>JACVVK020000050.1:1645000-1725000 GCA_018292915.2 Batillaria attramentaria | reverse complement strand
ACAACAACAACAAAAACCACTTTCTATATATTTTCAAGGTTTCAAGGCTCAAAAATAATTGAGATGTAGCCTAGGCGCCTGTAGCCAAGCTCACTGACTAAAACGAATCCTCCATGGCAACCGCACGCTGCGCACGAGTTCTAATCTTTTGCTCTCTTTGTCAGACACATACCGGGAGCCGGGGTGGCCGAACGGTAGAGCGTTGGACTCTCAATGCTCGGGTCGTGAGTTCGAATCCCGCAAGCTGGGGCCAAATATTTGTGCTGGCCTTTTTTCTCGTTGCCCGGTCTTTGATATCACCCTTATGTGGTGGAAAAGGACGTTAAACTCCCAAACACCCACCCCCACCCAGACACATACTCCAACAATAGCTTGTCAGAGTATTCGCGTACAGTCATGTACTTTCAAGTGACTGGCTAGCATGACCTGTCCACCAGAAACTGGCTGAAGATCAGCTATACGAGGGTTGTTCAATGGGAATTGGAAACAGCTATGTAACTCTGGTTTTACACATAGCTCCAACTTCTTATCTTCACATCCCCTCGAAGTATTCCCCCTTGACCCGTACACACTTTTCCAGCCTTCTGCGCCACGCAAAAAGCGCCCCCTGGTAGTTTTCCTTGGGTATGGCATCGAGCTGTGATTTTACTGCTTTTGCGAGGTCCTGTACACGGTCAAACTTCTGGCCAGCGAGTCTCTCTTTCAGGATAGGGAAAAGCCAGAAGTCGCATGGTGCAAGGTCTGGACTGCAGGGTGGGTGGTCCAAAATCTGGATTCCTCGGTCAGATAGAAAGGTCGTGGTGACCTTGACTTTGTGGGCAGCTGCATTGTCATGCAGAAGCAAGGTTCTTGAGGTGCCAACGGTTGGGCGCTGATTGCACACTTCCTTGACAACTTTGGGAA
Source organism: Batillaria attramentaria (assembly GCA_018292915.2). Taxonomy (NCBI): domain Eukaryota; kingdom Metazoa; phylum Mollusca; class Gastropoda; family Batillariidae; genus Batillaria; species Batillaria attramentaria. Next base: position 1,724,097 of record JACVVK020000050.1, on the reverse strand, counting down.
GCACAACTCCTGTGTAGTATGTTGCATTGATTGTTGTCTTCTCAGGCAGAATATCGATTGCCACAGTTCCTTGTGCATTAAAAAAATGGAAAAAGTCGCTTCCGGCTTTGAAAACCTTGTCTCAACACAACTGGTCGATCGCCATCAGGACCCACCCACGCCCTGTTGCAACGCTTGTTGGGGATGCCATAAAACCAGAGCCATGTTTCATCACCAGTGACTATATCACACAGCCGTTTTGGTCCATTCGGTTCAAAGTCATTCAACAACTGACGCGAACATTCAACTCGCCGTTTCTTCTGATCTTCACTTAAGAGATGAGGTACCCATCGGGCAGCCAGTTTTCGCATAGGAAGATCTTCATGTAAGATGCTGTGAATGGTACAAACAGAGACGCCAGATGCCTCGCTCAATTCTCTGATAGTTGAATGTGGATCTTCAGCAACCAGTCTCTCTACAAGGGCAATGTTTTGCTCGTTCCGAGCTGGAAAAGGTCGTGCTGGACCCATACCTGGCTTACTGCTCGATTCCTCAGCTTGAAATGCTTGAATCCATTTGTACATTGTGCTATATGGAACACAGTTGGCCCCATAGACTGTCTGTAAATCATCGTGGATTTTCTTCGGTTTGTCTCCGAGCTTCAGCCTTGTGAAAATGTAGAAACGGTATTGCTTTTTCGTGCCCTCCATATTTTTCAGGCTCAGCTGTTTCGTATACTTTTTTAATGACGTCATACTCTTAAGTGCGTCATCGCATCGGATTTCTTTTGTGCATGTGAATAAAGGAATTTTCTTGTGGTATAAATATATTTTCTGTATCTTGCTTAGAAGTCACGTTACATGCCATTTTCCAGTTCTCGTTGAACAAACCTCGTACAGCGCTGATTGGTGGTTAGTTTTAGCCACTTTGTTATTAGTACAAGAACAAGAACAAGAACCTTTATTTTACAACGGTAGAAGTTACAGGCATATTCATACCAATTTTACAACTTGCCGTTGCTACACTACATGAGCTACTACTGTAAAATTTAAAAATTTACTACAGGTATGGAAGCTTTAGGCCAAAGAAAGTCGTAATTATTCCTCTACTATTACAAGCCGCAAAGTCACAAAAATGGACGCAATGGCTGAAAGGAGCATCTATTCATTCGGCAAACAGCCTTACAGCTTCGCAAGCGACAGTTTGTTCAAGTTTTCCCCCTCAGAACATAGAGGCCTTATGATATACTCTTTCGCGAGAACAAGCGCAAACCATGAGCGCAGCTCTTCCAGAGCAAAATTTGTCTTCTGTGAAACCTAGTAGTCCTAGAGCCTGCGCGTTTCGGCGGAGCGTACCGTTAAACGCCATTACAATCGACGTCATGTTTTATTAACCAATCAGACGATAGAGATAATAGTTCGGATCTGGCATTGCCCCAAACCCCGCCCCGCCCAGCTTGCACGTGCCAAGAGTGGAACTGTCCCTCACAGACGTCTCCATGGACACGGCCCAACATCCGGTCACGTTGTAGCAGGCGGCGACGCATGCGCTGAAGCTGTCCACTTGTCTCTCCCCAAGAACTGGCGAAGGCAGAGAAAACGTGGCGGTTCCGGGCTCTTTCACCAGTCGGATACAGGCGTCAAGAAGCCCTGTTAGTGACAAAAACAATTGACTTGAAAACAGACTTGACAAATAGTGGGGCGGGTATATCAACTTGGGACACACGAGCTGTCAGACGTAAATAATGTAAAATACTGAACCAGTTCTGGCTACTACTCTGAGGTACGTCGCATGCCGGCCAGTGCCGGTGACAGAGTACGTCGCATACCAGTTTTGGCGACAAGGCACGTCGCATACCAGTTTTGGCGACGAGGTACGTCGCATACCAGTTTTGGCGACAAGGCACGTCGCATACCAGTTTTGGCGACAAGGCACATCGCATACCAGTTTCGGCGACGAGGTACGTGGCATACCAGTTTCGGGGACAAGGTATGTCGCATACCAGTTTCGGCGGCAAGGTACATCGCATACCTGTTTCAGTGACAAGGTATGTCGCATACCAGTTTTGGCGACAAGGTACGTCGCCTACCAGTTTTGGCGGCAAGGTACCTCGTATACCAGTTTTGGCGACAAGGTACGACGCATACCAGTTTTGGGGACACGGTCGCATACCGTTTTTTGCGACAGGGTACGTCGCATACCAGTTTCGGCGACAAGGTACGACGCACGTAAGTTTTAGCGACGAGGTACGTCGCATACCAGTTTGTGTCGGCTCCGGCGTTGCCACTTGCGGAGTTGTCGTCGCTTGTTCCTGTGTTGCAGCAGACGTACGTTCGGTGGTTTCTGGAGCAGTGGTTAACGAAGCAACTGTGGTGTCTGGAGCAGTGGTTAACGAAGCAACGGTGGTGTCTGGAGCAGTGGTTAACGAAGCAACGGTGGTGTCTGGAGCAGTGGTTAACGAAGCAACGGTGGTGTCTGGAGCAGTGGTTAACGAAGCAACGGTGTTGTCTGGAGCAGTGGTTAACGAAGCAACGGTGGTGTCTGGAGCAGTGGTTAACGAAGCAACGGTGGTGTCTGGAGCAGTGGTTAACGAAGCAACGGTGGTGTCTGGAGCAGTGGTTAACGAAGCAACGGTGGTGTCTGGCATGGTTGTTATTCCAACAAAGTCCACTGTGTATTCTGAACAAACACGTCCGACAGATTATGAGGAACGGTTATACGTTTCTCAAATAAATCTTTATTATCCCTAAATGGGAAATTCGATTATGGTGAACATAAAACGGATAACCAGACATGCAACATAAAGTAAAAAAAACAACAACAACAAAAACAAACAAAAAAACCACAGAGACTGATATTTAACCTACTTTAAAATTACGAAAGAATTTCAGTTAAGTATCACTTAAATTACTACTTATATTAATAATGTGCACCATTTAAAAAAAGCTATAAAAAATACATCAAACTTACTTTCATCGCATTACTATAACTCAAACACACACACACACACACACACACACACACACACACACACACACACACACACACACACACACACACACGCACGCACACGCACGCACGCACACACACACATTTACGTTTCTCGTACGTGGGTGGGTGGATGGGTGTTTGGGGGTTTAACGTCCTTTTCCACCACATAGAGTGATATCAAAGACGGGGCAACGATGAAAAAGCCAGCACAAGTATTTGGCCCCAGCCGGGATCGAACTCACGACCCGAGCATTAGAAGTCCAACGCTCTACCATTCGACCACCCCGGCTCCCCTTTCTCGTACGTACTTATACACTTATACTAGTAGTAGTGAATGATAATAATAATAATAATGATGATGATGATGATGATGATGATGATAATATGTATTGAATAGGCACTTTACCCAGTTGCGCGGCTCAATGCGCCACGAGCTGAACACATCACGCACACAAATGTGTATCATACGCGTTTAAAGGTAAACAAACAAAAACCAAAACAAACAACAACAACAAAACCCGCAAATAATGAGCTTTTTTAAAACTGCGAGCCTGCGACCATTGCAAGCAACTCTGTCACAGCTGCAAGAGTTTTCAGCGTTTTGGAGACCCTTATAAAACCAGAGCGTTACTTTGCGGTGACTTCATTGTGCTTTTGATCAGTGAGCTAGACACATCGCTACAGCGTCTAGCGGGTGTTGTGTGCTGCACTTGGAGAAGACTAGCCACTGCCATAACCGTACGACATTGGCCATTTCAACGAGCCATTATGTCGTTACAATAAATTATATTATCATCCCACGCGGAAACTTCTGTACTCCATTCAGCCCTTTCGAATGTTGTCGTCATTGGCTCGTGGTTCTCCAGTCTGGTAACTTGCATGTTGTTCGTCGTGTTCGTTTCCTGCATAGTGTTCGTCGTGTTCGTTTCCTGCATAGTGTTCGTCGTGTTCGTTTCCTGCATGGTGTGAGTGCGTGAGTGTGCGTGGATGGTTCGTCTGAATGCATGGGCTGCTTTGCACCGCCTCAACGAGCCATACACCATATTCTGACAGTAGCGACAGACAATAACCTTGTAGTTCCGGCGAGACGACTACACGACCCAAATTCCATGTACACCATAAACTGCCCCCCCCCCCCCCCCCACACACACACACAAAGAAAAAAAGAAAAGAAAACAAGATAAAGCCTTTGACAACCAAAGAGCCGGGTATTACAAACTCGTAATTTCAGCATTGACACACCAACCCATTCGCTGTAAATGCCGAATTCACTCGTTTGTAAAACCCGACCATGAGGGTGTTTACCGCTCAATAAAAATGGAAACTTACCGCTGAGCGTCTCCAGGCTAGACTGCAGTACTCCCTGCGGGTCACACGACAAGGGGTAGTCGGCGTCCCGGGAGAACTTCATCACGAACAGGGTGTGGTACCTGAGGCAGGACATTTGCCCGGAGAAGGCCGGCAAGCCCGAATCGTACGAGGCACCCAGGCGGACGTCCCCAGTCCCTCTCAGGACAGTTCCCTCGGGCACGCTCACTTCCTTCGCCATGGATGGTTCGGCCTGATTGTGATTGCTCATGAAGAGCCGCAGAGTCTTCCCGCTCATCGGTTTCGGTTGCGTGGGATCGACGTTGATGTAAGACAAAGCGACGAACTTCCACTTCAAGCCCTTGAAGGCGCCCTTGCCGATGACGGAGTAGGTGTTGCCTGACGTGTCCTGCGCGATGATCTCGATGTTCATCTGACTTTGCTTGATGCGGATCCCCCCAGTCCCGTCCCAGTACTCCAGGATCACGCCCTCGGCCAGCTCGGAGTGGGCCTTCAGCACCATGGCCCAGGTGAACCTCTCCGTGGCGTCCAGCAGCTGACCGTTGTTGGCGATCTCCGCGAAAGACGATGAGTCTCCGGAGAACCTCAGCGCGCTGGCCATTCCCTTCTTATACTGTGGTCCCGTCGTCATGTTCAGCTCGACGTTGTGTAGAGTAGCGTAAAGGGAGTGCGGGTTTGGACTGACGCCGTGATGGGCAGGGTCGAGGTTCCAGAAGAAGTCCGGCATGTACACGTCCATGCCTCCAATGGATAAGAACTCATCTTGCGCGTCTGCAAAACGTTCACACAATTGAAATGAAATTAAAATTGAATACAATATTCAAATGAAACTAAAACTGAACACAATATTCAAATGAAATTGAAACTGAACACAATATTCAAATGAAATTGAATACAATATTCAAATGAAATGAAAATTGAATACAAAATTGAAATTGAATACAATACTGTGACGAACCCCCACCCCCCTACTTATGGGGCTGGACGCCCTACACTGGCTACAGTAATAGCAGTTGTTGTTGTTGATGTTTTTTTCCCTGGGTAGGAATATATGCTAGACTGATTCAATACCCTAAACACAGGATGAATGTATGTTTCTTTATTTGATTTTCTACTGTTGTGTTCTGTATAGATGTGAATGAGCACACAGAAGTATATGCGCTAATGTGAATGGCTTGTTGTTGTTGCCTGTTCATCTGTAGGAATATAATGCTGTACTACACATGAAGTTTCTGACTAGTGTACAGACCACCTACGGTCATGCTGTTTGAATGTATACATATATACCTGTACTCCGTGATGGGGTTTCTGGAAATACACGAAACTGAAAAACTGAAATAAAAATTCCTGTTTACCGGCCCCCGTAGTGTAGTGGTTAGCACTTCGGACCATGGACCGGGAGACCCGGGTTCGAGTCCCAGCCGAGGTAAGCGGGATTTTTCTTACCGTAGCTAGGTGGGTGTGCTATGGGCCCAGTGGGGAGGCTGTTGCCACACAGCCGAGATTCACCCACTTCACGGGTGCGACTTTGGGGGTGCTTCCCTTGGTATGACCCGTCTTATGATGTGGATGATTACACGGCCGGCACCGCAGGTGCCGTAGTTCCCGGTCCTGGTTAATGCCGGGTTTATTAACCAGGATATTTATGACTGGAAGCGTGGAATGCGGCCCTGTCCCGCAGTCCCAAACCACACGGACCTCCATTAGCATCATCTTACCATCATCCTCATCTCCATCATGATGCATAATAAAAATTGCCCCAGCTTCCAAGCCCTCCGTGGATTCCACCCATTACCTACGAGGATCACCACTGGAACTGGCAAAAGAGTTGGGGCAGCAAAAAAAAAATCCTATTCGTTTTCGCGGCGTACTCACAGCAAGGAACGTTGCAGAGACACAGGATAGTCAAGCTGTAGAAAATGACCAGATGCATAGCTTTGGATACTTGGTACTGGTGTTCCGCCAATCTGGAACATGAAAATTGTTGTGTGTGAAAAGCATACTCTCAGGACGTCACTGACCTGAGTCATTTCAGACAGCAGTTCAGTTTTTAATTTGATTTGGTACATGACTATAATCTCTCCGATGTCTTCCACTGTAAAGTTGAGGGTAATTGGCGGTGTGAGCATTTAAGACAAGGGGTGGGGTGGGTGGGTGTTCGGGGGGTTTAACGTCCTTTTCCACCACGTAAGGGTGATATCAAAGACGGGGCAACGATGAAAAAAGCCAACACAAATATTTGGCCCCAGCCGGGATACGAACTCACGAACCGAGCATTCGAAGTCCAACGCTCTACCATTCGGCCAACCCGGCTCCCCGCATTTAAGACAACAATAGAACATGCTTTAATGAAACAAGTAATAAGACTCAGTAAAAATGTAATACTTTTTAAGCTGAATTATTCCATCGCACAATCATTTCATTTTTTTTTTTAAGTATTTCAACCAGGTCAGAGCATATATACGTGTTTTCAAGCTGTTTGTTTGTTTGTTTGTTTGTTTGTTTGTATTCTGTGAATTTGCATTGATTGTTGGTTGTCCGTGTAACTTGGATACCTGCCGTTCTCGTTTGCTGACCACAGGCTGTAAACTTGAATCCCGGTTCAGTTCAGACGTTATACCAACTGGCCTCGGAGTGTGTTCGCGAAAAAGTACAATGTCTTGAGTGGCCAGAATCCTGGAACTGGCCGTACAAACTACACTTCTGTCCCTTGTAAAATGCGATTTTGAAGTGGGCCGCTTACGAAAGAAACAGCTCTGAATCACGTGACATGACGTAGATCTATCAAGCAGAGACAAGTTACCATACGATGTATCCAGCAAGTAGTTCAAAGCTGGGGAAGGAGTGTGTGTGTGTGTGTATGTGGGGGGGGGGGGGGGGGGGGGGGGTACGGGGGAAGGAGCGGGATTAATCACTTAACGTAGTATGGTAACTTGTGTAAGCATTGATCGAAAAGCTAATAATGCATAATTAAGCGGTTAGTCCTCATGCAGAAGTGCGTATTAAGCTCTTTTTACATTCATTTGCAATGTGAAAGTGCGCTTTTCTTGAAGCAGAGCAGCGGAAGAAAGTGATCGAACGACTGTTTGCACAATCGACAGTCCCAGTGCGGAAAGATTGGCCGCGGCTACAATAAACATAGGGGATTTTCCCTAAACTGAGATGAAAGTAGCGGGTTTTGCCATTTTTAATGATTTTTTTTAAATTAACGAATGTCCAGACACACACCCAGATTGTTACTGTCATTTTCATTCTCTCTCTCTCTCTCTCTCTCTCTCTCTGAGTGGGTGGGTGGGTGTTTGAGGGTTTCACGTCCTTTTCCACCACATACGGAGAGAGAGAGAGCCTCGGAGGCGCGGGAGGTGGGGGGGAGGGGGGGGGGAGGGCGGTCTAGTGGGGGTATGAAGATGGGTGGGCGTGCTTGAATTCAGTTCATCAGAAATCGTTCAAAATGCAAACATACGACAGTAGACATCCGGCGCCTTTGCGAGGCATGTTGTGTGCGTTTCTGGGTGAGTGAGTGTGTGTTCATTGTAAGGCGCCCTGAGCTCCCGCGAGAGGGAGGGCGTCCCTTAAGTACCCATATTTGTATAAGTATTATTTAAACACACCGCCAGTTGCATATTGGAGGGTATGCAAAGTGAGTACAAAGAGCAACAGACAAAATCCCCTTCAGAAACTAAACGAACGTGTCACGCTGTACTTTCTTCTCTTCTCTGCCTCTCAGTTGCAAACGCTTCCAAACGCGATGTTTTTTTTCTCTCAAAAGTGCACAGCGCACGATGACCCTTATAGATCTTCATGTGAACTGTTGTTTTCAGCCGTAGTTGTGGGGTTTTTTTTTTGTAACTTTTTTCCTGACCCAGCAGTTTCACTAAAAAATATTTTTTAAAAATTGTGAAACTTTTACATTTGTTTGTTTTCATATGACAGTGAAAAATCACATGTTCCCAGCTCATCATTTATTTATGCTGGGAAGGGTAAAAACTGGTTGTCCGCGTTCTATGTCCTCACTTTTACTTTTTACTTTATTGGCTCCCTTGTGTAACCCTCCGTCGTCTGTGCGTGCGTGCGTGCGTGCGTGCGTGCATGTGTGTGTGTGTGTGTGTGTGTGTGTGTGTGTGTGTGTGTGTGTGTGTGTGTGTGTGTGTGTGTGTGTGTGTGTAGGAACACTCTGGCCAAAACAAAAACAAAAATCTCCTGCAAGGAGAGTGTAAGCGGTGAACCAATCACTTTTGCTGCAATGTTCGCTGACTGCAACAGCCATGACCTCGCTCTCAAAGTGGTGTTCCTTAACCACCCCTCAAACCCATCCTGATCACACTTTCAAGTACGGCATGGCTTCTGTAGGTGAAAAAAAAGGATTGAAACAGTCACGGCATGGTGAAACTCGCTTTCGTAATTGTGCAAGAGTTTATTAACATCTGGTTAAGCAGGATTCCAATCATAATGGGTTCTATCCCCCCCCCCCTCTCCCCACCCCCACCCCACCCACCATCCCACACATCTGTCTTCTCGTTTTGGAGATTACCTTCTTGGTAGACTGGAGATGTTAATTTTCAACTTTCATTCAGCCAGCCAGCCGCCCGACCTTCGTCTCGGACATGTAAACACGTTAATAATGTGTTAGTGAGCGGGTCGGTCCGTACAGTAAGCTAGTACATGTATATTGAACTTCACTGCACTGCTGATCGAAGTTTCGGGGGTTAGGGTTAGACTAGGTCCACATCTCTCACTCCTACGACGACGGAGACTGGGGCTCTGTACACACTCGGCTGTTTACAAAAAGTCGAGGCCAACAGTGCAGGCTCTGATGTTGATATTGGTCTGTGTTTAATTCGCATTACCGTAGTGGGGAAAAGTCGTGTTGACGTCAGTCGTGCATGCTTCATATTTGTGTGTGTGTGTGTGTGTGTGTGTGTGTGTGTGTGTGTGTGTGTGTGTGTGTGTGTGTGTGTGTGTGTGTACAAGAAGACGAAACAGGGTACCAGAAAACAAATCTGAACTCGATTTAGTAAGAAAAAAAATCCCCCAACCAAACTTCTGCCCACCATGGGTTCGAACCCGGTGACTCAGACTCAGTGACGCCTAAACCACCGGGCCAGACCCCCTTGTCATGTTTAATCAATTTTCGTCGTCTTCAAATAACGATTTCCTATATGTCCTGCACTGCGGCACTGAGGCACCGACCGGAGACAAACAGGTTCCCGCATAATTCAGTATTTAAGCAACTCACTGCAAGCCACACTGACAACCAGACACTCTGCTTTAATCAAACACTAAACACAGGCTCTATCGTGACTAAACTTTTACTCAAGAATGACTGTACTCTTCGGTCGAGATTATGCTGCCCGGTGGATTAATTAAGCCAGCGACGACATCGTAATGTCCTCAGATTTGAACTCCTCCTCCTCCGCCCGCTGAACGCGATCGCCGCTTCTGCACACCCAAGTTGAAGGTCGAAAACAGCGGAGTAAGTTCCGGCGGAAGGCGGTGCTGAGGCTGGCGTAGGACAGGAAGTTGGTGAAGCGGCTGGCGATGAGGAGAAAGAGTGCGACGCGTGTAACGAGGACGTAGAGGTCTCGGTCCAGTTTGCTGGGCTCAGGGCCGAAGGTGGCGTGGTAGGTAGACACCAGGCTGACGGTGTTGATGGGTAGCGACAGTAAGGTGAACAGGGCGTTAGACACCTGAAAGTGTCCAAGAGATGTCTCTGTGAATTAAAGGTCTTCTACATGAAGAAAAGGGGTGTATTACAAGACACGAAGTTGACGGCGTTGATGGGCAGCGACAGTAAGGTGAACAGGGCATTAGACACCTGAAAGTACCCAGGAGACGTGTCTGTGAATTAAAGGTCTTCTACATGAACAGAAGAGGGTGTGATACTAGACACCAGGGTGACGATGCTGGTGGGCAGCGACAGTGAGGTGAACAGGGCATTAGACACCTGAAAATGCCCAGGAGATGTCTATGTCAATTAAAGGTCTTCTGCATGAACAAAAGCGTTATGTTTAAGAACATTGTGCTGGCACATTTGGCAACAGTGTGGATTCCCTTTTTCAGCCAGCTGAATTGTCTCCTCGGTCAGCTGCGACTCTCTTGCTCGCTCTGTCTCAGTGGCGACATCCTAAAACACTACAGACAGACGCTGCTAGTGTTGCTGCTGTCGCTCTAGCGATTCTCCTGCACTGAGGATAATGCGTGACAGAGAGGTGCCTCTTGTTTTAAACGCTGTCGATCATGACCTCGGCGGCATACGTTGGCGGTATGGCGAATACGTACCCTCCCCCCCCCCCCAACAAACAAACAAAAACCAACAACAACAACAACAAAACTAATTGATCCAAAGCACTAAGCAATCAACTCTGTCACAGGTTGATAATGTTCTCTGTTATGCGCGCGCTCGCACACACACACACACACACACACACACACACACACACACACACACACACACACACACACACACACACACACACACACACACACACACACGCACGCACGCACGCACGCACGCACACACACACACTCAGAATTGACCAAAACAACCCCCCCCCCAAAAAAAAAAAAAAAAAAAAAACAACAACAAAAAAAACCCCAACGGTTTCACATTCATTGAACATAATACGATTTCTCACCCAGATTGTCCGCGACAGCTGCCTCTCCGCAAGCCTCATCTTTTTCGCCTGATCCGCCTCATGAACTGCGTGCAACGTCGCTCTCGCCCGCGAGCTCCTCCTCAGCACTACGTAGAGGGCGACGCTGAGAAACGCTCCGGCCACCAGGGGCAGGTAGGAGAACAGGAACTTGGCAGCGTTGGCCACGGCGTTGAACGCGTCCGTGTGGGCCACGTACAGAGAAGTGTAGCCCAGAACGTACCTGCCCGATCTCTGGTCGTAGACGACGTGGTAAGCGAGGAACTGGTAGACGTGGAACGTTCCGCACACCACGATGACCGATAGGTTGCTGAGCTTTGGAAACCTGGAGAGCGAACAGACTCGGGAGGAACTGAGTGATTCTGATCTCAAGGCAACAGACGACTCCAGTCGGCAAGCCTCGAGGCCAAAGCCCCACCCCTTTACACTGCCGTGTATTGGCGAAACACAGTACGTCGATGACCTCATGTTATGGACAAAGGGGTTATTTCGAGATGAAAGAGATTGACGTAATGGTCTTTTTCTCAAATGACGTCAATGGACTTGCTGCCTTCTAGTCACGTGTCAGTCATATCGAACTACACGTGCTTCCCTCTTTGTAGTGTTCGGCAAGAAAGTTTGCCAGACCCTGCCATGTGTTGTGCAAATTATGCCACGCGATTGGCTGAATTCTGGCGGCTCGCCCCTACTGATTGACAGGAGTGGAGTCGTCTGTTCCCAAAGCTGCGTCACGTCAGCTACACAGTTTCTGCTTCGCGTGTTGAAACTCTATTCGGTGTCCATCGTAAAATAAGTATAGGCAAGGGGTATGCAAGTCATTGTTTAAACAGCATTAGTTTGACAATGGCAAATCTGATTACCAACAAAGTGCGTAAAACTGCCCCTTAACAAGTACCCCCCACACCTTATGCGTGTGTTGCGAACCAACAGTCTTAGCTGCACTGGAACTATAAACTTGCTTTGACTCTAACTTTAACCCCCCCCCCCCCCCGAAAAAAACCAACAACTTGCACCACCCCCCCCCCCATTCCCCTCCCCCCCCCCCCCAAAAAAAAATAAAAATAAAATAAAAATCAGTATGAAAATTAACAATTGAAGACACATGGAACGATGCAAGACGAGCTACTTTGCAACAGAACCAGCAAAAGGTCGCGCTCTACAGTGCAGTCCACCTACCTGATGATTTTGATGAAGCGTGCTTTCAGAGGGAACGAGATGGCGAAAAACCGTTCAAGCGAGACAAGCACGGCCAGACAGTACACACAGCGGCGGGTCCACTGAGCCAAGTACCGGAGACAGATCTCCTGTACCTGGTTGTACACCTTGGTTTTCTGCACGGTGTAATTAAATACACAGTTTAATGAGAGAAATCTGTCACGATTGTGTACAATTTTACAGACAGAAATTAGACACTTTGCTAAAGAATCCAAATGCTGTCACGTTCAGACCTTGACAGAGTTTGGAAAATTTTACAGCAAATACACACCTTGCTGAAGAATCCAAATGCTGTCGCATTCAGACCGTTCCAATAAGTTTATTTTTGTTTTATCTATTTTAATTTTTTGTGGTAGCGTTACGTGAGTCTTTGTCAGAAGATGACACTCTAGTCAAAGGGAAGGGTGTAAATTTAAAAGAATGTGATCCGGAGGCATATTTACCATATCCCTCCCCCCTCCCCCAAACACACACACACACACACACACACACACACACACACACACACACACACACACACACACACACACACACACACACACACACACGCGCGCGCGCGCGCGCGCGCCACCACCATCTTCCTCTCACGACGCTATTGCCTTTGATGTTACTCGTACCTAACTGAGTCAACCAAGCAACAAACTAACCATCCTCACCCTCCCTTGAAAACAGCCCTTATCTGGAGAGGACAATATTTTGTTCAAAATGACCACATGATTATCCATTATTGAAACAGTCAACATACGGTGACATCGTTTCCCGCCGCCAGCCTCCAGATCAGACCCACGTTGCCCGTGACAACCGACACCGTGTCCAGCAGATTCATCGACACCAAGTACATCGCCGTGGGACTGCGCATGTCCGGAAGGAGGTACACGCATGCGCTGGTAAAGGTGACCAGCCCAGATGCCATCTCCAAGGGCAGCCTCACTTTGTCCAGCACGTCAATGATTTTCTCCGCCAGTTCGCTTGAAATAATGGGCTGGTCCTCAGGTGGAGATCCTGGTCTGGGTGAAGAGAGCCCAAAGAACGTGACTCCTCGTTCTGACGTCTCGGTGTTTAGCCCGTTCGTTGGCGGCTCAGTCAAACGCAGTGACGTCGTTTCTTCCAGTAAAGATCCATTGACGTCAAATGACAGACCCAGAGACTCATTGGCAGACGTCTCTCTGCCTGATGCTGGGCTTTCAGAGCTGCTTCCTCGCATGTCTTCGTCAACTCCAAGCGTGCTGATGGAAAACTGAAATCCTACAGTCGATATTTGCAGAGAGCCGTTCATACGTTGAACATCTTGCGTGACTACATCATGTTCAAGAGTTTGTGGTGATCCTACAACAGACGTCCCGATGTCTCCCGTATCATTCGTCCATTCCGATTGTGTCATCTCTTCCGTTGTGTTGTAGTCTTCTGATATCCGTCGAACGTGTTCCGTGACTGTTTCAGTTTCAGAAGTTTGTTGTGCTCCTACAAGAGGTGTTCTGATGTCTCCGGTGTCGTTGGTCGATTCCGAGTGCATCATCTCCACGGTTGTGTTGTAGTTTTCTATTATCCGTTGAACATGTTCCGTGACTGTTTCATTTTCAGAAATTTGTTGTGCTCCTGCAAGAGATAATCTGATGTCTCCCGTGTCGTTGGTCGATTCCCATTGTATCATCTCCACGGTTGTGTTGTAGTCTTCTGATATACTGCGCGTATCGTTCGCTGGTTCGGTCAGTAAAACTGTCCCCCCTCGGTCTTCATCGGCTTGTGATCGTAAAGGACTAACAAAGTCACCAGGCGCGACTTTGTGGCTGTCACCAGAGAGAAGAAAATGTTTATCATTCCAGTTACTTTCAACCAGTTCAAAACCTGCCGTTGTTATCATGAGATTTGCGCTGCCCTTGATACACACCACACAACAAAGCATCGTGGTCAGGAAGAGACGATTCGTCATGATAAGTTTTCTAACCGAGCGCAAACGTAGCAGCTACTGACTGAGAGAAAACGTTCTTAGATTTACTGCACTGGACGGACATCGGCCCGCGCGAGCTGCATTACATGAGGAGACCAAATTCTGTGCTATTATCTTCTTTCCCCACTCACCTAGTATTTCAAATCTTTAACTAATGCCTCGAAATCCGTGACACGTGAAGATGTTTTTTTCGAGGGTTGGCCTGAAAGTTTTTAGACTTGAACAAACCAAAGACACATAAACCGGTACTTAGTACTGGAAACACTCCTCTACGCGACACACACACACACACACACACACACACACACACACACACACACACACATGTACACACACACACACACACACACACACACACACACACACACACACACACACACACACACACACACACACACACACATGTACACACACACACACACAAAACGATAACTGCATTCGGTTAAAACTTCCATCATATGAAAGGACTTTCTTCTTCTTCTTTTACTTTGTGTGTAACTTGAATTGAGTTTGACGTCATGTATGTATGACGTCACGGGATGACGGGTGGAGGAAGTCGGGCGGGAGGGGGGCGGGGACTAATGGGAGGGGAAGGGGAGGAGCAGAACGGTAGCCCAAATCAGACTGATGAAGTAAATTTGTTGGAAGATACTAAAATTGTGACAGTGTGCAAGCACAACTTCACTGTGCAGGGTAGAAACCAAGCAGTCGACCGAGTGTTGTAACAATTAATATGACTACACAACGGGAAGTCGAACCTCAAAATCACTTCGGTATCTGTGGTCAAAACTAATTCTTTTAAACCGTTTCTCTGCAACAGTAACAGCCTTTTCCGATTCTCACTACTTTCAGACCACCCCTCGTAACACTAATGTATCTCCGATTACAAGCAATTTCAGTCGCTCCTAATTTAGAATCAAAATTTCCCTCCATTTTGGCTTCTTTTTTTTTTTCCCTGAAAACAGTCTCCAACCGAACTCAAGCTAACATCCTCTATTTCAGTCCTGCAGTTCTGCGGACTTCCTCCTCAGATGTTAACCTGAAAAGAAAGGAAAAAAACCACGAGTCGTAAAAACACATCTATCGCCGGATGCCAGCGTACCAGTTAGTTTCATTCGCACGTTTCCGTGCTTTCCCCTGGAGAGAAGCAGAAACACCGGATGCTGGGACTAATACTAATGGGGAATCCGAGCCACGGATGTCCAGAAGGCAAGCTCTTTCATGTGCATCGCTACGACTGCAACGAAGCAGAACAATGTAACGGATATGCTAAAACCACTAATGTGTCTCGGTCCTGTTGATGTTTCAAATTCTGATGGATAAACCCGCTGTAACACAAAAAGCCAGGACCTTTCAGGTGACATCCGGGCAGTTTCGCTCGGTTGGTATAGTTCGCCTGTTAGGGGGTGCAAATGTATACCAGTCATCTATTGAAAAACTACTGAACATTCCCCGTCAAAACCTCAAAACTGTTGGCGAGCGCGCGTTTAGCTTTGCTGCCCCGTCATTCTGGCCGGAACGCACTACCTGCCGGCCTGAGAGACAGTCGGACATAGATCGTTTCATGTCTGACTTGAAAACGCATCTGTTCCGGTTGGCCTTCGACTAAGCCCACTTACCTCCTCCTGATTCAGCTGCTCTGTGTGTGTGTGTGTGTGTGTGTGTGTGTGTGTGTGTGTGTGTGTGTGTGTGTGTGTGTGTGTGTGTGTTTGCATATTTGTTGGTATGAGTGCGGGAGTACGCGCATTGAGTCACTTTGTGAGAATTTTGCGCTATATAAGTACAATTCATTATTATTATTATTATTTGCAAGGGAAGCAAATGTACCCCAGCTGCGCCTGACGGGGTGCAAATGTATCCTGGATTTGGGTCTCGCGAGATGAAGTCAGGTGACAGCTAACTTCGTTTTAAGAATGTAATTTAAACGAAAGCATTTAACGAATGAACCCGTCATATGGTGAAATGTATGTGCGTGTATAGTATCTTTTGTAATTTGTTACCGTTCCGCTTTCCGGAAACGAGCCTGTCGACGAAAATAGCGTGGAAATATCGCGAGAGCTGACCGGACTGAAGGGGCGGGATACAATCGCCCGGCTGAGAGGAGAACTGGAGTACATTTGCTCCCCCTGCGTATGACTGGTATACATTTGCACCCCCCTAGTGGGCGAACTATACCAACTGAGCGGCAGTTTCGAGTTTCGTATGACCGACAGCAATTATAGTTGTTTTCATGAGTAGAATGACGAAGTCAGTTTAGGAAAGTCGACCCAATTCGGTTTGCGTAAATAATCTGTGACCCATATTAGCACAGGGTTGGTCTTGCATAATTATGCAAAAATTACTCGCTGGTGAGGGGAGTTTTGGGGTCGACACCAGGATGGATGTTGTACACACAGCCCAGCACACTGCTTCATCGTGACCATGACTCGGGGAAAATACAAAACAACAACAATAATAATAACACACACACACACACACACACACACACACACACACACACACACACACACACACACACACACACACTGTTTGCAGCGCCTCCTGTAGCTAACTGCACAGGTCATGGAATCAGGTCTCGTAATGGAGCAGACAAAAAAATGGGCCGACAGATTACCATGGTCTGTGTTAAATGGCGACAGATGCAATGCCCTGCGGCTGACACAAATGAGGACAGGAGAGCGCCGTAATTGAGTGCTGTCATTCTCGTGATGCTGAATTATTTTCTGGGTTAGGTAAAATCCCGGCTGTCATTAGTTTGTGGGGCTTGGTACTGGATGAAAAGTCTTTTGCCAGGTTACAACACACACACACACACACACACACACACACACACACCGGGGCACATGCGCACACAGATTCTTCTCAGGTCGTAGGACAGTAGCAAGAGATTCTCTTTGCATGAACATTTTAATGTCCTCAATTCAAAGTAAACTTCAGGGTCTCTCGACATACATGACCAGCCGTCCTGAATTTCCCCTCGGGGATAATACAGTAATTTGATTGATTGATTGATTGACTTATGGATGGATGGATGGATGGATGGATGGATTGATTGATTGATTGATTGATTGACTGATTGATTGATTGATTGATTGATTGATTGATTGATTGATTGATTGATTGATTGATTGATTGATTGATTGATTGATTGATTTCACCATCCACCAGCCGGTCTCCTCTGGCCAAACGTCAAGCACAGTCAAAGCCGTGACTTCGAGCTGTTTCGCAGTTCGTCTCTCAAGAGACGTCGAAGAATTTTACCACTGGGACTTTTCGGGATCTCCTTCCGGAACTCCACTCCACCCCTCAGCTCCATGTACGAGGGAACGTTTCCTAAACAAAGACATATTAAAATATGTGTGTCGGCGGCTTCAAAGATAGTGGAAACAAATGGACCCTGCTACTTTGCTTCGAAGCTTTATTTAGTCACACAACAAGCAATATTTAGAGGTACTTTCCGCTGTTCAGTACTGCACTCACGGGCAACAAAGTCTTTGATCTGCCGCTCCGTCACCGTGGCGCCTGGCGTGCGGACGATGTAAGCGCGAGGCAACTCCCCGGCCACTGGGTCGGGTTTCCCGATCACGCACACGTCGGCAACGTCAGGGTGACTCAGGAGCAGGTCCTCCAGTATAGCCGGGGGCACCTGGACATGCACCACTGTAGTGTCAATACTACAATAATCCTCCTTGTTATACATATTTGTGTAGCCGCGAAATAGTCTCTGTTGCTTGCGCGGCGTAAAGCCCTAAATTACTAACTAACTATATACATGTATATTTGTTTTAATTGTTTTTTTTTTTAAGGTTGTGGGAAAGAGGGAGGTGGCGAGCAGAGTGTGGGAGTGGTGTCACTGGGTGCAAGCTGAGGGAAGGGGCGCGGAAAGGGGAAGGGGGGAAGGGGGGATGGGTGTTTGGAAGTTTAACGTCCTTTTCGGCCACGTATGGGTGATAATATATCAAAGACGGGGCAGCGAGAAAAAAGTCAGCACAAACACTTGGCCCCAGCCGGGATACGAACTCGTCGTTGCCCCCTCTTTGATATCACCTGTATGTGATGGAAAAGGACGTTAACCCCCCAAACACCTCCCCCACCCCTTCCTTGTTTAGTTATGTAGTAATTGTAGCAACGGCAAGTTCGAAAACTGACCACTGTGTTAAAGCTTTAACCGTTGATAAATTAAGAATCATAGTCGTTGTCATTGTTTAGGTTTTCTGTGTTGATATGCCAACGTGCCCTCCAAGTCGTACGAGTAATTTCAAGACACAAAGTCCACGTTTACCTGCTCCCCTTTGTACTTGATGAGCTCTTTGATCCTCTCCACGATGTACAGGAATCCGTCAGAGTCAAAACGTGCCACGTCCCCTGCGAGATAGTGACATATATATAATTATGGGAAGTAAGTAAAGCTGAGAGCGCTACCTAGATCTAGGAGATGTGTGGACAAAGTCCGTCTTGCTCTACAATGAGTACAAGCCACATACAGGCGCGTAGGAAGAAAGGTAGGGAAGGCGAGTAGGACGGTATAATGTGTGTGTGTGTGTGTGTGTGTGTGTGTGTGTGTGTGTGTGTGTGTGTGTGTGTGTGTGTGTGTGTTGACTGCCGAGGATTGTGTCCTGCGACAGCAGAGCAGGGGGGGGGGGGGGGCCCCACCACTGGCGGGCCCCCTCTCCTCTTATCAAAAGCAAGGGGGGGGGGGCCCCAAAGATATTCGGGCCCCCCTTCCAAAAATCGAACGGGGGCCTGGGCCCCCAGGGCCCCCGTGGTTCCTACGCCCCTGCTGACATATATATATATACATATATGTGTGTGTGTGTGTGTGTGTGTGTGTGTGTGTGTGTGTGTGTGTGTGTGTGTGTGTGTGTGTGTGTGTGTATGTGTGTTCACCGTATACATTTAGCTTAGAATGGCTGTTATTTGCATTCAGATTTAAGATTTGTTTCTATCAAACTTCAGATAAAATCAATTTCGTGTGAATTTTGGAAATTATTAGAAGACTGATAATCCAAGTCTCTTGTTTCTTTCTCTCTGTCTCGCTGGTCAGCCAGTAATCAGTATGTCACTCAATGGATTTTCAAATATCCACACTGGAATGTCATCATTTATTGGCGTGTTGTTCGTTTGTTGTTGTTTCTTGTTATGTGTCGATCCTGTGAGTACGAAAACGGTATATGAGGGTGGGTGGGTGTTTTGGGGTTTAAACGTCCCTTTCCACCACGTAAGGGTGACATCAAAGACGGGCTAACGAGAAAAAGGCCAGCACAAACTTTGGCCCCAGCCGGGATTCGAACTTATGTCCTAAGCATTGGAAATCCAATGCTTTACTATTCGGCTAACCCGGCTCCCCACAGTATATGAACAATTCCATATGCGCACATACACATCCGTAGACGTCCACGCAGAATTTAAACTTAGAAGTACGTATGCAACCTGAATGTAGCCATCCGTGACTGTCGATGGTGAGTTGTGTAGCCTCCGGGTTCCTGTGATATCCCTTCATGGTCATCGGTCCCCGCATACACAGTTCACCTGTCTGGTTCACGCCCACTGACTTCCCGGTGTCTGGGTCCACGATCTGATCCATTATTACACTTGTACAATGTAATTGTACTAACACAATCATTATTATACTAACACAATCATTATTATAGTAACACAGTCATTCTTATGCACTAACACAGCCATTATGGTACATTAACACGATCACTTTGTTATACCAATGGTCATTTTGTTATATTAACACAATCATTTTGTTATATTAACACAATCCTTATACTAACACAATCATTTTATTATACTAACACATTCATTACATTATACGAACATAATCACTATACTAACACAATCATATTAACACAATCATTTTGTTATATTAACACAATCATTTTGTTATATTAACACAATCATTTTGTTATATTAACACAATCATTTTGTTATACTAACACAATCCTTATACTAACACAATCATTTTATTATACTAACACATTCATTACATTATACGAACATAATCACTATACTAACACAATCATATTAACACAATCATTTTACTAACACAATCATTTTATTATTATTATCATCATAATCATTATACTAACACAATCATCAACATACGAACACAATCATTATGATACTAACGCAATCATTGTTATACTAGTCAATACACAGACAGACAGATACAGATAAAAACACCACCTTAAACTCCATGTTAGGAAGAGGACGACCGGCAGAACCTGTCCTGTTGTGCGTGTAGGAGCTGAAGGCCGCCACAAGATTCTCCGTCATACCGTAACCTGACAAACGACAGTTACCAGCCTGAAAATTCTGGGTAACAAACGGCTTGGGTTTTTTTTGCTTTTTTTTTTCTCGGTCTGTGAAACTTCTTTCTAACCTTGCAAATGTTTCCAAGCATACACACATCAGCATTTTGTTGTTGTTGTTGTTTCGCTATTTTCGCAATAGCAATAAATCACTAGACATTTTTTTTTTAAAATAATGATGAACGCAGTTTTGTACAGTAAATCAGTACTGCTGCTGGATTTGAACCCGCCCGCAAATCTTTCTGCCTTTCTGTCCTCGCCCCCCCCCCCCCCCCTTTCACCACAACCACTACCAACAACCTCCCCTTAACAAGCGCGGTGTGTGCGAGTGGGGGTGAGAGCAGAGAGATACAATGACAATGACAATAAGCTTTGTTTTCCGACGGTAAAAGTTTTGGAAAAAAATACCATGTTCGAACTTGCCGTTGCTAAACTACGAAAATATGGAGAGAGAGAGAGAGAGAGAGAGAGAGAGAGAGAGACAGACAGACAGACAGACAGACAGGCAGAGAAGGGGGTGGGGTGGGTGGGTGTTGGGAGTTTTACGTCCTTTTCCGGCACGTATGGGTGATATCTAAAGACGGGGCAACGATGAAAAAGCCAGTACAAATAAAATAAAAAATAAAAAAAATTATATGGCCCAAGCCAGGATTCGAACTCACCGCCCGAGCATTCCAACTCACCGCCCGAGCAAGTCCAACTCTCTACTATTCCGCTATCCCGGGTCCCCGAGATAGGGGAGGGAGAAACGCCAAAAACCCAACATTACCATCTGCATCAAGCATGAGATTGATCACTGGGACAATGCGTATCATTTCACCTTCATTTGTAAATGTAATGATGGTGATCTAACAGGGTACCTTGCAGACAGGGCTGTCCTAGTTTCTGGACAAACTGGTCGTGCGTTTCTTTCCCGAGTGGCGCCGCCCCGCAGGACACGAAGCGGAGACTGGACAGGTCGTAGTCCGTGGACAGACGAGGGTGATTCAGCATTCCGATCACCACAGGAGGGACCGTGAACAGGGCAGTCACCTGCCGAAGGAAATACGTTGGTGAGAACCAGAAGATGTGGGAAATTCTCTCTCTCAGTCTCTCTCTCTCTCTCTCTCTCTCTCTCTCTCAGGACAGCCTGTAAGATAGACAGCAATGCCTAAATGCTCTATCCTGAATAAGCAACAACAACAACAAAAGTTTCCTCCCTCCCTCTCTCTCTCTCTCTCTCTCGGGGAGCCGGGGTAGCCGAATGGTAGAGCGTTGGACTTCTAATGCTCGGGTCGTGAGTTCGTATCCCGGCTGGGGCCAAATATTTGTGCTGGCTTTTGCATCGTTGCCCGTCTTTGATATCACCCGTATGTGGTGGAAAAGGACGTTAAACACCCAAACACCCACCCACCCACCCTCTCTCTCTCTCTCTCTCTCTCTCTCTCTCTCACTGAGCTCTGACCTTGTATCTGGTAATGAAGATCAAGAACAGGGTCAGCTCGAACTTTGCCATGACAACCAGGCGACATCCCAAGGCCAACCCCGCCACCATAGTGATCAGTTGCCCGTACGCGTGGAAGAAGGGCAGGTGGAGCAGCACTGTGTCATCCTTACCAATCAGACCGCCATCTCTGAGAGCAGAATGAAGAGGGAAGTGACACATTATGAAGGACGGCTGGGCTTCTCATGGGTACAAGTGTAAGTTGGTTGAACGGCCGTAAAACTTTAACAGAAACCCTCAACTTTATTCTTTTCCCTTCATGTTTGTTTGTTTGTTTTTGTTGTTGTTGTTGTTTTTTTTGCGGGGGGGGGGGGGTTGTTTGTTGTTGGCGGTGGTGTTTTTTGTTGTTGTTGTTGTTGTTTTGGTGTTTGTTTTTTGTTTTTGTTTTGTTGTTGTTGTTGTTTTTTGGGGGGAGGGAAGTGTTTGTTAGTTTGTTTGGTTGGTTGGTTGGGTTTTTTTTGTGTTTGTTGTTTTTGTTGTGGGGGGGGGGAGGGGGGTTGTTGTTGAAGACAAAAGGGTATCCATTTATTAAGTCATACCACATACACAGCTGGATTTGTAGCGTCCTTGGAGTTTCATTTCCCAACCCGCAACCTTTTAACCTAGTCTCGAGTAAAACCCTAGGACACGTGGAGTATCATAAAGGTAGTCAGGTAGGTATTTTGCCAAGTGCTTTAAGGACTTAAAGGATTACAAGCAGCTAAAGCTGAAACTATGGACACGTGAAACTGCCACAGTCATGCTCTTGAGTCAAAAAGGTGATTGCACCATCCACCTTCCCATGACGACAACAAAAAGAAGTCTACAAAACCACCAACATACAATGTAGACAGACAATAAATCCACGCCATGACGTTTCTCTCCGTTTTCTCCACCGCTTTGGGCAGTCCTGTAGTACCGCTAGAGAACAGTAGGGAGATGACAGCCTGACTGGGGTCACGCGGCGGTGGGGGCATGGTCACGTCCTCTGTTCCCAAGGTCAGGAGGTCAAGATAGTTCAGATTGCCATCCCTCGGGCCGATAATGAGGATAAGCTGCAAACAACGGAGCCAATCCTTGCTGAACTTGAAAAAGTAAAAGCTGCGTGTCTGGTTGCTATGATGGATAGATGTGTAATACGCCCATTTTCAGTGAAAAGGAAAAAAACAAAACAAAACAAAACAAAAACAACAACAACAACAAAACAACGACTCTTCCAAAGATGAACTGAATCTGACCTCGTCGGGGTTGGGTAAAGGGGACATGTTCCTTCAGATGCAAACTATCAACGTATTCTGCCGCATGAGGTGACCCGACTCCTTCGCTGAATGAGACAGGACTGAGAGGGATGGTTGACTGGTTGATTTGTGGGTTTGGCGGTCTTTTCAACCACTTAATGATATAAGGGTAAAATCAAAGACTGGGCATCTAGGAAAAAGCCAGCAACTCTGACTCTCAGCCGGGATTCGAACTCACGACCCGAGCATTGAAAGTCCAGCTAGGAAAGGGGGGAGCCGGGGGAACCGAATGGTAGAGCGCTGGCCTCCTAATGCTCGGGTCGTGAGTTCGTATCCCGGCTGGGGCCAAATATTTGTGCTGGCTTTTTCATCGTTGCCCCGTCTTTGATATCACCAGTATGTGGTGGAAAAGGACGTTAAATCCCCAAACACCCACCCCACCCAAGGGAAAGGAGATATGAAAAGTGGAAAAGAGAAAAAGACGAGAGGTAACGGTCAGTTAAATATAGGAGAATAAAGGTTGCGCGGATGAGTGGAGACTGAACCAGTCAACCAAGCAAGTGAACAAACAGATGAAGAAGACGCCATTATTTTACCTGTTCCATGCCTTCCATTGCCTTTCTGACGGTGGGAAGCAACTCGGTCACGGTAACGATGAGTTTCGCCTCCGACAGCTCTAGATGTCGCCGTAACTCGCCTGCCACGTGACATATTCATCCAACCAACCGTACAGAACACTTTAAAAAATTTTATGCATCTTCAGATAACAACATTCTGCCTGTGCTCGGCATGGTTGAACAGAAAGGTTTATTAATAATGTATAAACTCTAAATTAATGCTTTTAAACATCGGATGACATGAATGAAATATTATTCGGGCGATTGTCATCGTTTGAAGATGAACAGGACGTGTTGTCATAAAACAAAATGTCTAAGGAACAGAAACGGCGTTTTTGATTATTTTTATGGACAGAACTACAAGGAAGGAGTAGGTTGGTAGGTGGGCAAGAGAAAGGACTTACGAACGTCAATTTTAAAAAAAAGTAACTTATGCGTTTTCACAAAAAGTCATGCATTACACAAAGTATCCCCATTCAAACTGTATAAACGCTTTGTTTTAGACTAGTGAATTGCCTGCTATTTCTGTCGTGTCCTGTATAGTTCAAGCAATCGTTTGTTGTAACTGCTATCGTCAACCGGTCTGCCATACGTTTTACACCATGTGCAAACTGCGCCCTCCCTGTACACTGTCAATGTTACTGTTTTTCGTCTGTTTGTCTGTGTAAATGTGGAAAAGGACGTTAAACCCCCAAACACCCACCCCTTGTCTGTGTAAAAATGCCAACAACAAAAAAATCCCCATTTAAACGGGGTGGGTGGGGTGGGTGTGTGGGGATCGTCCTTTTCCACCATATACGGGTGATATCAAAGACAGGGCAACGATGAAAAAGCCAACACAAATATTTGGCCCCAGCCGGGATACGAACTCACGACCCGAGCATTAGAAGTCCAACGTTCTACCATCCGCCCCCCCCCCCCCCCCCCCCCATTTAAACGGGAACACAGGCAAAAAAATGTGTGCTGTCATCACCCGGCATGGAGGCGTGGTTGCTGGCTTGCACTATGGCTCCGATGGCGTGGGTGGCTACTATGAGCGCGGCACTGTCCACACTGTTGGGGGCAAAGAGGCACAGTGACGTCCCTCTCCTCATGCCCAGCTTCATCAGGCCCCGTCCCAGCTGCTCCACGCGAAACACCAGCTCCTGGTAAGTCAGCTCCTCTTGTTTGTACGGGTCAATCTGACAACAGGAGTGGCAATGTGAGGGTTTAAAATCTTCCATCTGTTGGCGGATTTCCACCGTTGGCAAAGAATTCTTCTCCCTGGAGAATGTGCATGTCTTCCTCTGACGGAATCACTTAAAATCATGTCAAAACGCATCAAATTGATCGCGCGCGCGCGCGCACACACACACACACACACACACACACACACACACACACACACACACACACACACACACACACACACACACACACACCACAACCCGCGCGCCCAATACACGAACAAATTTTCTTTTTAAATGAACGGTTGTTCAAATAAACTGATATGAACAGATGGCCTGTGCTTAAGTGTCGGTGGTGTGATATTGCAGATCTGCAGGAGTTACACGTATATGATTTAAACAGATTTACTTAGTTGCATTGAAAGGTGGGCGAGTGTTTGGGGTTGTTGCATTGGAGGAAATACAGAGGAACAGTTTGAGCATAAACAAGACGAACTTATGACATGCTCAATAAAAAAAGAAATTCAATCAAAGCAACCTTGCAACGCTGGTTCACGAATTAAGAGAAAGAGAGAGAGAGAGAGAGAGAGAGAGAGATGAAATGAAATGAAATGAAATGAAACTTTGTGAACGGCAAAAGACATTGGTCCAGTGGACCAGTTTTCATTCTTGCCGTTGCTAGAGAGAGAGAGAGAGAGAGAGAGAGAGAGACAGACAGACAGACAGACAGACACAGAGAAAGAGGTGTCAGCTGGTGTGCATATTCTTTTCAAGTTGTTACATGTATACGAAAGAAATAGTTGCAAAAGAAATTCTTCGTTCTTTGTTCAATTCAGCAACTTACTCATGAACTGGATGGTGACATTTGCATCGAATAATTACTTTCATCACCCCCAGCACACCACCACCATCGACACACAAAAAATCCAGTAATGCATATTGAACGAACGTTAGCCGTAGCATTTTAAAATGATGATGCGCCTGTCCATCCAATGCTACCATTTGGTAGATGCCATTAATACATTTATACATACATTTATGTGGAGTGCAGCACAAGATAAAATGCTTCTGTGCAGATTCTATATATTCCACACATGTTGTGTAGTTTCAGAAGCCTCCATTTGTACCGTCGATGACCAATCGCACCAGAAATTGGGGGGGAGGGGGGGAAGGAAAGTTGTGGAGAGAGGAGTGTACGGGAGTGTTCAGCAGTCGAAGCTGAAGTTACTGGGAGGGCGACAGGTGGACAAACGTGTCGGGGGGGGGGGGGGGGGGGGGGGCGGTCGATGGTATAGTGGTAACGTCTCCCGCCAGTAAGGCGAGAGGTTTGGGGTCCGAGTCCCACTCAGGGCATCGAATAGTTTAGATGGCTGAGCTGAACAAACTACAGATGTCTGCTGCCTTTAAAAACGGACAATAATAATTTGGTGATTTTGACATTTACATGATATTTTGACATCTTACATGATATTCTAGTTTTGACATCTTACATGATGTTCTAGTTTTGACATCTTACATGATATTCTAGTTTTGACATCTTACCTGATATTTTGACATCTTACCTGATATTTTGACATCTTACACGATATTTTGACATCAGATCTCACACGATATTGACATCTTACATGATATTCTAGTTTTGACATCTTACATAATATTGTAGTTTTGACATCTTACATGATATTCTAGTTTTGAAATCTTACGTGATATTCTAGTTTTGACATCTTTGATGATTTTTTGACATCTTACATGATAATTCTAGTTTTGACATCTTACATGATATTTTGACATCTTACATGATATTCTACCCTGAAAACGCTGAGACTGTGTCTGGACGTGGCGGGTCTGAAGATCCGGGAAGCTACGAAACCATTATTTTATCATATTAATCCCCATACTGAGGTTTTCGGAATCTCTGACATGCCTACCTTGTGACGAAGGACGATATTATAAGAGATATAAAGCAGAAGTGGTCTTCTTGTAACTGACAGACGTACGAGACACCGATACACGTTGTGAGTGCATTACTGATTACCAGTGCGACGCGTGATCCATAGGAAGTCATTCTCTGCCTCATGAACGGCCACAGAGGACCTTCATACAGTCTGCTGTCCACCTGGGGACCTCTGAAGATGATCTCTTCTCCCTCTTTCTCCTCCATGTTGCAAAAACAACTGACTTTTTGCCGGAGTGCGACGCCGCCTGCGGTCGCACTGACCTGGCTGAAGACAGTGATAAGCCAACTAACAGCGAACACTATGTGTGTGTGTCATGTTTGTGTCTTTACTAACAGCTGTGGTGAAGCTGATAAACGCAGAGGACGTATGCGTGTGTGTGAACGTAGGTGTTCATTTGAATACGTTTAAAGCAGCGTACTCCTCTGCATATTTTGGGGAGCCGGGATAGCCGAATGGTAGAGCGTCAAGTTGAATTTTCAGTGCTCGGGTCGTGAGTTCGAATCCCGGCTGGGGCCAAATATTTGTGCTTTATGTGCGCGATTCACGCTTCCAGGCAAGAGAAATTAGTTCTGCTCAGATTTTTGGGGTGGTCGGTGGTTTCGTGGTTAAGAGACTTCGTCACCAGTGCGAGAGGTCAGGTTCGAGTCCCACTCCTACATGGCACCGTTCGTCGGGGGTTCTCTCCGGGTACTCCGGCTTCCTCCGCTTTGGTAATGTTCAGCCCACCAAATTTGAAAATAAACGCAATTCTAAATTCCGGGACTTAAATTGCTGAGCTGACCCTTTGCACCACGCGATTGTAAATGTGTTCATGTCCAGTGTGTGAGAGAATGCGTGTGATTCACGTGAGCGTGCGGGTGTTGGGTTCAGTTCGCGGCGCTTTGAGCCAAAATCAAAAAATTGGGTAAAGCACCTACACAATACACAATTAGTATATTATTATTATTATTGACCCGTCACATAATAGGACTGCGTGTTTGCTTGCATTTTGCTGTTCGTTTTTAATTTAAATCGGGAAACTTGACGACACGATTTCTTCCGGTTTTAGAGGGCGGGTGGGGAGGGTGTTTGGGGGGGGGGGTTAACGTCCTTTTCCACCACATACGGGTGATATCAAGGACGGGGCAACGATGAAAAAGCCAGCCGGCCAAATATTTGGCCGCAGCCGGGATACGAACTCACGACCCGAGCATTAATAGTCCAACGTTCTACCATTCGGCCACCCGGGCTCCTCCCTCAGGTTTTGGAACAAAATATGCAGGCATTACATCTTTAAGCTAAACAAAAAAAGGAAAAAAAAAACAAAAAACCCTTGGCCATGACTTGCAGTTTCAGTCCATGTCACCTCCAGCAAAGACGCACCAAAGAGAGAAATTAGGACACGGCTTTAGCTGCCTTTGCAAAGTTTGTGCTTACTGCACTGGAGCGAGATAACGCAGCTAGGGCAGTTAGTTACCGGTATAGTTGCGGTGAACTTTTTTCTGTCACACCTCTACCACCCTTACCCCGGTCTTACAAACGGCATAAAAAGTTCACCCGATGTTGGTTTGTTGTTGTTGTTGTCGTTGTTGTTGTTTGTTTGTTTGTTTGGTTGGTTGGTTGGTTTTTTTTTTTTTTTGGAGGGGGGGGGGGGGGTGTTGTTGTTTATGACGATTTTTCTTTCTTTCTTTTCTTTCGGTTTTGTTGTTAATGTTCTTGTTGTTGTTGTTGTTTAATAAGCACGAGATGCACACACTGCCCGGCCACTTTATCTTTAGGAAGCTGAGCAAGGATTCTGTGGTCTAGATCTTAATCCTTGAAAATCGTTTCAAGTAAGTTGTTACTTAACGTAAATAAAGGATTCTGTGGTCTAGATCTTAATCCTTGAAAATCATTTCAAGTAAGTTGTTACTTAACGTAAATAAACGTAACTGCGCGCAAAGAAACAAAAGATGCCTGACGCCGGAATTTTTACACTGGTTATGAATGCTCCAAATGAAATTTTTGTATATTTCAGTAGGTATGGCATGTAGGTATGAACAAGTGCACATTATATTTGTTTTTGTGTCTGTACTATGTTACAGTACGTAGGCGTGTACACTATGATGTGTGTATGTAGGTATGTACAAGTGCGCATTATATAGGTATGTGTATGTATGAGCGTTTTTCTGAATGTATGTGTGTGTGTGTGTGTGTGTGTGTGTGTGTGTGTGTGTGTGTGTGTGTGTGTGTGTGTGTGTGTGTATTCGTGCGTGCGAGCGTGCGTGTCTGTCTGTCTGTCTGTCTGTCTGTCTGTCTGTCTGTCTGTATGTATGTATGTATGTATGTACAGAAGATGCTGTGCACATGTTGTACCGTTGTATATTTTTTCTATTCTATGCCCCTAGAGGATAGAATAAAATTACTTGAGCTCGAGTACGATGCATAATGCATGTATGATGCATTACTTGACATTCCTCCATGTTACCCCAAAGTGTGGGGAGAAAGGACTAAAACTCTTTGAATCTTTGAGGGCGTGCAGTGACTGTATTGTGGGAGAGGACTGGCGCATTACTGGAGGAGCTACATTAATTACTTGTACTCGATTTGCACCTTACATTAAACTGAACACGCAACACACGGGAGGACCAAACGAAACACGACCCCGTGTGAACAAAGAAAAGTGTGACGCAAAGTTTAAAAGTTGAATAATTTATCGGCGGGGTGTGTGTACTGAGCAAACGCTAAGCGCTGTGTCCTGTATTAAGGACACACAGACACACACGCACGCACACGCACACACACACACAAACACACACACACACACACACACACACACACACACACACACACACACACACACACACACACACACACACACAGAGGCGCGTAGGAAGATGCTGAGAGTAAGGGGGGCCCACTAAGTCGGGAGAGCCATACGGCCGGGGTGAAGAAGGGGTGTGTGTGTGTGTGTGTGTGTGTGTGTGTGTGTGTGTGTGTGTGTGTGTGTGTGTGTGTGTGTGTGTGTGTGTGTGTGTGTGTGTGTGTGTGTGTGTGTGTGTGTGTGTGTGTGTGTGTGTGTGTGTGCAGAATTTTTATGAATTTTGATATATTGTATTGTATTGTCGCTGTGTCTGAGCGGACATGAAATTTCCCCATGAGGGATTAATAAAGTAATCTAATCTGATCTGATCTGATCTGATCTGATCTGATCTGATCTGATCTGATCTTATTTAGTAGCCTCTCCCGGCACCCAAAAGTAAAATACTGTCTTGATGCTGACATACAAGTCGTCCAAAATGAAGTTAGACTGTCCCGTATGGCACTACATATATCATGATAGTGTCTGCAGTCTCTTTTCTCCTACCTTTTCTTTGGCTGAAACTGACTTTTGGCTGAAAGGATAGGAAATTTGGCTGAAAATTGCCAAATGACTGAAAATTCCCCACCATTGTCAGCATTGTTGGTGGCTCTAGCCTTCGGTCAAAAAGTAACGCTTGACTGATAATTCCCCATTCTCGGAACGTCCCGTGTCACGTGAACTGGAAACGGGACCATGCAGGCAGACACCAGAAAAGCTCGCCACTTATGCGGACATTGGCCTATGGTAGCCTGTGACCAACTCTTAGTTATACGGCTTTTGGAATTGGTTAATAATAATAATAATTGTATAGGCACTTTACCCAATTTCATGACTCGGTTCAAAGAGCCGCGAACTGAACAAAACACGCACGCTCACGTGAATCACACGCATTCTCTCACACACTGGACATAAACACAGTACAATCACGTGGTGCGAAGGGTCAGCTCAGCTATTTTAATTTCGAAATTTAGAATCGCATTTATTTTTCAGATTTGGTGGGCTGAACATTTCCAAAGCAGAGGGGGAGGAAGCCGGAGTACCCGGAAAGAACCCCCGACGATCGGCCCGAATGAACAGTGTCACATACGAGAAGGAAAAATGTTTTGCCCTGAGTGGGACTCGAACCCCTAATCTCTCGCATTGATGACAAGTCTCTTAACCGCTAGACCACCGACCGCTGGTTGAAGTGAGTCGAACACTTGAAGTGTTCTCGGCCGGTAGGAAAACCAACGCCACATGTTCACAAATCGATGGTAGTTGGTCTTGCTGCTCAAAGGAGCTGAGTACACAAACAGTGGACTGCTTCAATATAGCGTATTTAACTGACGCATACAAAAAGAAGCAAAACACGGTGCATTGTACATTAATGCCACTTTGTCAATCATTCCTTTCGAGACGTAAATTGGTATGGTTGTGTGTTGGGTCTGTATACACATTCTAAACAAACAAAACACCCGACGAACGTAGCAAAGGTCAATAGAGTTTAGTGTAACAATTATACGTACCAAACGACTGCTAACAAAAGTCTAATTTCTTTTGTTTACATACCAAACGCTGTGTGTGGACGATGACATGAATGGCGAGGAAAATATCCACCCACAGAGGTGCCCGATTAAGATCGGATCCTTCCGTCACTCAGTTCATTAAAGATTCATTGCACGGGCGAAAAGAAAAGAGGGGAGGGGGAGCGGAGGGGGGGGGGGGGCATTTACGTCTGGTGTGAACGATAGAAAATAGTTTACCAATGTTTTGCTGGTGTTTGTCTGATCCATTTGACTAATAATAATAATAATTGTATAGGCGCAATTTCATGAATCGGCTCAAAGCGCCGCGAACTGAACCCAACACGCAATCTCACGTGAATCACACGCATTCTCTCACACACTGGACATCAACACATTACAATCACGTGGTGCGAAGGGTCAGCTCAGCTATTGAAATTTCGGAATTTAGAATTGCATTGATTTTTCAAATTTGGTGGGCTGAACATTTCCAAAGCAACGGGGGGGGGGGGGGGGGGGGAGCCGGACAGAACCCCCGACGATCAACACGAATGAACGGTGCCACATACGAGAAAGAAAAATTCTTTGCCCCGAGTGGGACTCGACTGAACCACTGACCTCTCGCACTGGTGACAAGTCTCTTAACCACTAGACCACCGACCGCCCCAAGACATGAAGACATGAAAGGTACAAACAATGCAAAAACGTCAAGAAATAAGTCTGTTGTTTCCCGATTTTTTGCGTCTTCTGCAAACCTAATTTTTAATATGCGTCAGTTGAAAATCATAAGCCTCTGCACTTTTCTGAACAGGGTTAAAATGACAGTTTGAAAATTCCACGGAAAGGCTTCTCCTGGCGTTTCAAACAGGGTCCTCAACGGTCTAAACTGAATTTCTCATTGACATTCAAAAGCAGGTGCAGCGTTTAACATTTCTAGATAAGTTTTAAGACATGCACAAGCCAGTATTGAAAGGTCCGTTCGAAACTGGTAGTTCATTAGATTTCTATTTCATCAAGACAGAGAGCTAAACGGCACGTCAAATGAACGAATAAAATAAAATAAAATAAAATAAAACGGGGGGGGGGGGGATTTGTCTTACACGTCAGTATGAGCCAAGAAATGTAGAAAATTAATAAAGTTATTTTAAAAAAAAAGAAGGAATATGATGAAGGAAGGTTTAAAAAATAAGTAAAATTAAAAGAAAAGAAAAACACTGATGATGCCGTTTGCAAACCCTATACCAGGGCCCGCATGTAAAACTAGAGGTTAATTTAACCCACGGCTACGGGCCTAACCCAGACTAGGACAAAAGAAACCCAAAAACAAAATTAAATAAGAACAGGATGCGAAGAAAGGTAGAAAAAAAATCCTTCTCTAACGGCTTAGACACCATGGTGGAACGGACCCGCTTCCTGGTTAACCAAAAAAAAAAAAAAAAAAAAAAATTTAACCCTAGAGCTAGTTTAGTTCCAGGTTAGACCTGGGCTAAACCCCCTAACCTCGACTTTTACATGCGGGCCCTGTTTATCTGTTTCCGAGAGAGAAAAAATCAGCGTCAGCGTCTAGCTAGTCCCTGACCGCTGTAGTCACATTCAGTAACTCATCTTAGCTGCTTGGTCAAAACTTGTTGCAAATATTGCAAGTTGCGCACCGCAGTATAGAACCAGGGTTCTACGTAAGTGCCTGATAGAACTAAACGGGTTCTGCCCATCAATAGAAGGGATGTAATTACAGATGGATGCTGAGTTTGCCGACGAGGCTTACCTCCCTATCGTTCGGGTCCAATGGATTGGTTGGCCATTGTTCCAAGGGTGCTGCAGTCTGCTGCAGTGTGATGAAAATTTTATTGCCTGTTATTTTTGTTGCTCAGTATTCACGAATAAATAAAGGGAAAACATTTTATTTTTCAGCCCTAACCCTTTTCACTCAGCTGGATTTTTGTTGTTGTTATTGTTTTGTTTGTTTTTAAAATGCTGAATCAACGTACCTACCCACAAGCTGACTATCTTGCACATATCGACTGACTCCCAGTCCACTTGCGTTAGACAGAGCTACACCGCCGGGCCGAACGTTGAAATTGCTGTATTGTCAAGTTGATAGAATACAGAAAGAATGGCTTCGAAAAACCGCCGGGAGAGCGCTGACACTGGAACAACCGCCGCGCGTTAAAGTCATCGAGCCGTTCAGTTGAGAAAGGAGTATGCCAGAACTGAAATTGCCGAAAAAATGAAACTGGGCCGAAGGCGGACACAAATCGCAATTCATTCAGTTCAGTTCAGTGTTCGGAGCGAAACTCAGTTGGCTCGGAGGCGATTTACAAAAAAAGGAGACACTCGGTTGGTGTGTGTGTGTGTGTTAGTGGCGTATATTTAATGTGTTCCCGCCGGCACCCGGGGGCCCGCGGCGTTATAGCCGGCACTAAGCCTTCAATTTGACACTGTGACAGGGGATGATGTCTTTGAGCCCGTGTCTCATTGGGCCCCCGTCTTATTGGGCCCCCGTCTCTTTGGGCCCCCATTTTTTCAGTTACCATGTAGAGACGTTTCTCAAGCTAAGAAACTTTTGTGAACCTGGCGGGCATGAAATGTGCAAGCTCCAGAAGGATGAATTTTGAGTGCATGATCCATTATTAATGCAAAACAGGAAGAAAATACTGGCCCGAACTGACCCGCGTTTGAATCTCAGGCACGATGATCACGTGCCAAAGTCCGAAGTAAATCAGTAAATCTAATCTTAGAGCTGCATAGGCTAGATCCCCGATCAGGCACGAGTACCGGCGCCCAGACTGCCTTCCTGAAACGGTCTAACTAGATCTAACTAGCATCCTGTCACGTTAAATTAGATGGGAGCCCAATGAGATGGGGGCCCAAAGAGACGGGGGCCCAATGACACGTTTTCTTATTTATTTTGCTACAAAAAAAAGTGTGGGAGCTCAATGACATGGGGGCCCAATGAGACGGGGGCCCAAAGAGCAATCCCCTGTGACACTGAGCAGCCGCCCGTTGTTTTTCTGTTGTGTTGGGCAATTAGGAAAAGCAGTGGAAATTAGGCCTGTGGTACGGTTGTCAATCCACGCAAGCTGTGCTCGCGTGCGTGAGTTTGACCAGTGTACGTTCAGTTTTGACGGTGACTGACTCGGTCTCTCGGTTGTGTTTCCCGCCATAAATGTCATACAAGTCCACGATGGAGCATACGCGACAATGTGAAACGGAAGTGGTTCAAAGCATTGTGGCACATGGGGCTCTGTGTTTACGTTTTCGTTCGCTCAGATTCAGGTAAAGCCCCACAATCGTGATTATTGACAGACTCCATAGAAATACCAAACTCTGCTACTGAGTCACATTTATGCATGTACTAATTATGCCACGATCTCTACGGTTCATATGCGCTCCCTGGGAGTGGTCCTGACACCTCCGTGAGTGCCTCTGGTTTGGACGACCACCTGAAATTACGACAAAATCGCTAGGTCCCGTGGACGGTCGCCCAAAACGGGGTCTATAGCATTTCAAAAGTAAGACTGGATTGACAGCTAAAACAGGTTCTATAGCATTTTAGAAGTAAGACTTGCAAGACCACGACCAACACACACGCACGCACGCACGCACGCACGAAGTATAAAATGTTGAAACCTTGATGTTACACTCAGAACCAACTTTACTGCATACTCTTGTGATCTATGATTATATTGTATGCGCTTCTACGTTGTCACAGGAAAAACAGAAACACAATACCATGTACACTTACAAAGAACACAATAAAAGAGAGAACAAACGTGTGGAAATGGTTTTGTGTGAAAACCAAACATGTTGAGAGCAGCTGAAAAGCAAATCCTAGTCCGAGGTCAACTCAACACTGACCAAAATGCTTACGGAAGTCATACCCCATGGTCGTTTTTGAAATCCTAACTTGATTCACCCGTCTGACGTAATCACTCCTTTAGTGCTGATCATAGGCCAGCTAGAATCTTATTTTATGCTTTGCATCATGGGAGGAGATTCCTTTCGGTCTACATCACCAACTGCCCTGGGCCCGTATGTAAAAGTCGAGGTTAATTTAACCCACGGCTTCGGGCCTAACTCAGACTAGGTCAAAAGAAACCCAAAAGCAAAATTAAATTTAAAAAGGAATCAAAGAAAGGAAGAAAAATCCTTCTACAACAGCTTAGGCACCTTATTGGAAAAGACCCGCTTCTTGATTTAAAACAAAAAGCAACAGAGAATTTAACCCTAGAGCTAGTTTCGTTCGAGGTCAGACTCTAACCCGGGGCTAAAAGCCCTAACCTTGACTATTACATACGGGCCCAGCTTTCGCTCCTGGTTTTGATCAGCTGCAGCGTCAAATTCGTTGCCGCATGCTCAGCTGGTAGCTGTGCAGTGCACTGGCCCACGGAAAACATTATCACATGTTCCTTTGACAACCGCTTTCCTTTGCACTTGTGTTGCCATCTGTGTGTACTAAAAATAATAATTTGACACATAAAGGTCACAAACCCCCTTTCCCAGCATCCTCAGCAAACAGTTTTTGCCTGGTTGAATAATAGCCTGCTAGGTTTTACCTCTCTTGAGGGATATATATTCATGTGGGGCAGACCACATGGCAAGTGATCTTGCTCTTGTCTTTACACATTCAATCTTGTCAACATAGCTGAACCAACAAAATGTAACCTAAGGAAATCTGAAAAAAAATGAGAGTAGATGTTGCTGAAGAGAAATGAGGGTGAACAATAAAATGGAACTGGTAATCAAAATTCCAATGTAACATGTAAAAAGACAGGACCTTGCCAGAGCAATGCAGCAAGAACATTTTCTATAGACAGTAGCAAACACCATACATCACTACACATTCAGAATGTTTCATGCTCTTGTGCGTTGCCTACATACTGGTAACAGGTATAGACCAGACCCCTGTCGCCTTGGTCAGCTTCTGCACCTCTGTCACATTTTCATACTAAAAACATACCAGCACACACACTCATACACACAGATACAGTGTACAGGATCATCTGGAAACTGGATGGTTACCAGATTACACGAAACATTATGCACAATGTCAATCAAATGCAAAACTGGTTCTGACTGATGAAACCAACTGGCTGAAATGGTTTTATCAGCTGATACAAAGCACCAGAAAGTAATACATGTGATGTACATTAAAAAAACAACAACAAGAAAACCCTTCTACCCAACAGTTCTGAACACCTCACAACCACAGTGTCTCTTTACAACACATGCATCTGTCATCAATACTGTCAAATTCTACACAATGGAATTCTGCAAGAGGAGCTATACTCAATATTATACCCCTTACATCATTTATGTATGACGTTCTTCCCTTCAAAGCCACACGCCTCATGACACTAAGTCAATATCAAACAGTTTTACAACAAATGCATCCGTCATCAATACTGTCAAATTCTACACAATGGAATTCTGCAAGAGGAGCTATACTCAATATTATACCCCTTACATCATTTATGTATGACGTTCTTCCCTTCAAAGCCACACGCCTCATGACACTAAGTCAATGTCAAACAGTTACCCGATGAAACGTCAAAGGACACCTAGGACTAAATGATTTGTTTCTGCAAAAAAGTGGAAGCCATCAGCTAGATATAACAAGTGACTATGGTTTGCTTTTCAATAGTACATGTATCACCAACTGCAGCATCTGTGGATGCGTGCAAAATAGGGGATATCCTCTTCTGCTGTTCTTATGATCAGCACATGTAATGAAGACAAAAATGATAAACATAAACGTACACGCATGCAAACAACATGAAGTAAAATTTGTAAGTATGTGAGCCAATAAACATGTCACAACTAGAGGAGAAGGTGAGCATCACAAACGGACAATACTGTTTGTAGTTTTTTTCTATGCTCCATAAGTTCATGGAAATGAGTTACCGGATGTATTGTCCTACAGATTTTTTTGGTTGTATACTGTTCAAACAAAACACGTGGGTGCTTTGTATTTTTTTTTTTCCCATCTCAAAATATCTATTTCTCACAATTTACATTACAAACTTACCAAAAACTGAATAAGCAAAGAAGGGTGTGCCATCAATTCAGAATGATCAATAATGAAATGAAACGAAACAAAACTGTATTTTACACTGATAAAAAGAGGTAGCTGTCACATCATTCTTTCATCTTGTCCTTGCTAGATACTAATGGTGAAACTATAAACAAACCAAGAAGACTGAGGCAGAGAGATAATAACGTGTCATGATACACATGTGCTAATCAACTCCAGTCCCTGGTGAAAGAACTAACAGTAAGGCCAATGAAAAATAATCTACATGCACACAGTCCAGCTCTCAAATTAACTTGAGAGCTACATCATATTGCAGATGTCACTTCTACATTATTATTTTTTAACCTCTCGAGGGCTGCTGCTGATAGTGATACTGCCTGTCAAAGACGTCGCTAAAAGTATGACATATAAAAAAAAACTCAAGAGTACATTACTAATGCCACTTAACGCAAATGTCTGTGAATTTGAGTCAGAGTGTGATGCTGAGAGTCACTGGTATCTCCCATGCTCAATAATGCAAAGCAAATATGTGCAGTCAAGACACCTGAACGATGAATGGCTACTGATGCGACGACACCAATGCAGGCTTTTTCTTTGGTGGTCGGCCGCGTCTCTTTTGTACTGCACCGGTTTTACTCTGCGGGCTGCTGTTGACCTCCATCAAACCTGCAACATTCACACTAAGTAAAAACATCTCATTACTGATCAGGAGTGTGGATTCAAGTCACCAATCCCCCCCCTCCCCCCCCCCCCCCCCCCCACACACACACACACGCACACACAATAACACACAAACACACACATGTGTATACAAACCAAAGATTAATCCTCACTTACATGCAAAAGCAAGGCAGCCAGCCAACCAAGCAAATTAGAGCAAAGAAAAAAATTACATTCACATTTCGCAGATGGGCTTCATATGTAATAGGACAAATGTCATCGCTGACCATAAAAGTATAGGACATTTGTCCTGAAGATCGTCCACTTTCATTTTGTAGACTCTTGTAGTTTATGCAGTGATCGCGCTAGGAATTTTGAAAACCAGTCCTTTCAGCGACTACCCCACACTGTCACTCAACAACCTGTGTCAGAACCGGTCCCACGAAAATTTAAACCAGTGATAAGAATTACACTGCAAATCGACCTAAACACAATCACAGTGTCGCAACACTGTATCGGTATGTGAGGTAAAGATAGCAGCGAGTCCATCGCAAGAACAAAGAAGCCCTGGCCAGTGGGGAACAAACTATTGTGACAGTGATTAACGTTCGCTGAAACTGGGGACCCCCCCCCCCCCACCCACCCCTATCAGAGGCCACAGTGTTTACCGGTCCCAGCAAATTACAACCGGTCCCTGGGACCGGCAGCTCCAAAATTTTCCAGTATTCTGGTTTTGCAAACGGTATTTTACCGGTAATTACCGGTTAACGCGATCACTGTTATGATAACAATAATAATAATATAGGAGACTTATCGGGTACTTCTACATGTACACAACAGGCTCTAAACGTAATGACAGAAATCAAAGCAGGTACAGTCAACATCACAGTATACACACAGGCAGCACAAAGCAACCACATAAAACAAATGTTATACTGGGTAGACTGCATTTGTGAGACACAGTAATGTTTACGCAGTTGAACGGTTATTTCAAAAATGAAGTGGACAGACTGATGTCCAACACGGATGTAAAGACGTGCAGATAACATCAGTACATACCAGTGGAGCCACTTTGTGCAGACATCTTCACCACTACCAGTGTAATAGGGTCAGCCGTTGGGCAAAACGCGCTGAACATCTCCATCCTCAAGCCACTGCGGATCCCGCCAGGCGCTCCAACTAAGGCAGTTACAGCCTCGGCAGTCACCGGGTGCAGGTTGGTCGTTGGAACCAAAGCCAGCAGAGTAGACACTTCTGGCCTGTCATGAAGAAAACGCCGCAGGGACTTCTGGAAGTACTGCTGGAAATTCACCACCTCAAAGTCCACTGGTTGGAAAACCATCAACACGGGAGCCTTTGGTGACAGAGACTGCCTTCGGGTTCGTCCGGTTGTGGGTGAAGCATCGATGGCAGGGGCGATTTTGGTCTGCAAAGTTTCAACAAGTGCGGACAACTTTGTGCTGGTTTCCGGCACGGTCGTGTCCAGCAGATTGGCATCTTGTGGGTAAACCAACACCTCGCCTACCTTACAAACTTCATGAAACCAGACAGTCAGCATCAGGGACTCGATTTCGGCTGCCTGGTGACGACTCTCCATGCTGAGTGTTGGGAAACCATCTGCAACTGTTGTCTCCATCCATCTGAAAATTGAGTTAGACAAAATGAGCAAAATTCAAACCTTTCCACAATCAACAGATGATCAATCAGCACACTGTATCCATTTTAATACAAAAAATGCTGGGAAAAAAAGCGTTTACCAGTTCTCACCACTTTACAAGGCTTTACACCAGCAACCAATAGGTTTAGCTTTGTCAAGGACAACTTGGGTGGGGGACAAAAGGAAAATGTAACAGCCTATTAATTTCACCCTAAATATATAGGGTGATGATTTCCCCTTCACCTAGCACCCAAACCCATCCATAAAAATACAATTTATCTGCTTGCAGCACAAAGATGAGTTTCAGAAAGGAATGAAAGTACAGATCAGTTGACACCACCACACCACACATCCCAGCTCCACACACACACACACAAGTAAAAAGAAAAGGGCAAAACCAGAGTCACAAAAATCGTTTCTTTCTCAATCACTGTGAAGTCGACACTCATAGAGACAGTTGAAAAAATGAACAGTAGTTAACAGAATGATGGCTGCAAACTACTACACCTGTACAGTCCGTTATGAGCACCGATCCTGGCCCGGATGTGACGATCGTGGTCACAGACCCGCAGATCTAGTGCAAGCATGGAGCAACCCTGGTTGTGAAACAGACGAGCAGCTTGCCATTTGTTGGCTGGTGTCAGTTTCACTTTCCTCTCCACGCAGGCCAACACAGCATCCAGCATGTCTTTCTCTGCTTTGGCATCCCCTAGTTCCTCGATTACTTGGACCTATGACAATCAAAAAGTTTTTTTTTCCCCT
This sequence comes from Batillaria attramentaria, assembly GCA_018292915.2. Lineage (NCBI taxonomy): Eukaryota > Metazoa > Mollusca > Gastropoda > Batillariidae > Batillaria > Batillaria attramentaria. Next base: position 1,683,788 of record JACVVK020000050.1, on the reverse strand, counting down.
TCTTTAAGTCATGAGTGTGAGCAAGACAATGTAAGGTGTGACTTCAATAAACTTTCTCAATCTAAGCTACTATTAGTACTGATCGTCCTGTCTTGTCTATCTACTGCAAAATGGCTTAACCCACTGCACGAAACATTTTGAAATTTCTCTTCCAGTGTCAAATTCAAGGAAACTTCGAGCCCAAGTGAATTTCATCATTCTAATCTTTCAGGTTTTCAGACTCACAAGCAAATCAGACAACATTCTCTGATCCAGCATGGGAAGCATCACATAAAACTGAAATTACCTGCTTTCTGTAGCTGTCAGCCTGCTTCACCAAGCGATCAACATCAAACAGTAGAGCTTGAAGCTCGCTGCTGTCACCAGACCTGAAATATCAGTTTGCTGTGTACATGACGACTGTAATTTGTATAGTATACATGCCTCATAATTAGCAACAACAACACACAACACTGACAGTGGACTTCAACAAACACATGTACTCAGTGGAGCATAATTGTAAGGATGGCCACTGCCAGTGCCAGTACTACTATGCTTTGTCTGACACTGCGTACAGACAGATCTACATGTATACATGTAAAAAAAAATGTGAAAGAAAATCAAAAAGAAAATTTGTACTGCAGTATGGGAAAAGCAGGCTAGTTATTTCAGTTGTGACCTGTTTTGAACTAGGGGGGAAAAAAAGAAGGCACTTGAGCCTAGTTTTCTCTTGCTCAGGCACATTTATACAATTTATATTTTAAAATTTTACACCATAGGAACAACAACAAAAAACAAAAACAAAAAAGGAAACTCTCAACTTACACCAGCGATTTGACCACATCCAAAGCAAAAAATACATGGCCACCAGAGGGAAGTACTGTTTCAAAATCAGGCCTGAGCTTCTGCCATGCCCACACTTCCTCAACCTTCACGTTCATTGAGGTGGCCACCAGCTGCTGGAAACTTTCTGTTTTATTTTGGCCAGATGCAGCAGGCAGCAAAAGGATCACGCACGCTGAGGAACAGAAAAAGAAAGGTTTCTTTAGAAAAACAAAACAAAAACCCACTGTAGTTTTTTTTTTTTCTTTTTTTTTCCAGGAAAACAAAAAGGGAAAGCTGTCATAAGAGGCACATCCTAAACATTAGTTTTAGTTTAGTCCTCTTTATTCCCTGGGGAACATAGGGCTGCAACCACACTCCGCCAGCGCACTCGGTTCTGGGACGCCCTCTTTAGTTCGGCCCACGTCGTTCCGGCGGCCTTGGCTTCAGCGTCCGTACTCCTCTGCCAGGTCTGCTTCGGTCGGCCCACTTTGCGCTTTCCCTGGGGGTTCCAATCAAGGGACTGCCTGGTGACATTTGATGTTGGCTTTCGCAAAGTGTGTCCGATCCATCCCCATTTCCTTTTCTTGATCTCCTGCTCGATGGGGACCTGTCTTGTTCGCTCCCAGAGGTCTTGGTTGGTGATCACCAGTGGGTATCTGATGTTGAGAATGTTGCGGAGGCATCTGTTGATGAAGGTTTGCAGCCTGTGGGAGCCTGTCTTGGTGGTGCGCCATGTCTCCGAGCCATAGAGTAGGACCGACTTCACATTTGAGTTGAAGATCCGGATCTTGTTTCGCAGGGATAGGGCTGTGGATCTCCAGATGGGGCGCAGAGTGCGAAAGGCATGTCTGGCTTTGTTGGTGCGGCTCTTGATGTCTTCGTCCGTTCCTCCATCCTTGCTGACAACGCTGCCGAGGTAGATGAACTTGTCCACCTCTTTGATGTCTTCCTGGTGCAGCTGGATGGGGTCGTGCTGTTTGTGGTTGACTCTCATGACTTCGGTCTTGCTGATGTTGATCTTGAGGCCGGTCTTCTCAGCTTCTTCGGCGACTCTGTTCAGCTTCTCCTGCGCATCTTGTTGCTTGTGGGAGAGGAGGGCGATGTCGTCCGCGAAATCCAGGTCCTCGAGCTGTTTGCTGAAGGTCCACTGGATCCCTGTCCTCTTACCGTCGGTGGCTTGCCTCATGACCCAGTCGACCACCATCAGGAAGATTGTGGGTGAGAGGATGCAGCCTTGACGAACGCCGGTCCGTACTGTGAATGGTTCTGTCAGTTTCCCGTCGTGGATTACCTGGCAGGTGGCATCTTCGTACAGCTGTCGGATGATGTTGACAAACTTTGGTGGAAAACCGTAGTGAGACATCAGCTTCCAGATGACCTCCCTGTCAACACTGTCGAACGCCTTCTGGAAGGTGCTGTACAGGGGGGTCTGCCACTCCAGGGACTGCTCGATGATGATCCTCATCGTGGCTATGTGATCAGTGCAGGATCGGTCGTTGCGGAATCCTGCCTGTTCCTCCCGGAGTGTCTTGTCCAGCGCAGTCTTCAGCCTCTCCAGGATGATCCTGGTGAGAACCTTCCCTGGTATGGACAGGAGCATGATGCCTCGCCAGTTGCTACAGGATGAGAGGTCCCCTTTCTTTGGCAGCTTTACCAGGTGTCCCTTCTTCCAGTCTTGTGGCACGCTCTCGCTCTCCCAGATCTTCCTCAGGAGCGGGTGCAGCATGTCGGTGGAGGTCTGGATGTCGGCCTTGAGGGCTTCTGGTGGTATGCCGTCGGGGCCTGCTGCTTTGTCAGACTTGAGGGACTTGATGGCTTTGATGATCTCGGTCTTGGTAGGGGGGTTGGTGCTGATGTCGAGTAGCTGGGCTGCCGGTGGTATGTCTGGTGGGACTGGTGGTGGAGGCCTGTTGAGCGTTTCCTTAAAGTGTTCAGCCCACCTTGTCCTTTGGTCTTCCTCTTTGGTGATGATTTGTCCGTTCTTGTCTTTGACTGGTCTGGTGGGGTTGTTATTTTTCCCAGAGAGTGTCCTTGTTATTTCGTAGAGCCGTTTCATGTTCCGTTGTCCTGCTGCTGTTTCTGCTTCTTCTGTGAGGTCGTTGATGAAGTTCCTCTTGTCGTTCCTTGCGCTCCTCTTGACCTGCCGGTTGACGTCCCAGTATTGAGCCTGCAGGTCGCGCTTGTGGTCTTGGTCGTCAGTGTGGTTGATCAGGTCTTTCAGGCGTTTCCTCTCTGTGATGAGGTCCCAGGTGTCAGATGTAAGCCACTCTTTGTGTTGTCTTGTCTTCTTTCCCAGCACTTCCCTGCATGTTGCTGTCCAGGTTTCTCGCAGGTCGTGCCAGTGCTCCTCGATTGTCTCTTCAGGTAGTGTGTCGAGAGCGCTGAATCTGTTCCTCAGCTCACATCTGAAGGCATTGGTCTTGATGCTCTCCTTCAGACTGTGCACGTTGTACTTGTGGGATGGTCTGTCCGCCTGGTCTCTGTAGGCCTTCAGCTTGATCTTGATCGCTGCAATGACGAGGTGATGGTCTGAGGCTGCATCAGCTCCCCGCTTTGCTCGGACGTCCAGCAAGCTTCTTCGCCACTTCCTGCCGATGGTGATGTGGTCGATCTGGTTTACAGTTCTTCCGTCCGGTGATGTCCAGGTGGTTTTGTGGATGGTCTTGTGGGGGAATATGGTGCCTCCGATGACCAGGTCGTTGGTGGTGCAGAATTCTGTGAAGAGCTCTCCGTTCTCGTTCTGTGTCCCTGTTCCGTGTTTGCCCATGATGAGTTCTCTGTCTGTGTTGTCGGTGCCCACTTTGGCGTTGAGGTCTCCCATGAGGATCTTCAGGTCTCTTTTCGGTGCTTTGTCGAGGACGGCTTGGAGCTGCTCGTAGAAGTTCTCCTTTTCTTCCTCATCCGCCATGTTGGTGGGAGCGTAGCACTGGAGGATGGTGACTTTCCTGCCCTTCGAGTTGAATCTGGCGCTCAGGATCCTTGGTGACACTGGTTCCCAGGACAATAGTGCTTGTGTTGCTTCAGGTGTCATCAGCAACGCTACTCCATGCATGTGTGGTTGGCCGTCTTCGTGTCCGGAGTAGAGGATGGTGTCTCCGGAGGTGAGTCGAGTGCGTCCTGTTCCTGTCCATCTTGTCTCACATAGGCCGAGCAGCTTCAGATTGTATCTATGCATTTCTTGACTCACTTGTGCTGTCTTTCCTGTTTCGTATAGGGTTCGGATGTTCCAGGTCCCTATCCTGGCTTTGGTCTTGGCCGTCAGAAGAGTAGTCGGCGCACTGGCTTCCCGAGGGCTTTCACCAGCTCGCGTCATGAGCTCTACTAGAGAGGACTCTTCCTGGACCAAGTTGCGTTGTAGATCTGTGGTTGTAGTTTCTGTAACAGGTTTTGTTTTTTAAAGAGTTGGGTTGTTAGCCCTACTCAAACCCCCAACCTGGAGGACCAGTGAGTGCGCTTCGTCTGGCCTCTACCCTTCGACCTGTCCAGCATGGGTGGCCCTACCAGGAGACGAATCTCCCGCCGGCATAGCTCTCGGGGTCATGGAGACACGCAAGCCCCATCTCCAACGGCAAGGATGCACTCATCGATGGGGACATCCTAAACATTGCCAACTGAAAATCCTGGAAAATGGATCATATCTCCTAAGAGTGAGATCTGAACAGGTCCTAATAATTCTAAAATCTGATATCCATCGTAGAATGCAAAAGTGCAAACGAGTATCATGTAAAATGCAACAATTACTTAGATGTACCTTGCCAGGAATCCTCGTCCTTGCTTCTCCGTGCAACTTTATCTGTGACACCATCATAAATATCATCTCCGGACTGAACTCTCTGCAGTTTCCTCTTACGACCATGGGCTTCGCCATCAGAATTATCTCCCGTTTCCTGGGCAGATAGCTCAGTTTCACTATGCAACATACCATCTACAGGCTGCTTACGTGGCCTGCCCCGGCCACGACTGCCCTGTGGCGCGAGTTCACCAGCGTTTGTAGGCCCGGTAACGTCGGCAGTGACATGATTTCCTAAGGTTTCCAAACAGTCTGCTGCACTCTTTTCTGAGACATCTGCTGAGACAAGGGCCGTGCTAACTTCCATATTTTCTTCATCATGTTCAGCAGGGGCATCCCCTGATGCTTTTGGACTTTGAAGAGTACCCTCCACTAGGTTCTGTGTGACTGAGTGTTGGGTGGGCAGCACACCAACTTTGTTTGGACTTGCTACCTGTGCATCTCTGTAAGTGAAAGGACTGAGTCTGACTGAACTTCTGGATGGGCTGAGTGAAACATATCGTGGACTTGCTCTGGCCGGACTGGGTCTACCATCAGCACTTTTGGTTGGAGTCGCAGACCGGAGGCCATTTTGCAAATCTGATGAAGTGGGTCTGCTAGGACTGGCCTTGGGGGCAGCTTTGCTTGGTGTGAGGAAAACGGTCTTTCGAGGACTAGCGCTCACAGCTGAACCATTCACAAGTTCAAGACTGGCTACTGCATTTCCTGTGGCTGCACCTTTCCGTGGACTTGCAAGAGCTGATCTGACAGGGGATTTCCCAGGACTAGCTGTAGCAGCAGGGACAAGCAGATCGCCAAGATGTTCCAAGACCACAGAAACATCCTTTTGCACCACACTACTCGTGTCTGACTCTGTAGCCTTGGAGGTCAGTGAAGATTCACCAGACTGATTCTGCTCGTTCGCTTCTTCGGCAATAGGGCTGCACTGAGGTGGCTGCGAGGCTTGAAGCTTCGACTGACGTGATCGACCACGGAAACTGCCCGACTTACGCCTGTCTTTGCTTTGGCGGCTGGTCGTCGGCATGCCGGACGAGGACACGGTAGGGTCGCTCTCCTCCTGGTTCTCATCGCCATTTTCCATTGGAGTATTTCCCTCACAGCATGCACCTGTGTCATTTGGTAGGGGAGAATTCTGAATGGAAGTAACTGGCTTTAACACTCTTTCAGCAGCTGGAGGGCTAAGCAGTGGAGATCCAATATTGATGAATGACGAATTGAAACTGTTGGAGGCACTGGCAGACTTTGAGCTGGGAGGGGTGGAAGCTGAGTGGTTGTAGCTTTCATCTCCGCTGCTGCTGTCAGTCAATTTCTTCTTAAGACGCAGCTCTGGAGAAGTATAGACAAGGAACATATTACATAGTCTCTTAACTCAGACATGGGATTCTGAAAAAGAAGGAGGAAAAAGGTAGGAGTGGGTGTGGGGTGTATGTGTGTGTGTGGGAACGTAGGCTGCAGGAGGCAAAACTTTGGTTTTCAAGTGTTAAATCTGGCACCAGGACACAGCAAATCCCCCCTCCGTCACACACACACCCACACACAGGTTTCCTTGGATTTACACTGATCTCAAGAATCACTCAAACTGCAGATATCCACAAAAAAAAACGTGGAAGAATCCCACATCTGCTTTATTGAATACTTGCCCTGAGCCTAGTACTAGTAGTAGCATGACCAGTACAACAAACATAAGCAGACTGCAACCGACATGCCAGGGGTTCAGACACTATCAACTGAAAGTGTCATAATGCCAATGTAGCATGTGCAAGTCAGGGCCCTGAACTCTTGTCCATGTACATGGCACTATTTATCTGGGCTTGTGAATGGAGTTTCCCCCAAGTGGGCTATTCTCTCTTAACTGGAACTGATATTGATATCAGTAAAATATACTGCAAAATATGAAACAGCTTCATGAACAGGGAAATCTGAACAGCTGAGGTGATCCTTTGCCCTACATAAGCAGCAAAACTTGTGCTAGAGTGTGTATATGCTGGTCACAGTGAGATACATACCCTCCTTAAGATTTGTCCTAAAAGCTGCTTCATGAACAGCTGAACAAAACACTCTGCAACAGACAAAACAGAACATCCTTGCAAAGGGGTGACTCTCAGTTCAAACTCATCAAACATTAGCAACAGCTAGCAACTTTAACCTTTACGCATCGGGACGCGAACCGGCTCGCGTCACTCTCAACAGCCGTAGGCACCGAGCCGCGAACCGATTCGCGTCATCCTAAACGGCCAGCAGCTGCATGCGCGTCAGCAGGGAAGTAGGTCACTGGCCAAGCTCGCAATGTCAAAGAGTTAAGTAATTTCAAATTCAAGTGTCAACTGAGTAAACAATGACATTTCCACCATGCAAATATAGAGTTACACTTTAGCAGATAACAACGATTTTTCTTTCATTGCAACTTCAGTGTTCCCTGTGATTCGAAAATTCAACATTACAAGGGTCCTTGGGACCCTCTCCACATTTTTTAGGGTCCTTTTGTAAATTTGGAGGGTCCACGCATCAGTTTCTGTCTGTTACAGTCGGGCCCGGTTATAAGGAGCTCGGTTATAAGGTACCTCGGTTATAAGGAGCAAAAAAAAAAATCCCCGATTAACTTTGTTCTTTGTTATGACTTGCGAAAACTCGGTTATAAGGAGCTCGGTTATACGATACCTCGCTTATAAGGAGTGAAACATTTTGCCCCAAATCGACCCTGAGCCCGGTTATAAGGAGTGCCGACTGCAACAGCTTGAAACCGAAAGTAGGTTGAGTTATTTCATACGCCTTTGCTTTTGCGAAACTCACTTCCGTTCGTCTCCAAGATGTCGGAACGGAAGAAAAGGACGTCTTTGTCCCTCAGTGAAAAGCTTGAAATAATCCGAAAGATTCAAGCCAACCCTCTAAAAAGGAAAGTAGCTATTGCAGAAGAGGTGGGGGTTCCCTTCACTACACTATGTAACATATGGCGAGATCGCCAAAGATACTTGAACCAGGTTTCCCAAGGTTCGGAAGATCTTTCTCGAAAAAAGTCGAGATCTGCCACATTAGACAGTGTCGATCAGCATCTACTAAAATGGTTTACAGATGCAAGGTAAGGCTTCTTCTTCTTCTTCTCTGTGTGTGTTTGTGTGTGGGTGACAGACTTAGAGAGAGAGAGAGGGGGGGGGGGCTAAAGACATAGATCTAGAGGACAGGGGGCCTGAAAGAGAGAGAGAGAGAGAGGGGGGGGGGGGGGCGGGAGGGAGGAATGGAAAGACAGGGGAACTGAGAGAGAGAGAGAGAAAGTGGAGGGGGGGTCGGTTTTGGTCGCCCTTTGTGTATGTGTGTGCATGGGTTAATCTGTGAAGTATTGAGGGGAAAAAAAAAAACAGAAAAAAAGAACAGAAAAAAAAGAAACACTGAAAGCTGCATGCAAGATGAATAAAATTTTGATTTCAAGATAAAATGAAGACCTTTCACCCCCTCCCATCCCTCGGTCATCAGGCTTTGTTATGTACATGTACGGCTTTTAGGCATCTTTTCTCAAGAAATAATGCAGTCACAGCACCATATCAAAAGTTGCCAAAGTGCTCTTAGTTGTTTTTGTTTTTTCATGAACGTTTACAAAATGTTATTTTTAGTTAGATCTACGTGATGTAAGCTACGTTACTACACTAAATGACTTTTTTTTTTTCATTTCGTATCACATTTTGATTCAATCATACGCAGTACCATGCCAGATGATGTATTCCAGTAGGTAAAGCCAATCAACATGACTGAATTCACCAAGTGAAGTGCCTATGGCCTCATAAAGGACTTATCGTTTCAACGATTAACAATAATTCTGTACTTATTGCTACCATTTGTTTTACTTTCAGGATTCAGGTTTTGTTGTTCTAAACGGGGTTGTTTAGCATCCTTTTTGCTTCTTTTTGTTTGGTTACTACACTCGCTTTCAGTTTAACAAAGTGTGCGTTTTATATTTTTGTTTTGTTCTGAATTTAAAAAAAAAAGATGAATATAGCTGTTTGAGTAATTTTCATCAGATTGTTGTTTCATTGTACGAGAGAGAGAGAGAGAGAGAGTGTTGCTGATTCTGACACCGAAAAACGGCAAAAGTCCGGTTATAAGGTAGTTGGGCTTGGGTACTCCTTATATCCGAGAACTCTGTTATAAGGAACCTCGGTTATAAGGAGTAAAATTTTCGGTCCCCGAGCACTCCTTATAACCGAGTTCTACTGTACTAGTGTTACTGTTATGCACAATGGCTCAGCAGAAATGAGATGCGGCAAATGTCTGCCGCCAGTTACCAATCGCTTTTTGTTCATCAGGTTTCCAGGAAAGTGTTGGAAAAATACTGTTTGTCAATGCAAGACCAAAAAAACATGAGTCCCCTTCGACGCGCTGTTCTCAAATTTGTGCATCAATGTAAGAGGTTTGTGCATACAAATAGATGGAATCTCAGCCTAGTGGGGTTTTGAATGTGAATTTGTTCACACATGGAGGAGTAGCAATCATGCATATTGGATCTGGAAACACCAACACTGCACAGACAATTCACTAAAACAGCAGCACATACAACAGACAGGTACAGATGCACAAAATACTATTTTAAAATCTGTCCAGCAGGGAAGTTTCTCACTTACCGGTATAGGACATATTTTTTACTTTGTTTGTTCTGGGTGACTACCAGTCTTTTAGTAATAGCAACATCATTCTGGAATGCACAGACAAAGTGGAAAGTCTTTCGGCAGGACTTGATCGCGCAGCCACAAACAGCTCCTGTTGCCTTCTTGCCTTTCCCCTTTTCGCCTCTGCAGATGAAGCATTTCTACAACACACACACAATGAAAGCATCTTATCAATGTATACATAAGCAAACATGCACACACACACAATTACTCTTCATGAGTTTCATTATTACATGTATTACAGTACCCCAATGCTAGTAACATTAATGTAAGGTGCTATGTATGTGTACTACAGTCAGAGACTGTATTATAAAGTTCTGCACTCCAACTGGCAATTCATTATTCAACGCAAGCAAAGCATCATTTTCACTATCAGTCTTTCTACTTCAAATGAATCTGCAAAACTAACACTGTAACAGAAATGGCAAAAAGAAAGTATTCCACCACCGACCTTAAACAAACATGAACATCAGTTATTCAGACTTTTCGAAGCAGAATATTACAATTACATGTAGTGATGTACTACCAGGTTCAAATCCACAATCAATACGGTTTTCCATGGCCCAATGACGGCACACTATCATAGCTCCTTTAATAAAACTATCAAAACCAAAGCTCCGAGTCTGACTTTGAGAAAAACACTCATCATAGTTTCATACCAACTTTGAGCCCCTATGGATCTCCTTTTCCACATCAAAGATGTCGAAGCCACCAAACAAGGAGAACTTGTACTGTGTTAGTCCTGAAGCATATTGCTGTGAACAGAAATAAATTTGTTTAAGTTATTACTAACCGAACAATGGGGGCAAAAAGAGTATACATAGGGGTCATCTTTATTGCATATTATATAGATTGCATTTTGGGACACACTACACATTTTCAAGGGACCTACACACATACATGTATACATAATAATAATAATAATGAATACAGTTTATATAGCGCCTATCTGTTTTCTACGAAACACTCTTTGCGCTCACACACACACACACACACACACACACACTGAGTGCTGATGAAAAAGTGGTCGGACTACGGCTCGAAAGCTTGCCTAAAGAGGTAGGTCTTTAAATGGACTTTGAATTGAGTCAGCGTGGGAAGATCCCTAATGGTGACAGGTAAAGCGTTCCACTTCCAGACGGAGGGGGCGGCGTAAGAAAATGAACGACCGCCAGCTGACTTCAGAGTTGTTTTTGGAACCTTTAACAGTTTTTCTGATGATGAGCGGAGAGTGCGAGATACATACATGTATGTGTATACATGTATGTATCTCTAAATGGTAAGAAGTGATTTCAATTTTGCTTATTTGGTTGGTTCATCACTACTTTCTTTATTGTATGATATATCACTTCTTACGACTGAGAGATGTGTGTTTGAGCGGATGTAATGTCATCGGATCTGTGTGTGTGTGTGTGTGTGTGTGTGTGTGTGTGTGTGTGTGTGTGTGTGTGTGTGTGTGACCTAAGAAGCTTCTTATTGTCGTTCTTACATGCTTATTATGATGTCGTATTTACCTATCAATTGGATGGAACAGCTTCTGTAAAGGCCAAGGACCGAAAACAAACATTTTTCATTAGTGAAAAAGAAAGTGCTCACATACACTTCCTCACATACACTGATACAGTGTTCAAACAAACACTGAAAATCTTAAATCTGTTTTGTCAGTTTTACCTGTCTTGTGTTTGTTTTATCTGTCTTTTGTGTTTTTATATCTTAATATGAATATATAATATATATGTATTTTATGTAAAGTGCCTGGAGCTTATGTAAGGTTAGGCGCTATATAAATATTCTATTATTATTATTATATTAATAGTAATACAGTACCTGTGCAGCAACCAACATACCTCTCCCCTCCCAACAACAATCAAAACCCCCTAAATAAAACACAGTTTGAGTGACTGTAAACGTATTTTCATCTACTTTAAACACTTATTGTGGATTTTGTGACAGGCAGAAAAATCATTTGCCCGGAAAAAGATTCATGGGCTTCTGCCGCAATTTTTTACCATCCACAAAATCAATCTGTGCAAACTTATTTCATGATCTAAGTGACAGCCTGTGCCTTTGTGACCACTGCACTGGAACAAGCGCATGGTATGGTTTTATTTTTTATTTTTTTGCTGCCCCAACCCTTTTTTGCCAGCTCCAGTGGTGTTCCTCCCAGGTCATGGGTGGAATCCACGGAGGGCTCGAAGGCTGGGGCAATTTTTATTATGCATGATGATGGAGATGAGGATGATTGTAAGATGATGCTATGGAGGTCCATGTGGTTTGGGACTGCGGGACAGGGCCGCATTCCACGCTTCCTGTCATAAATATCCCGGCGTTCACCAGGCCCGGGAACTACGGCACCTGCGGTGCCGGCCGTGTAATCATCCACATCATGAGACGTGTCATACCAAGGGAAGCACCCCCAAAGTCGCACCCGTGAAGTGGGTGAAGCACGGCTGTGTGGCAACAGCCTCCCCATTGGGCCCATAGCACACCCGCTCTGGGTAGGAGCCGACCTAGGTAGGAAAAATCCCGCTTGTCTCGGCTGGGATTCGAACCCGGGTCTCCCGGTCCATGGTCCGAAGTGCTAACCACTACACTACGGGGGCCGGTCGGTATGGTTTTAGTTTTAATGTATTTATATTGCCATTTGAGACTTGAATGCAGCTACGTACAATTAGATGTTAATATATACATTACACGTCTCTGGTTTCAGTGTAAAGTTCTAGTCTTCTACACACGGTTGTATTCTTGATAGCCTTGCCATACTCTTTATTTCAGCTCAAACAGTTTAACACTACCGTGTTTGTTGATCAAACTTAAACACACCTCATTCTCACACAATATACACTACACACGTTGCTAATACCTACCATACACTTATGGTGAGCTGCCACCATTTTTGACGATGTCTCTGACTTTTCTGCGTGTAACTTGCCAGCAATATCCTCCACCTCATTGCCTTTCCAGCAGAATTGGCATAGCAACTCATAGCCTTCCTGGAGGCCTGATGTGCTTGGTCTCTGCACAATTTTATCACGATAGTGATTACAAGACTGGAAAGGCTGTTGACCCTACAAGTATGCAAGAAAGACAGACACAGAGAGACACAGAGAAAGAGAGGCAGTAGACAGACTTAGAGACTAGCCTGCATACAAAGTCAAAGACATTTACTGATTCCATCAGTTCCAGATCAATCTCTAATGTGTGTGTGTGTGTGTGTGTGTGTGTGTGTGTGTGTGTGTGTGTGTGCATGACGGAGAACACGAAGACACTGACAATGACTGAAGAAGACGCTGCCAATCGTCAGCTCATTCTGAAGGAACGGAACCGAAAAGACAGTGATGCTTGCAGCGTGTAGGTTATGTTTTAACTTTTTGTTTAGTTTTTTTATTATGACATCCAGTTTGTACACTGCACTATGTCAAGCATGCATTTTAAATCCACTGATATTTTATGAAAATAGTCGAAACGACGGCAGCGATGTCAGCTAGTCTGTCGAACTCAAGGGGAGGTCATATAGATCTGTCGTTATGTGTGTGTCTCTCGAACATCAGCGCATCAAAACGTCTAATGGTGTTGCTGTGGATTATTCAGTGCAAATTTGTCTGTTTTTTCATCTGCGTTATGTAGACTGAAGAATTATTAATTTTTACTGTGCGAAGACTGGCCATAACATGTTTTTCGTACGTTACCTCAGCCATCCTTTGGACTTGCAAGATTCCCTCCAAAACAATTGCGTCGATTCACCGCAAGGTGAGTAAGATTTGTACACAACCACAGTTGTTGCCGAAGTGATGTATTTTTTCGACAGAATAAGAGACCTTCAGACAAGGTTGTTCACAATAACCGCTTTTGCCGCAACAACGACCTAAACTGTCTCCACACAGAGGTGATCTTTTATTTGTTTGTGTAAAATGTCTATGGTCAGTGAACTAGACCTCAAAACTCTTTTTTCACTGATCTGATATAGAATTATTATCCTGTAACATATCATTTTCAAAATTGAAAAGAAGCAAATGCCAACAGTTTTTAGTTTACAGTGGGCTATGTCATTACAAACACTCTGCCAGGCAGCGACCTGTCAGTCTATGTGATACGTGAATACCCGCAGTATCTACTGTATTTTGACAGGTGACCTATATGAGGCTGCAGAGTTCTCAAAACAGTTGGCTGTGTCCAGTGGTATTTCAAGCCCGCCTTACCACGCTTTCCTATGAGGAGGGCACATTTTTGTTTAATGTAATCATTATCTACAGGTGGGTATCATTACTGATATCGTCTGCAGTGGAAGTTTGCAGTAACTGATAATTGCCACACAACAGACAAAATTAATTTATGTGTCACAGCCATACATAAGATTTGTTTCCATGGACTTTTGATCTGTCCAGTCTGATTTGTCCTCTTCCAAAAATCCTCTCATTGCTGCTGCATTTTTCTCAGACGTCAACTTCTTTTTTGTAGATTGTAGTAAATCGATGTCTCGTCCATCACACCGGAAATGTTGGCGATGTTGCACAATGCAGACATAAAACAGTGACTGGGTATTCCTAGCCTCGAAGTACCTCGGGGAGTGAAAACTGGACGCTCTGTGTGTGTGTGTGTGTGTGTGTGTGTGTGTGTGTTGAAAATGGACAATCTTTACACTCCATCTTCGATGTAAACTTTGTGTGGTGCAAACTGGGAAGGGGGTAATACAAAAATAACTAACAATGAACAAATATTTTCAAAAACTAATATTTATTGATAAATGGACGTCCAGCTACATAGTAAATAACTGTCTGACAAACGTCTTGTTGCCTGTTGAAAGCATTGTTACAGATGAAAACATAATCTCATATGGTACTTCAGTGATCATTATTACATATTCACAATGTGGACAGAAACTGAAAGTACCAAACAGTACAAAAAAGGACTTTCTAGCACTTTACAAGTAAAACATAGCATAAAAAATATGGATAAACTTGTGTACTGCCTGACTGTTAAACTTGATGCTGCTAGAACATTGCTCATCTCAGTTTAACCAAAAATACCATAAAGCTGCCAAGTCACATATGGATGGAGTTAAGGTTTTGCTGTGACAGTATCTGGTGGGTTTTCCAATCATTATATGAGTAGAAATGCAAATGACATGTAAAATATTTGGACTTGAAAAATTTTCATGAATTGTTATTCTTTAAAAACAAGAGCCCTACAAACACAGATGACTGCAGAATATTATTAGTTGTACAGTCTGTGTGTGTGTGTGTGTGTGTGTGTGTGTGTGTGTGTGTGTGTGTGTGTGTGTGTGTGTGTTAATGGTGGTGTTTTAGAATACCATGCATCCAGAAAGAAAGGTCGACATGTTTCCACAGTTTCAAGAAAAGGCCACAACCTCTGGGTCTTGTAATTAGTACTGAGCAAAGTTGTGCCCGTGATCCAATGGGATGGATGTGTTCACAGAGATATTGGAAACAAAAGCTCTTCCTCCCTCATATGTGGGGTGCCTTGGATCATGGCAAATTCCGAGCTGGCTCCTGCACATGGTTCATGATGTCTCACACCAAATTAGTTTCCCTATACATGTATTTCAAAGCAGACGAACTATGTAAACTACCTCGCCTACAAAATTGGATGCTACAAGATATCTGAGTCATAATCAAATGTATATATTTGGTAAATCAAAATATTTAACAAGACATAGACAAACTTTTGAAACAAGCACTGTGTCAGAAAAGCTCTACGAATCCACGCACCAGAGTTGCATAAAAGTTGCAAAATAAATGTACAGAACTGCGTATGTTGTGTACTTTTTATTACACCTTTGGTCCATCTGAACTATCAGTATATTAAAACATTCTGGCAGTGAGGCATGTTATGTACCCTGACAACTGGTAGTCAGCCGGCCAAGTTAACAGATCTGCCCACAGAGTACATGCTGGTCTCCCAGGCATCGATGCTCTCACAAAGCAGCTTTCAGCTAAAATCTTTTACCTCATATGTATCAGTGTTAAAAAAGTCTTATGCAGGATGGATGTTGAACTCACCTGCCACAATGAACGTGTATTTCCTGAGCTCTGTTCAATCACTGATAAGACCTCTGGACTGAATTTGTCACCAAACATTGAGAGAAAAAAAGAAAAAAAAAGACATGGTACAAAAAAAAGGAAAGGAGTCCTTGAACACTGCAAGGGAGAGAACTGTTCATGGAGTAATGCCTTTTTCTGCGCTGTAGCAGTCACCTGCATGACTTCATACCTGTCAGACATCCATAGTACATGTGTACACATAGGCTGATTCATTTTTGAAATGTCCAAGTATTTTATTACCAAAGTGGACATACTGCCTATCCTTCTTGTGGATTTCATCTTCTTATTGTCAAACGTACTTTTTCAGTTGGCCAGCATTATGTCCTATAATACTATTAATAGCTCCCACAAATATGAGGCCCTGCATCTTTTATATTTATTTAAAATGTGGCAGCTAACTGACCCCATAGTGTAGTGGTTAGCACTTCGGACCATGGACCGGGAGACCCGGGTTCGAGAACCAGCCGAGGCAAGCGGGATTTTTCCTATCATGGTCAGCTCCTACCCATAGCAGCTGTGCTATGGACCCAATGGGGAGGCTGTTGCCACACAGCCGAGATTCACCCACTTCACAGGTGGGACTCTGGGGGTGCTTCCCTTGGTATGACACGTCTTATGTGGACGTTTACACGGCCAGCACTGCAGGTGCCATAGTTCCCGGGCCTGGTTAATGCCGGGATATTTATGATAGGAAGCGTGGAATGCGGCCCTGTCCCGCAGTCCCAAACCACACGGACCTCTGTAGCATCATCTAACCATCATCCTCATCTCCATCATCATGCATAATAAAATAAACTGCCCCAGCTTTCGAGCCCTCCGTGGATTCCACCCATGACCTGGGAGGAACACCACTGGAGCTGGCAAAGAGTTGAGGCAGCAAAAAAAAAAAAAAAAAAAGTGGCAGCTAATCAGTGATGTACCAAAGTAGTTACAAACCTCAGGTTAATTTGAACACATGGAAAAATATTACTATAAATCAAGAATATGCCTGAGAATAGACAAAAATCATATGAAAAGTGCAATAATTATATGTCCTCAGATTCTCCCATGACTTGTGTGAGGAACAACATGGGAGCTAGCACTTAGCTGCCTCTTGCAACAACAAGAAAAAAAACAATGCCCCGACAAATGTAAAATATCCTATCCCCCTGTCACATCACCGGTATGAACACATATTCTGATTGTATGATACGACTAGTTCAAAATGGAAAAACTTAGCAAATCCAACATGCATATACTGTATATAAGCAAGCATACATGTGTAAACAAACTAATTGTGCAAACATGTCAAAGCACACTCACTGGGGTAAAAAGCCTAACAATAACATGAACTTCAACATCCTAGTCATGTACATGTGTGACCCACAAACTTTTCCTCAACATAAAAGCAGAGCTTAGCTTCCCCCATCCAAGCACACTGAACATACCTCCACTTTCAAAATAGCATGGAAATCTCGATTCACAAGACAACACCACCAGTAGAAAATATGTTGCAGTTTTAGGAGTACAGATGATGACTGTTCAGAAACTGTGCCTGCCATTTCAGCTATATATTTCCATTATGACAAACACTACAGACTTTTCTGTGGGATCTAAGGCACTGCTGACTTTCACTTTATGGCTGCTAAGTCCTGTGACTGGATAGCCCTTATTTTCCAAGTTACAGGCTGGAATTATGCAGACTATGCGTTTAGCACTGTGCTCATCAAGGCACCTCTTCAAAACTCTCTGAAGGTACAATTCAAAGTTGACAACTGCCTTGTCCATCTTGTGGAAAAGCAAAACTAGAGACTTGGCATCAGCTTTAGAACATCCCATGGAAACCTTCTGCTGATCAAGCTCCACTTCAAGCTGGGACACGCAGTCTGCCTCCAGAGGATCAAAATCAACACGGAAGTCGGCATCCACTGGAAGGTGGTGAAACTGAAACACCTGAGTGACCATCTTGGACAGCCACACCTTCAGGACAGCCACTTCATGGGCCAAGCACAGCTGCCTCTGTGACGCGGATTTAGCCACAGTGGAAGATGGATCAAAGTCAATATCATGCTTCCACTCGAACAACTTTTTTGGCATGTGCAGCCTTTCCCGAATGTGCTGATCAGGGTCGGAAGCATCACTGATGGCCAATGCAAGATAATCGACTCCAGACGTACTTGAAAACTCACCCATAGCACAGTTCCTCTCAGCAGCCTTTCGCAATGTGACATGCAGTGTTTTCTTGATGGTGTTTATGACGTCATCGAGCAAGTCATCCACATACAGTCCCACCTGATCAGACCACAAGAACACATAGAAACTCAAGGCATGAATCAATGACAGTGGCTTGTGCTCCATGGCGTACTAACACAATCATCAAACTTTAGGACATGAAACATATTTCATATGCATGTGAACCTGACAATTTGCACAGCATGCAAGCTGAGATCTGACCCCCTAAACTACAACAATCATTTAAGTATGAAAAAGTTAAGTTTATCACTTTGTCTTCAGGATTCGTTAAAAAAAAAAAAATCATTGAAAGTTCGCACAAAACCTTCATCCAACTCCTGAACATACCTTTTGTAAGTAGTCATCCTGAAATTTCCTCTTGATGGTGTCATGGTCAACTAGAAGCTGCCCAAAGGAGGCCCAGTCTCTTTCTCTGTAAAACATGTACATATGTTTAACGCATTATCAAACTGCTAGTTGGCTGTGCTCCCCAAGCCTGTAGTGTACGTTCATTGGATATAAACAAGAAAAATAATTATATTAAAAAAAAAATTAATTTAAAAGACAAATCTTTAAACATTAAACTTCCCTGGTAGTTTTTAAAAAAAAAATGTTACAAGTAACATCTCAAATTCAAACTGATTCAGTGAAAACTACTGGAGTAGCTGTTGTCACTTCTGTATCATCTTTGACAGTTTTTGCAAATAAAAGAGTTCTTCACAATTGGAAGTATTTTGTTATTGTGCACGCCAATCAGATTCCCACAGGCAGTAGAATTTATTGCCCAGGCAAAACGTGTCCTGGAGTCATTCAGAACAGTTTAAAGGTGGAATTAATTTTCTATGTTACACTGGCATATAATGAAGGAAAATAACATTCGCTTACTTTTTCATGGCCAAAGATACATGCAAGGCAATGTCAGCAAAATAGTGAATCATGCAGCCAGCTGGAAGAGGCAGAGGTGCTACTGAAGTCCAGTCGTGTACATGCTGGTCATCCACGCTAAGTTCTTCTGCCAGATGTGCACGAACCGTAGCAGACACAGGCTGGAACTTCACAACATCAAGTGGGATCACTAGGACACACTCTGGCAGCACTGGAAAGGGAAAACAAACACAATGTGTGTGTGTGTGTGTGTGTGTGTGTGTGTGTGTGTGTGTGTGTGTGCGTGTGCGTGTCCGACAATATATTTTGCTGTTCCCCCATTTATTCTGATTATTTTTTTGCCCTTCTTGGTCCTTCCCGACGTGCTCGAAAAATTATAAGTGTTATTTTCGGACCGCAGGTGTGTCCAGACAGAAACACAACAAAGGTATTGTAAGGAGACACGTGTGTGTGTGTGTGTGTGTGTGCGTGTGTGTGTGTGTGTGTGTGTGTGTGTGTGTGTGTGTGTGTGTGTGTGTGTGTGTGTGTGTGTGTGCGTGCGTGCGTGCGTGCGTGCGTGCGTGCGTGCGTGCGTGCGTGCGTGCATGTGAGAGACAATCAGTGTGCTTGTCAGGAAATCATACACACATCAGATATCGGTCATAGACCAATTCAATTTTGAAATGTCTACTTTCTCAACAACGCTGATATACTTCGCATTATTTCTGTGCAATAGTAATGATTCAGGATAAATGTCCTATGCTTTTTTAGACAGCCAGGACATTTGTCCAATTTTTGTTTCAATGGACATAAAGCCCTGGTGTGTGCATATGTGTGTAAGTGTGTAAAAAAAATATATGCCCTCGTATACAAACCATGCATCGTAAGTGTCTGTGAACGCACAATTATGGCATGTATGTGTTTTAGCTAAGTCAGTAAATAAGGCTTAACACACATGATGATGTGTTCTCTATGCCAACTGTAAGAATACTATGTACAAAACTGCAAAAACCCATGCAGTTACCGGAATCATTATGGGCAGAGTGGACCTCAACACTGGTGTTGCCTCTGATGCCACGGTCCTTCCTCCCACCTGCCGCTTCAACCCTGGATGTAGAATGCTCTCCATCTCCAGGTTCTGCTAGGCCTTTCGGGGACTTTGATTTTTGGTTCTGCTTTTTACCCCTTGTTTCGCCACCTACATCCTGCTGAGCCTGCTTCGGAGTCCTTGAGCTGTTGCCAGAAGTCTTCTCTCCTGTCTTCAGGCTTGTTCTGGGGCTGCCGGAGGTGTTCTTTTCCTGTTCTGGGGTTGTACCAGAGCTGCTGAGGGTGGTGTTCTTTCCTATCCTGTGGGTTGTCCCAGGGCTGCTTCCAGGTGTTTTCTTTTCTGACTGCTGGGTTGTCTCAGAGCCACTGGCAGGAGTTCTCTTTTTTAGAATGTCCGGTGTGGTTTCCTTCTTCTTAGGTTTGCTTTTTGGCAGCTCAGATTCCTGTGAAACAGCAGCAGCAGCATTTCCGTTTGTGCGAAGACCAGCGCTATGGTCATCATCATCTTCATCACCATCACCATCATCATCATCGTCGTCATTGTCATTGTTATTCTCCTCAGAGTTCTCTGAGAGAATGTCATCACTCGTGAAGTAGGTGTTCAAGCTGTATCTTGGCTTTACAATTTTTTGTGACCTAACAGCTGGAGACGAGCTGTTGTCTTTCTTCCTAGCTTTAGAAGATGAAGTGGAGGTGGCAGTGGCATCTTCCTTGTCTTTTAGTTTTTTCTTCCTCTTACGAGGGCTCATTTTGACTCTGTCCGCCACCTCCATCTCACTCGAGTCATCGCATATGTCTTCTTCATGCTGACTTCCTTTTTTCGTGGGGGTGCTGACTTGTCCATTTGGCTCCTTCACCTGCCTCGGGCTTTTAATTTCAGACTTTGCTTTCTTATCTTCAGATTTCTTTTTCGTTGCTTTGATTTTCTTCACCTGTTGGCGAGATTCTTTCTCAGAGTCTGAGTTTTCGGAGCTGGTGGGTGGAAGCGACTTGTAAGGATTGTCATCCTCAGTCTCAGCCTTATCTTCACCAGAAGCTGAATCACCCAAATCATCAGCATCAGCAAAATCATCATCTGCTAAGTCCATTTCGATAGATGCATCGTCTCCATGCTCTGATTTACTGTCTTGCCTGCCTTTGTTTCTCTTCTTGGATTGTTTTCTTTCTTCCACTTCGTCACTCTCTGCGTCATCTTCAATATCATAAGCTCCCCAGCCCTCACCAGACTCGTCTTCTTCTGCGCTACTGCCCTGTGCATTCTGCTTGTTTTGGGAAATGGATGGCATTCTGGCATCTTGGAGACTCGAGTTCTCAGATTCTGAGTCAAATCCTGCACCAGATCTTCCCTCTCCTTCTTCATCAGTCTCCTGGGATGAATGTTCCGCAAGACCTAAAACGTATGAAGAATACAGAATTTCAAAAGCCATAAGAAAACCAGAGTCACCAGACATAACAGTTGACAAAAGGTACAAGTGGTTGGTTCAATCAAATGATGACAAAAGAGAAATGTCCATGGCAGTGCATGGATTGTTTGCCAAAATCTGAACCCTTTCACGGGTGCTTATGCTTCCAACACTAAGTGCCTGACACTCAATCTGCAGCAACAGCGTTTTTCACAGAACTGACTGTCCCAGGTAGTTTTGCAGTGCCTAACTTTGAAAATCTGTAGCTCAAACACTACTCAACCAATCTCATTTAAACTTTTTTTTTTGTGGTGCAAAATCCTAATGAGGTTTCCATTGTGAGGTGGGGGTCTTTCCCAACCTTCAAGGCCCCCTATGAGAAGATATTTTTCAAGTTCGTTAACTCAGCTGCCCCATGTCACCAATCAGCACCTTCAGTTGTCTGCCACAGGGTGCCGATCAGCGACAGCTCTGGCTTTAAGCAGGTGCCGGTCAGCGCAGAAGTTGTTAAAAGGGTAAAGGTCCCAAATCCTTGGAAAGCAGTGTCTTCACCATGATTATTTTTAAAAAGTACTGGTGCATGCCTTTGAAATAATAAGTTATTTCTTTAATGCAATTTGTATTGTCATTTCTTAAATGTTGTCAAAACGCCATGGCAAGATACTAACAACAGATTCTGTAATTTAATCATTATACAGGTAAGTATGTAAATGGCTAAAACAAAACGTTACCGCTGCAATGTCTGATGTACTTTTCCTTGTGTTCATCACTGCAAAATACCCTGATGATAGAAACCAAAAGCAATTTAATTTCCATCATATCAGAATACAAGCGCTGTAATAATTTTGTTCACCAAAATTACACAGATGAATGTATGCTTTATGACCAGCACTGTATTAAACTTTGCTCAACCTTGTGGGTAAAAAATTAACCCACACCTGTACGAATATGTGTTGGTATCTCACCTTATACTCAAAACATCTTAACTGAAGCTCCGCAACTTTTGTCATGGTAATGTGCACACCTAAGCTGACCCAAAACACTGCCTGCACATTTTGACAAAAAAAACCCAACTAAAACCACCAAGAGAAAAGTCAGCAACTCAAAGACACAACAACTTAAAAGTCTTGTTGACTGGAAAAAATCATGCCTTCATCACAGTTAAAACTTGTGCTAAAGGTAAATCTGATTTCACCTAGCAAGTGAGGCCATACAAACAGCACAAGCTAGAGGCAATCAGCCTATACACCAGAAGTTTAACTGATAATGATGAACTTATTACGGGTACAGTTTTAGCAATTAACTAACACAAAAATATCAAACCTGTACAGGTCAATCTCCATCCCTTTCTTGCTCATACATGTCCTCCGTGAGGCGATGGCATACTTTGCTGCACAATAATAGTGGAAAGTTTTTTTACATTTTTCCCATGCACAGCCGGCTGTTGCTCCCGTCCGCCGTCTTACACCTGTCTTCTTCGTCTTGCAGGCATGGCACGGCTGAAAGTAAAACAAGACTGGTCATTCTACAAATGTGCTAGAACACCACGGAATTCAAATTGGAGTCAAATTCAAATAGGGAAGTTATACAGAATGCACATAAATAGTGTACTCTACCACTAATCTTTCCTTACTTCTATCAAACGTGAAGTGGACATTTCTGTAAACTGATTAAACCAACAAGTTTCAGTATTTTACATGCAACGCATAACTCAATGGAAAACCTACAAGTCGACGGCCTCGGTTGATCTCCTCTTTCACTTTGTCAACCTTGAACCCACCAAAGCTGGCAAATGTGTACTGCACGAGACCTGCTGAATATTGCTGAAACACATAATGAAAAGGACAGTACGAAATAAAAAGTTCTACTACTAGTACTTTCAACTAAATAATCACTCGTACTTTCACTTATAGACATGTATGCAAGAACATACATCATTTAAGCCATTGAATTACATGAAAATACAAATTGTATAAAAACTTAAAACAGAAGTAGCATTGCTGAGATAAAGGCATCAAATCACATAAAGATTTTTCGTCCATTCAATTGTCCTGAGACATGGGCAGATCAGTGGAGAGTTTTCAAGTCAGGTTGAGTTTGCCATGGACCCCCCCCCCCCCCAAAAAAAAAAGAGACCATCCTAAACCTTTGCTTAATATAATAATAATAATAATGAGTATTGTATAGGCGCTTTACCCAATTTCCTGAATCGGCTCAAAGCGCCGCGAACTGAACCCAACACGCACGCTCACGTGAATCACACGCATTCTCTTACACACTTGACACACATTACAATCACGTGGTGCGAAGGGTCAGCTCAGCTATTTAAATTTCGGGATTTAGAATTGCATTTATTTTTCAAATTTGGTGGGCTGAACATTTCCAAAGCAGAGGGGGAGGAAGCCGGAGTACCTGGAGAGAACCCCCGACGATCGGCCCGAATGAACTTGCTTACCATGCACTTGCGATGAGCAGCAAGCAGTTCTCCATCCACTGTATTATGGTACAGTTTCCCACACACATTTGTGACTGCCCCTCCAAACCCACAAAAGGCACAGAAGATCTTATGATCATGTGACTGCAACAGATGTCGACTTTTGTAATTATTACTATATATACAGGTATTAAATTTAATACAGTTTATTAAGCACTGCAAATCCACTGTTATACAGACATATATATATATATATATGCAGCTAAAAATCTGCTTCAGCCAGAGAGATCACAAATAGCTATGGCCCTATTTTTCACACACAATATATATATATTGTAAAGCTTAAATGTAGTTCTTTAAAGGCGGAACTGCTTCAGAATGGATTCTTCTTGTGAATTTGTTCAGGGACACTGGCTCATTCTTATTGCTGTGGGTGATGAGAATGAACTTCGCCAAAAATTTAAAATCTTGAAAGTTGAAACATTATACAATTTCAAGACTAGCTAGTATTAAGTGCATACAAAACTATGATCATTTTACAATGTGAACAATTCAGAATTAAAACACAGTTTTGGGTCTTTCTTTCTTTTTCTATACATGTAGTACTGATTCTATGAAATATGACTTGTAAAGTGTTACCTGCCCATGTTCCTGTGCAGACTCAGGCTGTGACTCAGAGGATTTCTGCCTGCTTTCAGTGGCTGCTGCCTTCTTGGATGGTGACATTGCTTTTTTCTGTAAGGTATGGTAGCACGTCTCACAGAAGTATCCACTTTTCCCGGGGAAAAGTTTATCACGCCTATGTCTCTTTTTGTTATAACTTCTTTTGCACTTCTTACAAGTGTATGGGTAGTTCTTTTTTGTTTCCATTATCTCTGCATCTGAAAAATCATTTACAAATATTTTAACACATTATAATGAAAATCAACAGTTGCTGATATTGCATAATATTGTAACTTTGTTACACTGCAATTGGATAATGCGTCAATAGGACGAGGAAGGACAAAAGGAAGACAGCAATGAAATCTTCAAAATAACTGAAGGTGGTCATGCAGTGAAGCCAAGATCATGGAAACAAAAATCCCTGCCAAATTTACAACCTACATAGAAGTATGCTTGGTAAAACTTATACAAGTAGTTTATAACTGATTAAAAAAAAAAAATAATAATAATGCCTGTTGATCCTTCAGAGAACTTGTAAAACTGACTTGTCTTCCATGTACAGTTGAATATATATGCTTAAGTCGAACTTGCAGGTGAAATGGATTTTTGTTCAACTTATCCGAAGTTTGACTTATCCGTGACAACGGATTAGGTCGAATTTCAAAGACAGCTTTGAGCTAAGTGAGTCCTCTACCCCTTCCCTGTTTAAACACCCCTCCCCCCCCCCCACCCTCAACACACACATACACCATGCACACACAACTCACGCAACACAGATTACCATCTGACGACGCATCACCTTTTAAACAGTAACAGAAAACCCAAGTGATCAGAGGCACAGGGCCAGATCTCACATTTGGCTCTGTTCTTGCACGTATATCTCGCCAGTTCTGTATTCTCTCACCCAAGCTTACTAGCGGGTAAACCCGCCAGACACAAACCTGTAACTGCATGGAAAATGTCAAATCTCCATGCAAGCCGTGTTTGGCACCGACCCACCACTGAGATGGAGAAAAATATTCCCAGTACCAGTGACTACTTTGTCTTATCCAATGCGGAAAGGGCAAATTTTGTTTGACTTAACGGAAGTTTGACTTATCCTTTTTGGAGTACTTCTTTGAGTTATCCATGGAAAATATAGTCATACAAAGAGCAAGTTTAGCGGGGGGAAATGTTTAAATTGCTTCGACTTCTTCGAAGTTCGACTTAAGCGTGTTTGAATTAAACGTAGGCTACTTACGCGTATGCCGCAAATTTAGGCAGTCGGGGAAACAGAGACTGCACCTCAATACGGCTGACGCGTCGCATTCCCATTTCATTGAATTCTTCCGATAATTTACATCTTTGCGAAGAGCTCTACTTTCAGTTTCGTTTCGGCGGAGCGATGTGCATTAGTTTATTCGAAAAATGCATTTTCAGAGACATTCTTACCGTTTCTTGTCGATGCAGACTGAAACAATCTTCGTCAATTTGCAAGAAGGCTTCAGACAATGTATCGTTAAAGTACTTTCTCCTATGTAAACCGTAAATATTAGCGGGTCATCCGAACAGCATCTTTCGGAAAAACCCAACCGGAAGTCTGTAAACTTGGCGCGAAACTAAAAGCTGGATCGCCTCTGAATCTTGGATTTGAGTAGGCCCTACTTCGAAAGTGTCTGTAGTTTTGTATTTACCCCATTGCGACTTGCGAGGCTTCTGTTTTCCGGACAAGCAATTTCATGTTTTCGAGACAGTGAAATATTTTTGATGATAGTTACTTGTATGCCACACTGTATCATATGACAGAGTACTGCTGTACACTGACTGTGTACAGGCACGTAATATGTTCATAATGTTTTTTGTTTTTTTTTATTACAGCCTACTGAGTGTAGTAGTTACATGCCTGAGGGGATGCATGTTAGAACGCTTGATCGGAGACCCTTAGTCAAACGCTTGAATACGGGTCACCCGATCAAGCGTTCTAACATGGATGCGCAGTAGAGGCCTGATGATTGTTAAAGGCCCACAGCAACATGTTTGTTTTGACTTTTTGAACTTTCTCTTCTTTAGTGGCCCCCTTGCCCAAAGGTGCCGTGAGCATGCTGTATCTCATGGAACTTTTAGATGTGCTCTAAAATAATTAATGACCAGTTATCTTCGTCGTTCTTCATTATGTAAATGATTTTTTTTTTTTAACCTTGACTCAGTATCAATGGTCAGTTGTTGGCACAACTATGATCTTGTGAAAGTTGACTGGGCTGAAGGTTGGGGTGGAGTTACTCAGGGCTGGGCCTGTGTGGTGAGTGGACAACAGTAGCACTTTTGCTCCAACTCAGTGCATTCGCACCTGCAAATTTCACAGACTGCACCATAAATTTTCGATCAGCAGCTGAAGTATGCAAACTTGTGTGTAATCACTGACCAGATTCCACATGACAGGCAGGTAGTATTTTGTTATTCTTCATAAACTATTGAGAACACACACACAACACACACGCTACTCTCTGACTTTGTTAGGACATGGGCAACTGTCACACAAGAGAACACATAACTCACTTTTCAGATGATGATAAATCAGAGTTTACTGAACTGTACACACAAGGGGCAGACAACAATAAAGCAATGTGCAATGTGTTTGTAAAGTCATGAATTGAATAACACCAAAACCCATGTACATGTACAGGCCATCAGCTTGAGGAAGAAATTAAAGGACAAAGATCAAGCAGACTGGCACACTGTTGTGAACTTCTTTCCAGTTTCCAAAAATTCCATTCAAAGCTACCAAATAGACGTACACATTTTCCTTTGTGAACCTGTCAGGGCTTTGCTGGATGCGGAATTGCCACTGGTTGATTTCCTCCTGTTCAGCACTTACAAATAAAAAGAAAAAGCACCAAGCAATGATATCAAAATCAATACCCTGACTACTGTCCAATTACTGTTGATGCACAGAGGTGTAGGGGTGCCTTCCAAAACCATTCAGTACTGACATAATAGGTAAGTACAGTGATCGACACTTACACCTATTTGCACCAGTTAGCGGAAGTTAACTTACGTTTAAGTAAACGTGTACATTCTGAACAGCACTCTACTGACAAATACACATGTGCATGTACTAACACAAAACATAGTTGGAGGACAAAATCAGCTATGGGCACTTTCAATGATCAGCAAAAATATAAGGTTTTTGTATGTTTCTGCATTCAGAAATGTTATCAAAAGGAGGTAGGCTTGTGTTTTGTGATTCAATAACCCTACCAGATTTTTACAGATAAGAATCAGTTTATTGGCACGCACAGTATCATATGAACGGCATACAAGGTCATTACAAGTTTAACTCTTGATGGTGGACAATGGACGATGCATTCACAAATCTGAACCAAAAATTGAATCTGATGTCCGATGAAAACTCAAGAACATTCACTTTGCTGAAAGCTATGTTTTTATACAGAGACATGGTACCTCAATCCATGTACTTATGCAGGCTCAAACTTTTCTTCTGAACTTTTTGTCTGGTCCTTACAGAATTCCACTGCATAATTAAGCTCCTCTCTGTATTACAACATTGTGCAGCATGTTTCACAAACAGTGTGCAAGTCATTTCCATGCCAAGTCTTTCAGATGCACCCACAAATGCTAGCCTCGCTGATTTCCCAAAGCTATGTGGCTTCACACATTACACAACTTTACTCACCTAGCACAATTTCCCACCTGTGTCAATGGAACAACCATTTTATCACTAAAAACAAATCCATAGCTCGAAATGTACTACATGTAATGTATACCCATACAACTGATACATTCAGCAATTTGCAATACAAAAAATCAAACTGTGCTACTCTGATGCTTTGTAGAGTTTCAATGCGTGATGTTCAGCTGTGAGATTATAATACATGTACATGAAAATAATTGTAATACTGCATATATACATGTGTGTGTGTGTGTGTGGGGGGGGGGGGGGGGGGGGTAGGACTAGTAGTAGAAAGTGAGGTTGGGGGAAATACAAAAAAGCTCTCTAATAAACTGAAACCTCCTATGACAGCTGGTCACAGTGTTAATTATGTAATTGTTACTTCTACAGTTCTGTTTGAGTGGGTTTCCCCCTGCCCTGTATCCCTTGTTGTAGAAGAATGAAAGAGTGGAGAAAGAGAAGCAAGACTGAAAAAAGATCCAGCCTAGACAGGTCTCTTTCTCTAGTTCAAATCACTATACATGTACATCACTACATGTGCATGTACATATGTGTTTTGAAATTTCAGCTTACAACTTAGCTACATGATAAAATGGTTGTTCCATCACAAAAGCGGGCTGCACCCAAGCCGTGATTCTCTTTCACACATCTTGGTAAAAAGTTGAAGATAAAAAATATATCTGTCATATGCATAGAAACAACCTTTTTGTGGAATGCGTCATCAATGTGTTATACCACTTCACAAGACAAATCGTACCATCATAAATACCCACGTCAATATGTACAAAGCTTTCAAAACACAATGACTCATACCACACCAGCTTTGAAACCACAGCCACACTCAGAATAACTTATATTCCAAATTCAACAATGAAGAGGAACAAAAGAAAGAAACAAAGAAAACACGAATTAGTTGAAAATCTGTTTCTTTAAAAAAGTGAAAACATACGTAAGCAATACATAATATATATTTTTTCTAAATATTTAGCACACAAAAACAAGACTTGGATTCAAGACTCCAGCCATATCATATACAACACGTAGACCCTCTTATCAGCTGCCATTACCACAGAAATCCTACAACACACCCGGCCTGGGAAATGCCAGTCAAACACAATACACAAAACATCACCAGCAATACACGCATAAACAACACAGCATAGGAATATAAATCCACAAAATTCCACTTATATGACATCCACATGAAGACATATCATTGTACGCACATTTAAAAAAATGCTTTGGCCGTCCCCAGTAAAAATTGAGGAAATTTATAAAAATCGTTCGTAAAAACGAGCAAAATTGCACATTTCGGAAGGAAAATTTGAAGAAGAATACATGTTACGCACTGTGATTACACACTTTCACAAAATGAAATTAAAATTAGGAGCATCGTTTTTCTTTTTTCCTAAAATATGATAGTGAGATCAGGTTTCAGCCCCCAACCCTTGTTAACAGCTTTGAACAATGGTTTTTGATAATAGATCCCAGGGTATATATGCCACTTTTGAAAATCAGTTACTCAAAGTCAAAAAGAAAGCTGGTGTCAGCAACTATTTCCTTTGTGTTGTTTATGCCTCACAATCTCAAAAAATAAACAATACAGTGATGCCTTCAAGGCTAAGGTAATACAATATAAAATGTCAATTTACAATTATCATTCAGTTCTGCTGGCATTTCCCACTGGCATACCCTGTTCTCTGTTAAGACTCTCTGAAACGTTCTACAGTACAAAATATGAAAGGATGTAAAAGCCATTCGCACAGTTCACTCAGAAACCAAAGCTCAGAGTCAGAGCTGCTTAGACATATGAAATATACCTTGCCTACTCTGAAAATCATTTCTGTCTGCTGGAAGCAGCTGCACCTCCAAGGTCTCAAAAGGCACAGCTTTACAGTTAGTTATGATGGGTGTACATGTGTTTGGATACAATGTATCCATGTTTTGTATGATCAGTATTTAGTGTCAGCCACTTTTTTTTTTTCTTATCATGTGAACTGGGAGAACGAACACCTGTCCTTTATTTCAGGTGAAAATCCAGCATTTTTAGAAATGCCCCTTTTATCTTGGGTACATCAAGAAGTGCTCACAGAAACCATGCATCACTGTGGCTCACAACCTTGCCTGCGTCTATATGGATAGAACAGCAGTTGTCAGTAGTAAAATCAGCAAATGGACATATAGTCGCCACCCCCACCCACCCCTCCCTGAACACATCAAGAAGTGGCTATCTATACATGTGCAATTTCATAAGAACCTGACACAGTCATTTGTCTGTGCTTCAAGTGCAGCCAAACTAAAACTTAACGAAAACCTTTTCTTTTCCTTAAAACCACACAGACAGATCACACCAGGCTTGGTGTACAAGGAAAATCAAGCTCAGCTGTCAAGCCTTCACTTTGGCCCTGACCTAGACACCATGATAAACCAGCCCTGACTGAAATGTGCTGGAGCTTAGGCACAAAAAAAAAAATAAAAAAAATTGTTGTTTCTGGTAACATGGCCAAAAAAAAAAAAAAAAAAAAAAAATAGAGTAGGTAGGTAGGTTTTTTTTGTTGCTGTTGTTGTTTTTTATTCTCTCCCCCCCCCCCCCCCACACATATCCAAGGACAAAGAAACAGGGTATTAATAAGAAATGATGCCCTGTGAAACTGTATTTAATATTATAACACACTATCTTACCATATTTCGTTCTTACCTTGGGCCCGCGATGGCGCATGAAAATGGAAACTGGTCGTGCTTGTATTTTTTTTTTCCCCCCCAGCAGCCCAAAAAAATTTTTAGGGTGGGGGAATAGGGTCGGTCGGGTTACCAGAAACAACAATTTTTTTTTTTTTGCCTTTGGAGTTCTCTCTTTATGTGGATTCTGTGGATTTGCAATTTTCTCTCCTACCAATTTTGCAGCAGCTCTCAAAATCTGACCATGCATGGTTCACTGGCTGGTGCACATGCACACATATATCATGGTCGTTTTCATGCTGAAAATCCCATACAGAGTGCCCTATACTACTGTCCCAAGAACTGGTGACACGTTTATGTGACCTAATGACTCGCCAAGCCTACGCATTTTCTTTCTCTAACAAACAAACAAACAAAAAACGCAAAACAAAAAAAAAGGTTCATGGAATCTTACCATTAATACCAAAGCATAAAACTAGTACATGGTCTGTTCACGCCAAGACCTGAACACAAAATTATCATGCCCTTGCAATCTCACTTCACATGTGGGGGTGCACTGAGAAAAACCTACTTTTTGATTTGCATTTGGCAATCAAGTCATTGTCACACAATGAGCGCATTAATGTATGATGGTATGCAGAGTGCGAGATTATTTACATGATGAGAAATGTTTTCTTCTTTCACGCACAGTCCTGCGGCGCAATCATATATATTGACATCACAGGGCCCACCTACAATCTATTCTAAACAGTTCTGGGTTTATCTTACCATTTTCTAAGTCTCAGGTAACCAGTGTTCCTCATTACGCACGGAGAGGGTCAAAGTGATCCTCAGATTTGAAAGCTGGAAGTGTAAGGAACACTGGGTAACTGTATCTCATCACTGTCACTGCTCAGTTTGGTGCGCTTTCTTTAGTTTAGCACAGCAAATCCATCTTTACACACTAAATTGCCATGCCACATGTTTTGTGCGGCACCAAATACATGCATTCTGATGCATCAACCATAAAAATTAAAATAAAACACAGCCCCTGCAAACTTGTGTGGCAAGGCAAAATGCAGCATGTAAGAAAGTACTAGTTGGCCAACTTTACTATGCAGAAACTGTGAAAAACAAAGGTCTAAAATTAGGAAGAAAGATTACAAAAGACAAAGAGTACTCTGGTGTGTGCGAGTACATGCCCGTTGTCATTCTGTGTCGCTGAAAGGGGATGGCTGTGGGGAACTGACAAAGTAAAATTTGTCATTCTCTCAACTACTGACTCTCTGAAAGGTTAGGGCAAGGGGGAAAAAGAGAAAGAAAGAAAAAAGTTTTCAACAAAGTATACTTTTCTTTTCCAAATCAACATATCCTGCACTTCGACATCCCTGCGGAATGTGCAAATGTTAATCTTGCCAAAGGTAAACTGTCAGTGACTGGACTGGAAAAGAATGAAACTACAAAAAACAAAAAAACAAAGGAAAAAAAAAACATCTTTGCAAATGTGTTTAAGAAAACAAATTGATTATGCAACATTAAAAACAAGCAGAAAAGCTCTCTCTGAAACTCTGAAGATGCTTTTGAAATCATATCTTATTATGAGCACAAAGTCCTTTTTTCTCATAGGAACAGAAACTGGAATTAGTGGAAACAGATACATTCCCAAAACAATTACCAAGGGGTGCCATTTCTGTATGCGCACAACAAGGCCATCTTGCCAACGACTAGTCACAGAGACAAATGTTGCAAAACATAAGCACTTCATAACTTGCCAAATTCTGCCATGGGCAATTGATAAAAAAAATTTTCAAAAGCCATAATTATAAAGCAAGTAAAATGTCTGTGACAAAGATTTCCCTTTAACACTAACAGACACCTGGAAGCTACTGAAGACTTCCGTCAGTTTAGAGTATATTACGTCCTTTGAAGTTTGAAGACAAAAATTTATCCATCATTCAGAACTGACAAAAGGGATTATTTCTGAGAATGTATGCACTTGAATTTACCTTCAAATGAAACTGAAAATGGTAGACTGTACGAGCTACCAGTTTATACAATCTACCATGTACAAGCTGGTACTGTGGGGAGCCAGGACAGCCAAATGGTAGAGCATTGGACTCTCAAGTCAATGCTTGGGCCGTGAGTCTGAATGCTGGCTGGGGCCAAATATTTGTGCTGGCCTTTTTCTCGTTGCCCCATTTTTTATATCACCCTTTCGTGGCGGAAAAGGGCGTTAAAACTCCTAAACACCCACCCACCCACCCTCGACATAAACCACACTGCACTGAACTGATGAAGAAAGACGTCACACTCACAGGATGTGTCCAATGCCGTAAAAACTAATAACAGGCCCTGTTCTTGAGGACAGAAAACCTTCAAATACACAGCAAATTTCACTACAATTACATTTTAACAGATGTGAAAATGTTTTGAGATGGAGCAGGGCAACTGCAGCTATTTCAATTTCAAATGCCTAGCTGCAGCTAATCACATCTTTCACACATTCACCTGAAAATGCCTGCAGTGAAGTGTGAACATTCTCATCATGAAGTTGTCCGTATGTACTGACAATTCAATTGCTGAAACTTGTTTTGTCCTTATCATAATCTATGCATGGTTTTGTGAAGAAAGCCTGAATGACAGAGACATTTAGTGGATGTATGCATAGGATTTTTAGAGCAGTCAAAGCAGAGCAGCCTAAATATCAATCCAGTCTGTTTCCAAATGGAAAGTAAAACATTTTCGTTTTTCTTTGCAGGACAATCTGAACAAATCAAACTGGCTTTTCCAAACACACTGTCACTCGGCAGTGCATGTAATAAACCTCATTCAAACATCTCCAGTTCATTCAATGTCAATGTTCATGATGACAGTGATATGCTGCTAATAAACTGCATGATGAACTTTTTACAATGATCCATGAAGATGACATCTAGTGAACTCTTTGATGGCAAAGTTGATGAAGACAATGGCAGGTTGCCTGCTACACAATGGCCGATGTTGATGAAGACTTGGTGGGTGTAGTGTACATAAGGCTCGTCTTTCTTCTAAAGAAAATCAGTTCTGGCATGGGAGATTTCAACCGGATCATGTCACCTCAGTCACTTTTGTCAACTTGTTTCTTGGAAAAAAAAAAAAAAAAGATCGTTGTGATTTTCTCCCACCACTGTCCAATACTGTCAGTGTCACTGGTCCTTTGTTAGGACACGGTGGTCTGCGGTATCTGTGGCTCCGTCTTCACGATGACAGATGTGTGTGTAGCAGTGACTGGCGGCAAAACCATGGGTATACAAATCTTGTTCAGGTCAGCAAATCTCTCCAACGCTTCACACTTTGACCGAAGGGCTGAAAGCTCCATTTTCACAACATCATTTTCTCGCTGCAGTCGGTCCACCTCAGCCTTTAGCTGATGTTTTTCTGTTTCCAGCACCTCCTTTTGGGAGATGCGTTTCTCTCGACAATTGGCAGCATATCCCCTGTTTTTCAGCGTTCTTCGGCGCTGCTTCAGCTTGACCACTTCATCACGTGTCATGCCCTTGAGGAGCCGATTGAGCTCCTTGACAGAGAGACTGACCAGCTCATCGTCACTGACCCATTTTGGACTAGGGGAAGGGGCGAGGTGCAGGTTGTTGTGGGCATTCAGCTCCTCGTTTTTCACCTGCGAAAGGAATATCTGCAACAGAACACAAATGACACTGTCATTAGGATCTTGGTCAGGTTCTAACAGCTACAGCATACACCCCAGTATCCCAACAAGGTATATTACCCAACACATACAATAACCCACACTGCCAGCAAACACACCAACACAGAGCAAGGCAGCGATCGTCAAATGTGTCAGGACCATGGTAGCCATTCGGGCTACCGCCCTGAACAAAACTGGTAGCCCGAAAAAAATTCTGGAAGCCGGAGTGGCTGCTAGGTTCTGATTCATCTCAGAATTCCTGCTCGCCATTCGGGCTAGCGCTACCGGAGCTTTCACTCGCCCGACAGTAAATTTGGTAGCGAAAGCGAGTGGGCGAGCGCATTTGACGATCGCTGGCAAGGTACACCGTCTGTAAACAAACACAAACTACAATGAACAAGGTACACCGTCTGTTAAACAAATATGATGAGGAGCAAAGAAACTCCAATCATAATGATGGCCTTCCCATAGTTTAGAAAAAAAAAAAAAAAAAACACAAAAAACCCCCATCCAAATCACCATGGAACTTTTGCCCAACAGGTACTCAATCTTGATAACTGAAAAGTGAGTAACAATAATAAACAAGTTCAACTAAATCCAACCGCATCTGTCCGTTCCTAAGAAGCCACACAATACACAGATGATAAACAATGAAATGTTATGAAGTACCGAGAAACTTTCGCATACACAGTATGCCTACAATGCAAGTTATCACAGGTCAGTGTTAGTCCCTAAGTACTCAGCGTTCAGTATGCAGCTGTACAAGTTTTCAGACTTACGTTTGCCATATTCTACGAATTCTTCACCAACATACACTCCCTCTAGACAAACAGAGAAATGACTGAAGATCCTAAACGATCACAACGCAGGTCAGCGAAAATACAGAAGTGCTGATTCATGGTTTTGTCAGCACATTTCCCGAGACTGGATTGCCGATATCCGCTTCGTAAGCAACCTACCCACTTCGCATAAACGTGACAAAAATTGTACAAGTGCGTATACTTTTCAAGAAAATACGTGGCCTTGTAAGATGAGATTATGGCCTGAGTATCTGCTAAGTCGGACTATTTCTCCTCCTGAAAGGAATGAGATTAACTTCGCACGGCTACGTGGTAGCAACAATCCACAACACGAACGCACACAGACCTGCATGTCATTCAACCGCGATCTGTGACCTTTCACCTCATAAGCCCCGCCCCTTTTTGCTCAACGTCACAAAGGACGCGGACACGTTCCCTCGCGCTAGGCCATCTGTTGTGAATCCATGCAGCATGGGATTGTGTCACGAGAGAAGCTAAAAATAGCATTCCTTCAGACAAAGAATGCCTTATGAGCAAGTGGGTATTCTTTGTGTGCAGTTATACTGAAACTTCCCCGTTCCCTGAATTCTTTCATAATGTTGCTGCTGAGAATAAGCGTCCTCCATTACAAATTCTGTACTTTAACCACTGAATTGGGGCAGGATTATCTAATACAACACTACAAAACAAAGAAAGTTTACAGTAAACATCGCATACATGTAACCGTTGAAATGAGAATATTTTCTTTGTAAATCTGCTTGCATTTTTCTGTTTACTAGAATTTGTCCTTATACACACAAATACAAGATGGCTTGATGAACAATGATTATTATCAAGTACACTGTTTTTTAAACTTAATCAGCCTATTAATGATGTCTTTGTCTGATCCTATGAAGGCGGAGCAGCTCCCCAAAAAACCCATCCTGGGGCTATGACTCAGGCTCTGGATTTTGCTCGAACAAAGACGCCAGAAAATGTAGCTATTCAGTCTCCCTCTTCATACTTTAATAACAAAATCTCATAACACGAAACCTAACTATTTACATATCTCAAATTTACATTCACACCACTGATTAATACACTGCCGATTCAGCGAATACGGCTTGCAACCTGTTCATTTTCAGGATTTCCGAATAACAGGAAATCAACAGTTTCGCGTGGCACGCCGTGACTACGTCAATCGATACGAGAGCGAGTTGGCCATGTGTCACCGACATTCTCTTCAAAATTGCACAAAAATCCCAAGTCTAAGTATCAAATGATGAATACATCCAAACAAGACTGTCGACCAGTAACATTCATTCAAACAAAGACGGGGTATCTGTACGGGATGTGATGGAATCAAGGCTTCAACAGACAATGGACTTTGTTATGCTCAGCCAAATCGATGGTGGTGCGCCACTTCGAGGTCACGCGACCTCATTTCACCATGAACCAGAAAGTGGGTTACTCCTAAAACACGACACAGACAACAGTCTCATCATACGAAATTTGACAGAAATCTCATCAACAATTCAAAATCTACTATCGACGATGGTTGAAACGCTTAGAAAACGCCTTCTACGCAGCAAAACGGGACATGGCGCTGGCTGTAAACAGAACGTAAACAAAGGCACGAGTGCGGACCACGCTACAAAATCCCGCACTATTTGCGTTCAAAATCTAAAGATTTTTCTTACCTTCTTGCTCATATTCAGAACCCTCAATCCTTTATAATGTTAGAAGATCCCGAACTTCACGTGTGTTTTCAATATCCACGTAACTGGACTGGAGAGTAGAGCACGCAGTCGCTAAGTTTACACGAAACCAGAAATTACGTAGTTTACGCCAGTCAGCCTTCCGAGAGTGCTTGGCGCGCTGCGTGCCGATGTGATGAGTCAGCAAGTACGTAGTGACCGCGAAAACTGATGAATCAGCTCATGCGTAGCGCGGGAAAACGGTTTTCTTGGTCTCCTGGAAGAATCAGAAATCATAACTGGAAACAAACTTCTCCGCGAGTAGTTATATCTTCATCCGCAGCAGCGCGCGGTGATCTGACACGACCGGAGGGCGGGTTTGTGCTGCGTATGTTGAAAGCGCGAGAGGGCCCTTGCTATTTTTAGCCGTGACTAACTGAATACGGTGCATGTGTATTGGTGAGGTCGCTAGAGGCAAAGCGCGGTGACAACAAACAGCTGAGTGTGGCAGTAGTAACGGGACTGTAAACACTGGTCGACAAAGCAAAGCAGATCTAGTAATTGTAACCTACACCGCTATTTTTGCTGGTCGATAAGACAACATTGGCATGTAGTCCAGTAGCCTTAGCTGCGATGATCTGTATTCGTTTGAAACTCAGTGACGGAAAGGTGCAGTGTACTGTTTACAAACTGATCTGGCGATTCAGTTTACGCCGCGTGGCCACGTGGCGAGGAGTAAGTGAGAATCTAGGCGTGTCCTTAACACCTGACAAGCCCACCTCTTGATTCATCAATAGCCTGAGACGGAGAGCCTGGGAGGTGACCGGTGGCGAAACTGTGATCAGTTCAGTTGTCATAGTATTGCCGGTAAGCTAACCATGCAGCCACCCGTCACGGTGCTTGGGTAACTGAACTCAGTTTTTACACGGCCTGTTGGAGAGACATTACACGGATATCACAACTGAACTAGAAACTGGCCACCGTTCACAGTTATACTATTACCACATGTGCCCGAATATGCTGAGAAACACATAAACATAAACTGATCCAGTGAATTTTGACAGTCTCTGCCATATTTTAACTGACGCGGGATCTCGATGACCGTGCCGTCAGCCAACCGTTTCAGTGAAGAAAAAAGCACCAGTCAAGTTCTGTGTTAAACTGAATACGAAAGCTTCACCAAAAAAAAGTCACAGTCGGAGAAAGGGTTGCGGGGATCGGATATTTTGATTTCAGTTGCACTTAGTCGTCACCTGTTGGTAACTGAAACTAGTACTCGTACGTCAGTCTCAGTTTCTATGATGTCACAGTTTAGCTCAGTGGTAACTGAACTGAACACTCACACACACACACACACACACACACACACACACACACACACACACACACACACACACACACACACACACACACACACACACACACACACACACAAACTCAGTGACACCCGGTCCGTCCAAATGGTGCGAGGATGTGTAGGACGGTTCAGTCGAGGACGATTCAGTTCAAACATAATAAATAACTGAAATAATGAAACAGAAGATGTGTTCAGTTGTGGTATATGTAGGTCACAATGAGAAAAACATAACCTAGTGAACAACATTAGTTCACAACATCATAAGAAACATAGGCACGCGTCGCACCGCCTTCTCAGTGACGCCTTTCGGAGGGGGCCGGTTGTTTGCTGATTAGCTAATCTGTTTTCGACGATTGACCGGAGAGAGAGAGAGTTTGTCAGTGTTTGCGTTTTCGTTGTGTACATTACAGATAAACTGACTTACCTTACGCCCCCCGCCCAACACACACACACACACACACACACACACACACACACACACACACACATATCAGTACACACACACTGACGCAAAATAACACAAAGCTCGCACACACACGAATCGTGTGGCCGTGTGGTAAAATGCGATAACTTAGCTATTCCAGCAAAGACACCCACCCCTATTTTCTCATTTTGACAGACATACAAATACCACAAACACATCGTTTGTTTCATTATTTCAGTTATTTATGTTTGAAATCGTTCTCTCACGTCATCATGATCGCACCGTCCTCCCACGTTCTCGCACGTCCTCGCACCATTTGGACGCACCACTAAAACCAGTTTAGACAGACGGGGAGGTTTAAACCAGGAAGCCGGACATACCGATGTTGTTAGCCAACGGGAATACCAACAGGTAATGACAGGTAAATTAGTGACTGACTCGTATAAATACATGTACCGATGAATCGGCCGCGTGGAAAATGCACCGTCACGGCATGGCACATTACAAACTGATCAATTAATAAATTTGTTTACTGCATTTTGTTTACTCTCCATAAATACACAGAGGCCGGCCATTTTTAAAACC
>JACVVK020000050.1:1497500-1642500 GCA_018292915.2 Batillaria attramentaria | reverse complement strand
CGGGGACCAGTAGCTGTTGGTGGCCAGGCAGAGAGCGCTAGACTTTCATTGCTCGGGTCGTGAGTTCAAATCAGTCCCGACTGAAAGCCAAATATTTGTCCTTTTGTTTTTCCCTCTCGTTGCCTCGTCTTTGATATCATCGAACATGTTGTGGAACTTGAATAGACGTTATACCCCTCCCCACCCGTAGCCCCCCCCCCCACCCCAACTCTCTCTCTCTGGCCCCTAGAAAACAACAACAACAACAACAAAAAAACTTGAAAACCAACGAAAACTTGATCTCTCCCTCTGGCTGGCTTCGTCGGAAAAAGCACCTTGATACCAAATAAATGAATAAGTAAAAATGATAAATCAATTATAAAGAAATTGCGTCTTGTGCTCCCGAGAAATAGGGGGTTTTACCGGATCAAGTGCCGCTTAGACCTGTTCCCCTGAAACTGACTTACGCTCCCCCACACCACTTTCTGAGTATTGCGGAAGAAACTTCCGGGTAAGTCGGATTCATAAATAAACCACTGAGCTGGCCACTGGGCGTACCGCTATAGTCAGTGTTGAAGTCAGTCGGTCCTTCAATAAGTGCTGACGCCATCAGATATCTCTATTTTTGTTTACTGGCGTCAGTCCCAGTCACTTTTGTGCGCATGCCGGATGTGAATTCAGTGCAGGCATGTGTCACCGGGACAGCCTGTACTGAAACTGACGCAGTCCACGCAAGTCAGTCACAGTCAAAAACGCTGTTTCATCACTGAGGCTGAGTCCGGCTATGCCGTACTCACTGAGTCGGATGCAGTGTATGTGTCAGAACTGCGAACAAGGCCGGATAAACTTAGCTGTTGCTGTAGGATATGATTGTCAGTGTCTAGACGGACTTACGTTATTAGCTTGGAGGACCGTAACGAGGCGGATAGCCAGATCTCGAAACGTGTGCTGAATATTTGCATTGTAATCAGTAATGTTGAATTCACATACTCAGTAGGCAGTGTAGGCTGATCATAGTGCTCAAAACAGAACTTTGACGTAGAGGGGCGAGTCCCGCGTCCACTCAGTCCATCACTGAGTCGCTTTCATCAGTGTGGCAAAAATAACCTAAAAGGGATTAGTCATTTGGGGCTGAACTACTGAGTAATTCTTTGTCAGTGACTATCTAGAGACACCTTGTCATATCAGTAAATATAAACTAGAATCAGCAAGTTAGTTATTAATGCGCTTCTTTAGATAACTGAACAGATAGAAATGTAAACATTACTGATAACCAGAACTTGACACGATCAGCAGGTTTATACCCCCGGCCCAGCAGTCTGTCAGTCAGTTTCAGTTGTTGTCGGTTGTTGTAGTTGTTCAACTCAGTGATAGTCATGTTTGTGTGTGTGTGTGTGTGTGTGTGTGTGTGTGTGTGTGTGTGTGTGTGTGTGTGTGTGTGAAAGATAATTAAAGTGAACTCTTTCGCTAGTAGGTTACAATTTTTAATTAAGCTTACTCATCATCGATCGATGTAGAAAAGAATGGACAAGATTTCCCACACTCAGTGTATCAT
Source organism: Batillaria attramentaria (assembly GCA_018292915.2). Classification (NCBI taxonomy): domain Eukaryota; kingdom Metazoa; phylum Mollusca; class Gastropoda; family Batillariidae; genus Batillaria; species Batillaria attramentaria. The sequence goes on along the minus strand of JACVVK020000050.1, from coordinate 1,640,966 downwards.
CCGTCGATGCAGAAGTGGGCCTTCAGTTCGTCTACATCAGATGGTAGCCCCGCTCTCCCCGGGCCTACCCATCTACCTGTTTCTCGACACCACTTCACCCCCCCCCCCCCCCCCCACACACACACACATTTTCCAAGTTTTCACCATTCCGGCTTCTCCTCTCCCCTCCGGCTCTACCACTCCCGTCTACCTTGAAAACAGAGCCAGAGGTATGTGACCGTGTTTGACCTCGTCCCGTACGACAACATAGAATAAACGCCAGGTGTTCCTGGCTACGCCAGTTAACCGTATCCGTGTGTACAGGCAGGTGTGATCATAATACTATACTGACTGCGTTCACTTTGTCTACAGCGGTAAAGGTAGCGCCGCGTATGCAGGTCAGCTTGACAAAACTGTTGCGCGTATCTATACATTTTCTAAATAGCAAAGCTTGTACTTTCTCCTCTCCGTGCCTGTTACCGATGCCTCAGTGGCAAGGCGGTCAGCGAGGGTGAAGGACGCCCGTGAGAGAACGTTGTGACACATTAGCTGAACCGCCTGTGGTGTATCAGGTTATTTGAGTGGTATGGTATGGTTATGCCTTGATTCACATATGGTATGGTATGGTATGGTATGGTATGCCTTGATTCACATATGGTATGGTATGGTATGCCTTGATTCACATATGGTATGGTATGGCTTATGCCTTGATTCACATATGGTATGGTATGGTATGGTATGGTATGCCTTGATTCACATATGGTATGGTATGGTATGGTATGCCTTGATTCACATATGGTATGGTATGGTATGCCTTGACTCACATATGGTATGGTATGGTATGGTATGGTATGGTATGCCTTGATTCACATATGGTATGGTATGGTATGCCTTGATTCACATATGGTATGGTATGCCTTGATTCACATATGGTATGGTATGGTATGGTATGCCTTGATTCACATATGGTATGGTATGGTATGGTATGGTATGGTATGGTTATACCTTGATTTACATATTCATTTCCTCGGAGACACTCATGCAGTCAAGGCGTCGCAGGGCTGGAGGACTGACGAAGCAGTGAAAGCATAGCCCAGTCAGTGGTGGACTAAAGACGATCAAAACTTCGTATTGTGGTTCTCAGTCTAGACTGATCCGTGTCACTGTTACCCAGTTTCGCAACGAAAAAGAAAAAAAAAAAAAGTGCTGCCTCATATATACATACCCCACAACACTGACCAACAGGAAACCCCAACGTGACAACAACAACGAAGCAGTGAAAGCATAGCCTAGTGGTGGACTGAAGACGACTAAAACTTAGTATTGTGGTTCACAGTCAGTCTAGACTGATCTGTGTCACTGTTACCCAGTTTCGCAACAAACAAAAGAGAGAGAGAGAGAGAGAGAGAGAAAAGTGCTGCCTCACATATACATACCTTACAACACTGACCAACAACAGGAAACCCCAACAACAACAACGCCAGTGTTGGCAGAGAACAAAGGCTTTCGGCAAAGGGCATTATTTGGACAAGAAATAATTGTTAAAATCGTCAATGATAATCGGTATTCCTCTGATTGACCGTGGTCTGTGCTACGAGTTTTTTTTTTTTTTTTTTCATTTTATTTGACGTCACTTGTCAATCAAAGTTCGAGTGTCTTGTCAACCAAAATTCGCGTTCGACGGTCATCTAAGGCTGTTTTCCCAGTGAATGGATGTTCCTTTCGGCCGTTGCGACCATTTTCGTGACTTTGCAGCTAGGAATAATGAAAAATATGACTTTCTTTAGTCTCAGTAACGCTTCCCGTACCTGTACATACGACACGTCGATCGACTTGGTCGCTAAAAATAGCCGGCCACCGCTTGTCTTCAGTCCGTCAAATAACGTCGTCTGCTCAGTACGCGGTATGTTTCTACCTACGCAGAACAACATTATACGCCAACCCGAGTCACTACAATGAATTCAGGATGACAGCTGAACACCTCCTGCAAAACTGTCCAACGTAGCAGAACCAAAGAGCGACAAGCTGGCCTATAGACACACCGTTGCGGGAGAAGATCTTCGGCTCGGCTGAGTGTCTCCTGACAGACTGCAGCCTTCATCAGGACTACTGGCGTGCCTGTCTGAGTGATCGAGGAAGACGAAGAAGATGCTGCAGTCTTCACAAAAAGTTAAGGACCAGTCACCATAATGGGTGACAGTTTCAATACATCATTAAAAAAAAATAAACGAATAAGATTTTTCCCGTAAAATTCGGTAGCAAGGTTAAGGGGTAATTAGTGAACATGGCGACCACTGTGTGGATGGCACGTGCGCGTCACACAGCATGCTTGGCGTGTTTGAAAATCTGCAATTTCGGCAAAACTAGACCGAGTTTCAGTGTTCAGTGAGCGATACCTGGGGCTATCTGCACGGCAAAAATGAGATGCAGGTCAAAGAATGCATCCCTGGTTATGAACTGTGCTCATTTGTTTGCCTACATAAGCCGCCGTTTCAGCGATGTTCAGCACTACACCAGCATGCCACCACGACAAAAGTTGAATGATATTTGCAAGTGGTCCTTAACTTTTTGTGAAGGCTGTATAACTTATATTGTGTCCCGAGTGACTGATTCTGATGCACGGATCAAGCGCATTCGATGACAAGTTTTCCACAGCGTTTTTGTATGCCTGACAAACGTATTGAAACTTTAAACTTCATAACTGATGTATCTTGAAGTCTGTGTACAGTTGAGCCGCGCTTGTGACCCCACGGCCACGCCCCACTGACCCGCACTGACCACCCTTTCCGCCGAGAAAATCAGGACTTTCACATTTCTGAAGCCGGTAGCTTTGTTTAGCCCGCAGTAACTGGTATTAGGTCAGTGACATTTAAACTGGGTCTAGATGTAGCTGCCTGGGCCCGTATGTAAAACTCGAGGTTAATTTAAGCCACGGCTATGGGTCTAACCCAAACTAGGACAAAAGAAACCCCCAAACAAACTTAAATAAAAAAGGAAGCGAAGAAAGAAAGACAAAAATCCTTCTATAACGGCATAGGCACCTTGCTGGAATGGGCCAGCCTCCTGATTTATAACAACAACAACAACAACAAAAAAAACCAGAAAATTTAACCCTAGAGCTAGTTTAGTTCGAGGTTAGACTCAGTCTAACCCGGCGCTAAACTCCCTAACCCCGACTTGTACATGCGGGCCCTGGTTGACAGTTTGGTTTGCTCTCAACCTGTACAAGTGAATCAGTGTAGTGTACGGTTTACGTCTGGTGATAAGATTACAAGTATGTCAGTATCATTGCCTGTCGGGTCAGTTGCAGACGCCAGTTACAGTCCACTCAAGCTGTTTACTCGCCACTGTATGTATTTACCAAGAGCACGAGGCTGAAGTAAACTAACTCGTAGGGTCTGCCGTTGAACAGCCTGGGGATGACGCATAGAGAGAGACTAGGAGGTACGCAAGTCCGAGACTAGCTTGACTGACTAAACCCACAATAAAAGCCGGATTAGTGCGAGACTGATGCGTAAGCGGAGATGACTAGGGCAGCATTCAACGTTAAATACATGCTGATGATAGTCCCGACGTCAGTGGTAAGTCTGAGACTACAGCTGCGTCTCAGGCTAGTTTAGTCTCTTTTCATGTATCGGACGCCAGGAATACTATGATATTTGACAGTGTTGATTTTTTTTCTTTCAAAACGTTATGTTTACTATTGTGGTTTATTTAAGGTTATTGTGATTGCAATTTAAAGCTTTGACACAGAGCCGGCTTTGATCATCACAAAAAGCATCTTGGAAAAGATTATTGTACAGTATTGTGGCGATCCCGAAATATCATCCTCAGCCCTGATGTAGCCTCGTGCGGCCTGTCCCTACCGCGTGCTGTGCAGAGAGCACGGGATTTTCGGGCTCGGCCGATGACTGCCAGACTATTGTCACACAGGAGACTACATTTTACATCGAACACCAGGCGCGTAGGAAGATGCTGAGAGGAAGGGGGGCCCACTAAGTCGGGTGAGCCATACGGCCATGGTGAAGAGGGTGTGTGTGTGTGTGTGTGTGTGTGTGTGTGTGTGTGTGTGTGTTGACTTTCAAGGATTGTGTCCTGTGACAGCAGAGCAGGGGGGGCCCCACCACTGCTGGGCCCACACTCCTCTTATCAAAAGCAAGGGGGGGCCCAAGGATATTCGGGCCCCCCTTCCAAAAATCGAACGGGGGCCTGGGCCCCCAGGGCCCCCGTGGTTCCTACGCCCCTGATTTACACGATTCGAACACTGACAAGCTGGAAAAATTGATAGACATGGTTGGCGATATATCACACGAGGAACACGGAAAAATGTCGTGTTCGATGTTTGTTCGGACTAAAACGTAGTCTTCCGTGTTACATGAGCATACACGTACATCAAAACACATACGCCGTGTTCCTGAAGACGGCAGAAGCCATGCATAGCGTGGTTCTGTTTTCACCTGATGCGCTAAAAGCTTCTTACCATTCATTACAAATTCACCTCAAATTACGGAACTAGTGAAACGGTTTTTCATTTAAGCAAATGCAGAAGTTTTCTCTCACTCAATTATTGCGATTTTTTTTTTTTTTGGGGGGGGGGGGGAACGAAAAACGGTTAACCTGAAATGCACAGCTTAATTATGGCTATCACAGGTGCAGTTCGCCCACTGCCAGCATAAACATTAGCCAAACAGTTGAAAAACTATCGGCAACCAGTCCTTTGCGATTTCGTTAACCAGAAAAAAATCCGACCAAAACAAACAAACAAACAAACAAACAAACAAACAAACAAACTGAAACCACCGTAGCCAGTGTCAGTTTCAATGTAGTGTATAATCCTTAGCTTACTTTTACTCTCGTACTGTAGTCTAGCAACGGCAAGGTTGCAAACAGGCCTTTTGGCCAAAATCTTCCACCGTTGGAGAATAAAGGATTGTCATTGTCACTGTCATTGTCATTCTCTCTCTCTCTCTCTCTCTCTCAGCTGTGTCAGTATGTGTGTGTGTGTGTGTGTGTGTGTGTGTGTGTGTGTGTGTGTGTGTGTGTGTGTGTGTGTGTGTGTGTGTGTGTGTGTGTGTGTGTGAGAGAGAGAGAGAGAGAGAGAGAGAGAGTTTACATTGAAATTGTTGGCAGCCGGAATACTATTCAATCAGCGATTGAAAAGATGAAATCATGCGATGAACGGACACGCCCCCCCCCCCTCCTCTCCCCCATCCCTCACACCCCCTCTCTCACACACAGACACAAAATGGTATACGGATTAGTGGACTCGGGACTCAGTGGCACCATTAGCCTACATGTAGCAATGCCGCCAATCATCCCTCTACAGGCTGTCTGGTCGCCGAGACGAAGCCCCTCATCCTCCACCCCCCTCCCCCTCATCCTCCACCCCCCCTCCACCACCACCTCCACTGTCTTCCTCTCCCTCCCTGTCCTTGTCCTGTTTTAATGTGTGTCTCCACACAGACGTGTCTGGAACTCCAGACAGCTGTGAATTCCAAGATGTCTTACATTTTGTCTCGGGAAGAAAAACACGGTCTGTCGCCGGCTGTCTGTGATGAGCAAGCTGGTTTATCCGCCGGGCTAAAAGACGACCGGACGACAACTGACAACAACAGCAATAATGAATATCTGATGGTGGTGATCATGATCAGTGGTGGTTGTAATAATAATAATAATACGGTCAGGTGACGACCGATATTTTAGTACGTACTCTAACGTGTGAAGCATCCGCTTCGGTGCGGATAGTGAGACTGACGGACATTGAGACGGACCGGTACACGGAGACCGACTGGACACCCGGGGTGGGTGAGTGTTCGGGAGTTTAACGTCCTTTTCCACCACGTAAGGGTGATATCAAAGACTCGACGGGACAACGAGAAAAACTGAAGGCCAGCACAAATATTTGGCTCCAGCCGGGATTCGAACTCACGACCCGAGCATTGAGAGTCCAACGCTCTACCATTCGGCTATCCCGGCTCCCCCGACTGGACAGACTTGATTTAAGATCGTCAGTAGTCATAAATCAGTTTTTCTTGCGGCCTTATAGTGGGAGACTGATGATACAGGATGTTCGCGATCGCACGTTCCATAAGTATTTATAGTATTGTTCATAACGCCGATACAAGGTTCGTGACAACTAACTTTATATTGTCTAGTGTTACGTCAGTGTATTTCCCTTTCCGGCGCAAAAAGTCAGGCGGGATGCTGACTGAGTCTCCTGCTGAGCGAACTTGAACACGAAGCAGCGGGTGCAGCTGTACTAACCCACGGCCATCGCAGCTGCCGCGCTGCATTCTAACCACTGTACTGGCTACATGGTACCACCACTCCCAAGCGCTTACACGCATCGTGCATACTCCAATGTCGAAAAAGCAAAATGTATGGGTACAGAAAAACAGAGGCTAAAACTGACAGACAACTTGAAAATACGTTATCAAAAGCATACGATGCAGCCAGCGTTCCCAACAAATGGAGCCGGCAGAAAACAGATGTCGGTCAGTCTCCGACAGAGCCGCTTTGGCTTGCCGGCAGTGAAAAAAGAAAACAAAAATGACAATCCATTTCAATCATTTTGTTCAGTTACACGAAGTTTAAACCTACAGAGAATTTTTAAAAAACTTCAACATCTTGAGATGTACAGACGTGGAAAAACCAAAACAACAAACGCCAACACTGAACAACAACAACAAGAAGAACAACACACACACACACACACACACACACACACACACACACACACACACACACACACACACACACACTGTCACACACACACTCTGACACACACACACACACACACACACACACACACACACACACACACACACACACACACACACAAAGAAAGAAAGAAGAAAACAACCACACCACCACCACCACCACCACCACCCGCCGACCTCCCCGCCCCGCCCCCCCCCCAAAAAAAACAACAACAACAACAACAACAACAAAAACAAAAACAAACACCCCCCCAAAAAAACAACAAAAAAACAACAAATTCCTAACAAAAAACAAACAAACAAACAAACAAACCAAAACAAAACAACAACAAACAACAAAACAACAACAACAACAAAACAAACTGCACAATCAGTGACCAGTCCAGTCAGTCTATATAATGATGAAGCACGGTTGCTGAATCTGTTGTAGAACTGACCAGGCACTTATACGTCAAACTGACTTGACAGTGTCAGTTGGAGGGGGAAACTGGATAACAGTGAACATAAAAGTGGGCCAGCGCCGCCACGTCATCGTCACCTGAGAATGAGTATGGACACTGGCTGATGTAATAATGACCACCACATCACAAGATCTGTTTTAGTCATGAACAGTAGTGTGTGCGTGCGTGCGTGCGTGCGTGCGTGCGTGCGTGCGTGCGTGCGTGCGTGCGTGCGTGCGTGCGTGCGTGCGTGCGTGCGTGTGTGTGTGTGTGATACTTGAGATTCGGAAGTCATGTATTTTGTAATTATTCGGACATGACAAAGCGCACCATCCAACGGCAGGCGGGACAGTTTGCGTACGATTGGTGATTTCATGACTACGCTAACCAGACTAGATCACACCACACTCAGGACAAGATATCAACAACAACAATAATAGTAATAATAATAATAACAAGAAGAAGAAGAAGGGTGGGTGGGTGTTTGGGGGTTTAACGTCCTTTTCCACCACATTATATATCAAAGACGGGGCAACGATGAAAACGCCAGCACAAATATTTGGCCCCAGCCGGGATACGAATTCACGACCCGAGCATTGAGAGTCCAACGCTCTACCATTCGGCTCCCCCGACTCCCCAGAAGAAGAAGAAGAAGAATACCTCGCACCATCAGTAACTGAATCGAGCGAATGACATAAACACATTTTCAAACGTGAATAGGTAAAAATGATGATGATGATGATTAAAAAAAAAAAAAAAAAAAAGGCTGGTACGAGGGCCTCTCATTATGTTTTGCAACCTGGACGAACTAATGACGTCACTACTTTTCTGTTTACATCACATCGTAGACCAGTTTCATAATACTTATGAAAACAAAAATTACTTGATTCTGTACAACCGTTTATATTCCATGCGACAAAATGTGCAGTAAGGGTGACGGGTCTTTAGCCAGCAGTGTTGACCTTTCTGGAAGGGATTTTCGAGCCATGGTGTATTGTGACTACTGCCGGGGAAAATCTTTTCAGGGTTGTTTTCAAAGTTTAAAACACTGTATTGGAGATCAATCTCCGCCCAAAGCCACTGGTTTTAGGTGGTTCCGACGGTTCATGTCTGACCAGACAACAGTTGAAGACGATGACCGTTGTGGTCGAATGGCAACGACCGTTACCCCAGAAAACGTCTCTAGGGTAGAATCCCTGATTAAGAAGGACCCAAAAATGATGTACGCTGTAACACAGGATATCATGAAGATTTCATCGGGAAATCTCATTTGCATCCTTCACGACTGCCTTGGCATGGGGAAACGTTATACCCGTTGGGTGCCCTACAACCTGACTGAAGAGCAGAATCGGGGTAGGGTGAATTGGTGCACCCACATGCTAAGAAAAATTGACGGAGGAAGATCCCCTCGGGTCTGGGACATCGTAACAGGAAACGAAACTTGGGTATACCAATACGACCCCGAAACGAAGCAACGGTCGGCGGCGTGGGTCTTCCCAGGTGAGAACCCACATGTGAACTTCAAAAGAAACAGAAGTGCTTCCAAACAAATGATATCCTGTTTCTTTGCAAAATCTGGCCACTTTGCCACCATACTGCTTGAGGACAGAAAGACGGTTACGGCTGACTGGTATGTTAACCACTGTTTGCCTAAAGTCTTCCAGGCATGGTGCAAACAGCGTCCCCGAGCGGGTGTCCGTGGTCTACTGCTTCATCATGAAAGTGCCAGCGCGCACATAGTACCTGCAACTCTGGGCTGTGTAGCCGAAAATAATGTTCAGCTGGTTACCCACCCACCATAATCCCCTGGCTTATCCCCCTGTGACTGGTTTTTGCTTCCTTCCATCAAGAGGCAGTTGAAGGGAAAGCAGTTTCTGAGCGCAGAAGATGCCCGAGCATTGTTCGAGGGTGTCATTTTGGACCTACCCCAGTCAACGTGGTCGGGTGTCATGGACAGCTGGTTTGGGGAGATGGCAAATTGTGTACAGGCTGATGGGAGGTTCTTCCAAAACCTTGAGTAGACAGACTGGTTGTAAGTGTTCTTGAAAAGCCAGGTTGCAAAACATAATGAGTGGCCCTCGTAGTCAGTGCAGTTAATCCCGAACGTTTACTTAGAGTTCGTTGTATTTTACTGAATGGACTTGACATGTCGCTTATGCAGTAATGGCATGGTGAGCCGGCATAGCCGAATGGTAGAGCGTTGGACTTCCAATGTTCGGGTCGTGAGTTCGAATCACGGCTGGGGCCAAATATTTGTGCTGGCCTTTTTCTCGTTGCCCCGTCTTTGATATCACCCGTACGTGGTGGAAAAGGACGTTAAACTCACACACACACACACACACACACACACACACACACACACACACAGTAATGGCATACACGTACACAGGTTTTGCATTTTAAAATAATGCTGGGCTAAGTCGTCAGAGCACGCGCTCCCCCAACTACTCCATTCGCAAGATTCATGAACTACGCACTAGACTGACGTTCATATAGGGTGGGTGGGTGGGTGTTTGAGAGTTTAACGTCCTTTTCCACCACCTACGGGTGATATCAAAGACGGGGGCAAAGAGAAAAAAGCCAGCACAAATATTTGGCCCCAGCCGGGATTCGAACTCACGACCCGAGCATTGAAAGTCCAACGCTCTACCATTCGGCCACCCCGGCTTCCCCGTTCATATAGGGAATCGAGGCATGGCAGGGAAAGGGGAACAGGTACTGAAAAAGGCACTGGACCGTATTATTTTCAGGTTGATATGTTCTAACTCAGTTAATTAGATTGGTAAAATTTGAAGTGATCATCTTTTTAAAAAAAAAAATTCTTTTACAACATGCATGAAGAAGGCACTGGACCGTATCATTTTCAGGTTGATATGTTCTAACTCAGTTAATTAGATTGGTAAAATTTGAAGTGATCATCTTTTTAAAAAAAAAATTCTTTTACAACATGCATGAAGAAGGCACTGGACCGTATTATTTTCAGGTTGATATGTTCTAACTCAGTTAATTAGATTGGTAAAACTTGAAGTGATCATCTTTTTAAAAAAAAAAATTCTTTTACAACATGCATGAAGAAGGCACTGGACCGTATCATTTTCAGACTGATAATTATGTTGTAACTCAGGTAATTATGTGGTGCTTTACAACTTGAAGTGATCATCTTTTTTTTAGGTTTTAGTTACCTGTTACTTCCTTGACAGAGCCTAGCGCAGCCAAGCGGAGGGTTTATTCTTCTTTTTTGGTGAGTATTGTGAGTACACTTAGACCCCCCCCCCCCATCCTCTCTCTCTCTCTCTCTCTCGTAGCTCTAATTTATTATAATTACTACCATTGCAATACCGTTTACATGCACTTGTTCCACTGCTGAGTATTATTATAAGCGGTGCTTGTTCATGCTCAGTAATTGTTTGTTTACTTGGCACAAATTGTATTGCAATAAACCTGTTTAAACCAAGTGACCACCGTTTACCAAAATTCTTTTACAACTTGCATGAAGAAAGAAAGAGTCAGCCTCACCATTTGTAAGGATCGCTTAGCTAAAGAATCGGTAAACGAGTTTATCATAGTCATGAATCCCACAGTCTTTATGGTCCTTAATCCTTATTCGTTTCGAGACTGAGCTGCTAGGGGTTTTTTCCCCTTTTTTCTTGGGTTTTTTTTGTTTGTTTTGGTCTCCAAGTTCTGATTTTAACTGCACACAACCAGTGGTTTGATTCTGAATTTGTTTTTCTACAGATCAAGTGCAGATAAAATCAGTCAAACATTTTAGATAATAATAATAATAATGACAGTACTTATCTAGCGCTAAAACCTATTAGTTAATAACAGTTCTAAGCGCTTTAAAAATGAATAGGAAGAAATATATATATATACAGAAAAATTTGAGGTCATATTAAGGTCAGGGCGCAAACACACACACACACACACACACACACACACACACACACACACACACACACGGCACACTGACACACACACACACACACACACACACACACGATGCAAGTCAGAACAGTCAAATGCTGTTATGGGCAGAAAACAGGTGGGTTTTGAGGTTTTCCTTGACTGAAGCAGAGACATCATGTCTCTGACTGAAGTGAAGTTTCAAGAGATGACCCGAACAGGGCAATTTCAGTTTTGGGGGGACAGGCTTTGGTTTGGTGGTGGTGGTGGTGGTGGTGGTGGTGCTGGGGAGGGGGGATAGATGTTTTGTTTTCCGGCATCTGACGCATCTGATCCTCCGCCGGTGCGCATGTCCGTATGAAGTTCAACCAGGCGCATACCTTGCACAACATATTCAGTAACCTTTACCTCTACCTCCCCGGTTTCCTCATAAACTAAAAAAAAAAAAAAAAAAACCTTCACTGAGGTGACAAGGGCTAGGTAATTTTCAGCAAAACACATCTATTTTAGCAACTGTCCACCTTCCAGTCCACTGCGCGTGCCGAAGAGGGTGCGCAAGCCGCACTTACAACGAGCCGCCGGCGCACTTCAAACCCCATCCACCAAAGCGTCAGGTTATGAAACCTTACAGGTAGCTGGTGTTTGCGTGCGGGCCCCCAACCGCTTCACCTGACCTTGAACCAAGAAATGCCAGCCAATCATGTGACTGGCAGTCGCGCGGTGTGCCGCAAGGCCTTCACAACGAAAACAACAACTCGGAGCGGTCCGGAAAGACTCGGGCTTGTCCGCTCAGTGATTTATAACTTGACTTTCATCAAAACACCATCAGAAAAAGCTCCGGCTGAACAAAAAAAATAAAATAAAAAATAAAAAAATCAAACTACAGACATCGCCCGTGACAACTTGAACCCGGCTCACACAGGAAACGACAAGCATTTGACCCGAGGGCAGCTAAATATAGGCACTGTTCTTTTTCGTCATGCCATAAGTTTAGGCGGTAATGGCGCAATCTGTTCCAGCGATTGCCTCACGGGGGCGTTTGGGATTTTGACGGGAAGGGCGCTGTACCACGTGGTACAGGTGAGGCCGCGCGGCCCGCTTGAGGCGCGATACTGAATAGCGAAGTCATGTGGGACAGCGGCGTGGCCTGTGGCCAAAACTGTTGCGTAGACACTTGTTACTTGAACCGTAGTAGAGATAGCTGCTCGAAATAGTTCACTGATGCTGAATAGAATCAAGTCTTGTCACTGAATTTTCTAGAGTTTCAGTAGTTTGTCCCAAACTTGGAAATTTGCGTGCAGCACTGACTTAGAAATGGGGGTGGGGGTGCCACTGCAGTGGGGGATGTTGAAAAAAACAACAACAAACAAACCCTGAGAAGAAGAACTTGTGAAACGCAGCACCTTCAGAGAGATGCATCAGAATTCACAAACTAAACTGACCTCAACTGACCTCAACTCAGTCAGAGTCAACTCAACTCACTCAAACTAAACCGCTTGGCTTCAAAACTGACATGATGCTACACCTGCCAAATAGTCAGATCGTAATTTTAAAGAAATCCCAATGTTCACTTCGTTTGCAACTTGATACCACACACTGATGCCGAACACGATCCCATCAATCCTTATGTCACTTTCCTTTCGTCTGCTAGCCTCAGTCTCAGCCGGCCAAGACTGAACCTGATAAGTATAGATTTACTCATGTCGGCAGCTCAGTGTGCATGAACTTGGCATAAATAATCTGCAGTCAGTGTTTGCACAGCATCAGTCACACGAAATGGTCACAGTCGCGGCTGTTGTCATAAGTTATATTATTTTATGACAATGTACTTCAGCAAGGTAGGCTACCGACTCTTTGACCGCAGTGCCGTATCTGAAGTAACTGGTTCTGAGTCCGGCACAACTGTACCAGTTAGATCCTAGCTCACAACTCTATTTGTCACTATTTTAAAGTCAGGCTAGCGCTGACGTGCAGGCAGTGTAATATCCTAACCCAATTTTTTCTTCTTCTTAAGTACGCAATTCTAAACGAAGACGGTCTTGAGTGAAACTAAACATCAGGACCCGTATGTAGAACTCGAGGTTAATTTAACCCACGGCTACGGGCCTAACCCAGACTAGGACAAAAGAAACCCCAAAACAAACAAAATTCAATAAATAAAGGAGGCAAAAAAAGAAAGACAAATATCCTTCTATAACGGCATAGGCACCTTGTTGGAATGGACCCTCTTCCTCATGACTTAAAACACAAAACAACAGAAAATGTAACCCTAGAGCTAGTTTAGTTCGAGGTTAGACACTAACCTGGGGCCTCTAAACACCCTAACCCCGACTTTTACATGCGGGCCCATACCGGAAAAAGGACTGCTGTTTCAAGCCTGTTTGATCCCTTGTTTCCGGCCACAAAGTACCCATGATGCCCCTGTGACCCAGACGCTTGCATTGATCGAAGAGTCCTCACACACGCTTCTAGACAAGACCACAGACAACGCAGTTTTTATAAACAACAACATAAATGTGTCAGTTTTTGTCTGTCGCCCTTTTGAGCCTTTGTTTTGTATTCTGCTCAAATGCGGCAAGTGTCTCGGTCATAGTACTTCGGGCAGGTCAGCTGTGGCCAAAGACAATGTAGACAGGGTACCGGCCTCGCTGGGTATCACAAATAATAATTCTTCAACAGGGGCTGTGCCTTTTGTGGTCACAGGCAACCTCTGCTGGGAGCAGAATGAGCCAAGCTTGTCTCCAGCTTTAGAAGCATGGTAAAGGAGGTAAGAACTGACGACCTAGCCCCTTTATTCGTTGAAACGACAACGACGCCGATGACGATGACGACAATCTGAAAGATGACGATTACGATGATGATGACGATTTCGATGATGACTGACGACGACAATTATGTTGACGACTATTTGGATAATGATGACGATGACTATTTGGATAATGATGACGACGACGACGAGTTATGATGGTGACGACGACATTTATGATAATGACGACGATCATGATGATGTCGACGCCGCTCACTGATGACGACGGTGCTGACAATGATAATTACCTTATTTGTTTTTATACCTGTCTTGTGATACAAACGACAGCAGAATCAGTGTCTGTTTCAGTTTCGATCAAATTACACCCAAGTTTTCCTCGCAGGCATAATTATAACAGATGCCTTCTATATTTGAATACAGCCGTGGGGATATTTATATCCCCTGAGAACACACGGCTCCCCAGTTGTGTCCCTGGCGTCATACCGTCAGTAAACTTATATCAGGTGTCCTGAGGATAAGCCGACTGGGTAAAACCGATCTTGTATCCTCGGAGAGTTATTTCAGGATGCAATATTTCGTTTCAGGCTGAAATCCAACCAGCTGTCGTACGAGTTTGAAAAAAAAAAATGCGTAGAGTTTCCTTCAGCCGCAAGCAATTTCGTTTCGATTGGATGAAAGCAAAACGCCGGCTCAGCCCTACGTTTTAATGGCTAAAAGTGCCTAAACGCTCATGAAATCCATGGGTCTTAGACGCTTTCACCAAACGAGTTTAGAGTTAGTGAAAGAGAACTGCACAGACTGTCACTGAAAAACAGCTGGGGTAAGTTTAAAAATAATCCGTCGATACTGGGGGGGGGGGGGGGGGGAGTAAAAATGTAGCTCAGACATTTCAATGTGTCTAAGTGCAGAAAAAGTGTTTAAGTCGTGGTTCAGTTCTTGGGTGTAGCGTTAGCACTAAAGCCCTCTGACATTTACCGTCGGTTTCTACCAAGTAAGTTTGGGGTTGTGTACCAGTGGCCTCAGACACACACAAAAAACATTAATAAGTTTTTTTTTTGCTGCCACAACTCTTTGCCGGTGTTTTGTGGTGTTCCTCCCTGGTAATGGGTGGAATCCACGGAGGGCTCGGAAGCTGGGGCAATTTTTATTATGCATGATGATGGAGATGAGGATGATGGTAAGAGGGTGGGTGGGTGTTTGGGGGTTTAACGTCCTTTTCCGCCACTTACGGGTGATATCAAAGACGGGGCAACGATGAAAAAGCCAGCACAAATATTTGGCCCCAGCCGGGATCAAACTCACGACCCGAGCATCAGAAGTCCAGCGCTCTACCATTCGGCCACCCCGGCTCCCTTGATGATGGTAAGACGATGCTATGGAGGTCCGTGTGGTTTGGGACTGCGGGACAGGGCCGCATTCCACGCTTCCTGTCATAAATATCCCAGCATTAACCAGGCCCGGGAACTACGGTACATGCGGTGCCGGCCGTGTAATCATCCACATCATAAGACGTGTCATACCTAGGGAAGCACCCCCAAAAGTCACACCCGTGAAGTGGGTGAAGCTCGGCTGTGTGGCAACAGCCTCGCCCATGGCACACCCGCTCTGGGTAGGAGCCGACCTAGGTAGGAAAGATCCCGCTTGCCTCGGCTGGGACTCGAACCCAGGTCTCCCGGTCCATAGTCCGAAGTGCTAACCACTACACTACGGGGTCCGGTGTAAGTAATGTCTGCATTGATTTAAATTTGGGGTCAGTGTTGCACTTTGATTATACTCGTCAGTGTTTGCTGCAATAAGAACCGTTAAGGAACCGTTAAATCTTGCCTGATTTTCGTATGCACGGCCGCCCAAACCGAAAAAGAGTGAAAAACGTGGGATACTTGTGTGTGTATTATGCCGGAAATGCCGGTGCTAAACGCGGTGTGCAGTGGGTTCAGTTATCCCCAGTGTAGCTGCAAATGTTATCGCAGAGTTGCGTCGGTGGCAGACGCCAGATTACACGCCGAAAAGTTTAAAGCGGCTTACTATATAGGATAACTTGAGCAGCTGTCAAAGGCTTAACCCTTGCATTGCCGCCGTCGCAGTATTTCATGACTGAGTCGCACCAGTAGTAGCCTCACTGTCAAATTAGTTAAATGGTTACTCTAGACTTTGCAGTAGTTGGGGGTGGGGGGGGGGGAGCTGTCTGGATGCAGTATAGCCGGGTTCTGATTCCTGTTGACAGCAGAGTGACGTGAAGAGATGTTATCCCCGAGTGAACCGAACTGCGTCTTGCAGTGAAAGCCTTTCGGGTTAACCGAATAGTGTTTCGGTCTAGAAGACGCTGTGGTTGATGCGTCAGCGAACTCTGTTATCTTTGTTTCCATTTGTGTCCGTCGTGCCTAAAATTGTGAACTGAATAGCCACATTGATGGAATAGGCTGTGCTTTGCTTAAAATGTGAACAACTGGCAAAGGCAGCACGTGCGTTGCTTAACTTGAAATGTGAATATATGTTGAAAAAAAGAAGAAGCCTATTTCATGAATCAGACAGCTTAATTCATGACATATGCTACCTATTTGGACAAAACTGCCTAGTTCACGTCTGTTGGGCCAACTCAAGTTTCACAAGAGAGAAATCTGATATCACCACCACTCACCCCAACCTCCGGCCCACACAGCCCGGCCAAGACCAGTCTCATGTTTGCCTAATTTGGTGTGTGTGTGTGTGTGTGTGTGTGTGTGTGTGTGTGTGTGTGTGTGTGTGTGTGTGTGTGTGTGTACTAGTACATGTATACTCCACTGCTGTTGTCTATTTTTGCAGCCAGTCTCTTCATCTTCTTCTTCTCCCCCTTCTTATTAAACCCTATTTCAGTTTTGTGTTTGCTTTTGTCATTTTTGTGTTTTTGTGCCTTGACCTGGGTTGTCTTTTGTTTATTTTTCTTTATTTTTTTTGCCCTTATAGCCTGGGTGAATTTGTATTTTTTTTGTTTTGCTTTTGTCACTTTTGTTTCTGTGTTTCGCCCTTTCTATCTTTCTTTTCTTTTTTAATTATTTACTTATCTGTTTATTTACTGTTGTTTTATTCTTCTTCACATGTCCCCAAGGGGTTTTGAAGTAATAAAAATTTGAACTTGAAAAGGCACTTAATGCCCCTTTAACACTGATCACATTTCCAGTGCACCAGCCTTACCTTCCAGGGTAGGGGTGATTTCTTTTTTTTTTTTTTTTTTTTTTTGGGGGGGGGGGGGGGGCTGTTTTTTTCCCTCCCCTTGGACACAGACCCATCTTGACTTCAGGGAGTATGGCCTGCTCTTTCGTTATTCTAATTTTGTTCTTACGGCCGATCCTTCATGTCAAGACAGGACGCCCGAAATGACCTTTAAAATCCATATCAGTCAAACTGACTTGGACGACTCGATACACGTACAAGGATTCGGCCGAATCAGTTGTCCCGATACTGAGAACTGGAGTCCCGGACCCACATTCTATCGCTACACCCAAGGTGGTTGGAACGACCCAGACTGACCAGAGGGTTCCAAATTGAGTTCGAATCCCAGTCCCGACCTGGCGAGGGTCAGTCTAGTACAAATTCAAGCTGCGCACGCCTTTTTTAAATTTTATTTATTTATTTATTTATTTATTTTTAGCGATTCAGCTCTCTTCAGTACGTGTAGTAATCCGTATTGGGCGGACAAATCTGGTATCATGATATCAGACATTAAAAAAAAACAAAAAAACCCTACGCCTTTATATTGACCTAGAATTCTTCCTCAGTTGTGTTTTCTGTTTCGAGTCAGCGAGACCTTATGCTGACCCCCGACCGAATTACCGCTCGTTATAGTGTACACGAGTTCTGTGCATGACTGAGCTTGAGCTTGCAGGCAGTAAGTGCGCATGTTCTTTAAAACTGAAGGCTGCGTCTGATCTGGTGAGGCCGCTCCGTCGCCGCTCAGCGTTCTCTGGCTTCATCATCATAGTCGGTGAAGACCGACCATACTCGGCTGATTTCCCGCTTTGGCTGCGTAATGACCGACATCCAGACTGAGGAGTGAGGTGCGGCCTGGGCATAGGTTTTCAGTCAAAACAAAAGCAAGGGTGGGTAGGTGGGTGGGTGTTTGAGCGTTGAACTGACGTCCCGGCTTTTCCCGCACTGACCACGTATGGGGGATATCAAAGACGGGGCAACCCCGGCGGACGAGAAAAGGGCCAGTACAAATATTTAGCCCCAGCGGCCGGGATTCGAACTCCGACAGTCACGACACGAGCATTGAACGTCCAAAAACCTACCGCTCGGCTAGCACCGCTCCCCAACAAAAGCAATGCGGAAAGAGGTGGTCAGGATGCTTGGTGGGACGTAACAGAATTGGATGAGATTTGTCAGTGGTGGGGCTGGTGGGGTCCAAGTAGTAAGAAACCCGGAACGATGATGCGGCAATGTTCGCAAAACATTAATTTTGGTCAGTGTCTCAGTAGCGGTCAGTCTTGAAATGTGCACACTGAGAACGTGACACTGAGAGCAGCAAGAACGAAATTCTTCTTAAAAAAAAAAACTAAAAAAAAAAACAAGAGTGCGGGAGCGCCGCCCCACCCCCCCCCCCCCCCCCACCCCCGCCCCTCCCCCTTTTTTACTTTTTTTTTTTATTTTTTGTTTTAACAAACCTTGGGGGTTTCCTTTTGAAGAACAATCGTGATCGAGACCAAACTGAAGCATATCACCGCTGTCATTGTGCAAGAACATTGTAGCGTGACAGGCAAAGAAAGGCAATGATCTGCTAGCCGTACGCTCTGCGGAAAATCTCTTGTGATCTAGTCCAGATTGGCATGTTTCCGTTATCGAAGTAGAATTCTGTTTAAAAAAAAAAGAAGTAGAAATTCAATGCGCTTGTTTTCGCCGTATGCCCATCCTCCTTAATTTGATATGCCTGTTTATTGCAGTCTGAATGCGCGCCCAGTAGCTTTGGGACCATGTTTTCGGTTGTCGCGGAAATCTGCTTACAGTCTGCATTAATCGCTTCCGTCTTCTTCGTCAGTTTGTCTGGTTCAGTGTCTGGTTGTTTGTTCTTTGCATGATGCTTTTGACAACTATTTCAAGTTGCGCACTTTCACGCGCGTGCCTTTGCATTAGTGCCTGTTCTGCTCAAACTGGGGAAAACAGGAGAACCAATCACCGATCCAGAATCTTAAACGGCTGTCGGGCAAAACTGATGCCTCTTCCGGGTTGATAAGAAATAAAATCTCAGCATAATCATACACCTAAGATTAAAAAAAAAACACAAAAAAACGTTATAATGCTCAGTTTCATGCGGTATGCTGTTCAGGCACGTGCACTAGCGCGTGCAGATTTTTTTTTTTTTTTTAAAGGGACATGATAATTATACAGAATATACCACATTAAAGCACAGTGCAGATCGCAATTTGCATACTGCTGGGGATATCATGACATCGGTTCTGACCCGATGACTAAAGACAAGGTCAGTCACACACACACACACACACACGCGCACGCACGCGCACGCACGCACGCACGCACGCACGCACAATTGCACTCATCTTAATGGGGCGACCACGAGACCGGGAAATAATATGCAGTCCGGGCATCTGAACCAGTCTCCCATGAAATAAACACATTTTCAAAGCTGAATAGGTTAATAGCATTAAATACGTGCATGTTAATAACGGGCGGGTTGTGCAGATCACCGAAGATTTACTTCAGTCTATGTATTTTGATGAGAAGTGATTGTTGCTGATTGCAGTCATTGCGTGCGTGTATTTCGCGCTTTTTATATAAATTATGTGTGTGTGTGTGTGTGTGTGTGTGTGTGTGTGTGTGTGTGTGTGTGTGTGTGTGTGTGTGTGTGTGTGTGTGTCAGAGTGTGTGTGTGACAGTGTGTGTGTGTGTGTGTGTGTGTGTGTGTGTGTGTGTGTGTGTGTGTGTGTGTGTGTGTGTGTGTGTGTGTGCGTGCGAGCCAGAAGAAAATTTTCTGCCATCGACAGACAATAAAGTTATATTGAATTGAATTGAATTGAATTGAATTGAATTGAAATTATGCTGATGGTTCGATCTTTAGGAGCACATGTCCTTCCCCGACCCTTCATCGGGTCGGGAGTTCGAGTCAGTCTTGGATGGGACAAAACATTTGTGCTGGCCTTGTTCTCATTGCCCTGTCTCTGACTGATATCACCCATGTGTGGTGAAAAGGGACGTTAAACTCCCAACCAACCAACCAACCAACCAACCACCCCCCCCCCCCCCACTCCCCCTTTTATCCAGTCCGCCTTCTTCCCCTTCCTCCCCGTCCCAACGCCAAATATTTGTGCTGGCCTTTTTCTCGTTGTTCCGTCTTTGATATCACCCGTATGTGGTTGAAAAGGACGTTAAACCCCCAAACGCCCACCCTACCCCCACGCCCGTCCTAACCCTCTACCACACCTTTCCCGTTGATTTATAACTGAACGCCGGAGAATGCCATGCGTGTGTGTGTGTGTGTGTGTGTGTGTGTGTGTGTGTGTGTGTGTGTGTGTGTGTGTGTGTGTGTGTGTGTGTGTGTGTGTGTGCGCGCACCCCCCCCCCCCCCCATTTCCTAGATCATATTGATATGTTCGAACTCGACACCTCGTGGAGGATCCGCAGGCGGGCGCCTGAACCACTAGGCCGAATGCCCTTGTCAATATGTCATATGGTACGTGTGAATTACGTGTGCTGTTTCAAATGTCTGGTGGCTGACGGTGATGAACGGCATTAAAAAAAAAGAAGAAAAAAAAAGCCGCTTTGTTAAGTGCGCGCTCCTACCTGTCCCCCGCTCCTCCTTCACCTCCCCCCCCCCCATCCCTGCCCCCACCCCAAACAAAACTTGCGAGCTCTGCATCCACACAAAGCGTCCCCGTTGTTATCATCATCATCATGATTATTATTATTATGATGATTATGAATGTGACGATGATGATGATGATGATGATGATGATCGATCATCATCATCATAATTATTTGACCTTGTTCGCTGACGTCAAAACGAAGTGATCACAAACGGAACACCTATAAGTAACCGGCTATCCTAGAAAGTATTTTTAATGTGATGGTTTTTTTGTTGTTGTTTTATTTCCCCCGTCATGATTATAACTAATAAGCCAAACTCAGCCCACAGTTAAAGAGCGTCATCTCTTTACACAGTCTTCGAAGCCGTACAAAAGAGCAGACGAACGCACAGTCTGTCTGTACTTTCCAAGGAATCGGAATCCAGCACCGGCCGCTCGCCGTGCGTCAGTCTGATTGAGGAAGTCGGGAGAGCCTGCAAGTTGACGTAAACAACTCGCCGCATTGCGCCGGTAGGCGCATCGCTGTACAGTTAGGTGCATATCGTAAACTTTTAACGATCTCGGCGTTGGATCGTCGAGTCGCAATTTAAAAAAGAAAAGAAAAAAGTATTTATTGTAAGCCTGAACATTACTTCAATTTGATTCAGAATACTTCATTTTTGGTATGCCCTCTGTCTCTGTGTGTGTGTGTGTGTGTGTGTGTGTGTGTGTGTGTGTGTGTGTGTGTGTGTGTGTGTGTGTGTGTGTGTGTGTGTGTGTGTGTGTGTGTGTGTGTGTGTGTGTGTGTGTGTGTGTGTGTGTGTGTTCCCCCCTCCGGCCCTGCCACATGATTCCCATTTTACCTCTTCGAATACAATTGAACAAAGTACATCTCGATCAACTAACAGTTACAAACAACAACAACAAAAAAGCCGATTCATATCTCCATGAACTGACTTACGACTGAACGGCTTGAACTAAGCTGCACTGTCTTTTTTTTGTTTTGTTTTTGTTTTTGTTTTTTTCAAATTGTAGAATTCTCTGTATCATATAGTATTATACTTTTTGTGTTTTATGTTTTCCTCAGAGAGTTGTATGATGTTTTCTATTATATTTTGCAACAGCCCTAGGTCTTAAATCAGTTCTGTTCTGTGCAGCCGCCGGACATCATTCTGCCACTGAACTGAAAGATCTGTGTTGTATTTTTCTCCTGCTATGTCGCTCTCTCGGTGCACTCGCAGAGAAGACACGGGATACAACAGGATAGAACTCCAATACTTTATTAACAGAAGATGCGCAAGACTGAACAAACTCATGAAAGAGGAAGAACCCAGAACGCTGTGCAGTGCTGCTTATATACTAACAGGTCAGATCTAGAACATTCTGCAACATACTGGCAAGTACGGTATCTTTCCAAGGTTACGTAATCTACTGACGTTACTGCACTCGCATGTTCTGGGATGGTCTAGAAATTTCCATCAAAATGCAGTGACTTTTCGCGATCTCTACAACAATCTGCTTCGCCGGACGTTACTGCACTCGCATGTTCTGGGATGGTCTATAAATTTCCATCGAAATGCAGTGACTTTTCGCGATCTCTACAACAATCTGCTTCGAAGATCTTTGATTCTGCGTGACTGCCCAGTATGTCAGTTCTTGACGCGATGCTCCCGACCGTTCAGTCGGCACGAGCAAGCAGTAATTTCGAGGAATTTTTGTGTCTCTCCCAGCCTGCACCGCGGTCACAGCGGCCTTGATGGATGGCCTGGGTCGCTTGGGTCGCCACGACTCGAAAAACAATGTCGTACGAGAGAACGGCACCGGCAAACAACCAAGCGTCACAAGCGTTCAGCATCGGAACAAACTACATGGCCTTAGGAAATGGAGTATTATGATGAGTGGACGAATGAGATGTGTGTGTGTGTGTGTGTGTGTGTGTGTGTGGAGGAGTACCGGCCGGGGGAGGGACTGATTCGGCGGATGGGAGGCAGCGGGGTGTGGGTCAGTGTGTGGCTGCGCTGTGGCGTGGAGGGGTTGGGGGAGGCGGGTCAGTAAAAACTGAATGGCCTTGAAATGGGGACATATTCAATTCATATTGTGTCGCTGCTGCATCACAGCCTTGCTGAAATCTGGCACCTCAGTATCGTTTGCCTGGACAAAGACTGACGCGGAAAACCGCGATGGGGGATTCGTCTAGTTTACATTACACTCTCGGCAACTTTCGTTGTTACTGACTTTTGCTTTAACTCTTTCAACACTAAACACCGCGTATCCTGTCCGGTCGCACAAACCACGTCACGGTCACGGTGGCCAATGCAGCAAGAATTCAGTTCAAACGCGGGGACCACATGTGATCCTTCGTGTTCGGACATTGTGTGGGGTAGGATCGGATACAGGGTCCTTAGTGGGAAAAAGTGTGATTTTTTTTCCGCAGGTTTTGTTGTTATTGTTGTTGTTTGTTTGGTTTTTTTAACTGTCCGCTCCAAACGCCTTGTTTCTACGGAATGTCAAGGGAGAAAACGGCCAGTGCTGAATGAGTTAAGAGAAAAGGGGGAAAAATGAACAGTGAAAAGCTATCATCTGCCAGGCTGGACGATATCGAGACAGGGGCATGGAGTGCGATGTGGGTGTCTGAACAAGTAAGGGGGGAAAAAAACCCCGAAAAGTCTTGCCGAGGGATGGACGTGGGTGGGTACAGTACAGGAGCCGGCAACAACTTGAAGCAAAACATACTCATCCTATGAGACTGAGCCCAGTGCACTGAGATGCGCTAAATGCTCAATGTACCTTTCGAGAATTGATCTTTCTTATTTAAGGAATTATGTGTACGTTTACTGTGAGTCCAAAAAATGTACCTATTTTGTGCACCTGACTTCGTGAACCAAAATTACTATTGTTATTATTCCGTTGAAATGTCACAGTCCCTATTTGGTTAATTTCCTTTTGCAAATAGGCCAAGTCAGTTTTTCCTCTTTCTCGGTTGTCAGCTTGTTTTTATTTTTAGATTTTTTTCCCGTTAACTCATACCGATATATGCCTACTAACAAGGGGAGCCGGGATAGCCGAATGGTAGAGCGTTGGACTCCCAATGCTCGGGTCGTGAGTTCGAATCCCGGCTGGGGCCACATATTTGTCCTGGCCTTTTTCTCGTTGCCCCGTCTTTGATATCACCCATACGTGGTGGAAAAGGACGTTAAACTCCCAAACACCCACCCACCCAACCCTACTAACAATAGTGCGTTGGGAGACGCTAAAAATACAAAATGACAAAACATGTTGAGTCACGATTAGTCTAGACACTTTATATTTATTTCACTCCTCGTCCCGGGTTTTTTTTTTTTTCAGCGTGTCATTTCATTGTTTCATGAGAGCACTTTCTGAGCACAAACATCTGAAACTGTAGGAAGGATTCAAGGATCCAGAGACTGACAAACCCGGTGGAAGACACGACCAGACAGCGTACAAAATGTATGCCCAGAGATCATCGTATTGCAGAACTTTTTTTTTCTCTCATTTTTTTTTTAAAGTATGGGTACACAGGAATATATGTTTTCATCAGCCATCATGGTTACCATCGGTATGCATTACTATAGAAACAGTGTACGGTAAGAACGACTGATTACTTGTAGTACTAAGTGTTTCCTGGAGGGTGGGGGGGGGATGGACAGTCTATTGTTATTGTTTATATTTTACAATCAGACAATGGGCACGTGTACATTCTCATTGCCTTACACACTTTAGCTATTTAGTATTGCAGAACTTGATTTGGGCGTCCTTGGCATTGACATGGAAATAGAATATCGCTCCCAAAGTGGGGAAGCTTTCGACAAATCTGAAAACGACAACTGAAAAGGTTGAGCCACGATTAGTCTAGACATTTTGTATTTATTTCACTGCTTGTCCCTTTTTTTTTTTTTTTTTTTTTGCAGTGTGCCACTTCATTGTTTTATGAGAGCACTTTCTGAGAGCACAAACTGAATTGAGAACGACTGCTGCACGTAGGTCTACATATAAAATTCCTTCCCACGTTTTGTTCGTGAGTTCGAATCTCGGCTGGGGCCAAATATTTGTGTAGGCCTTTTTCCTTGTTGCCCCGTCTTTGATACATGTATCACCCACACTTGGTGGAAAAGGACGTTAAACACCTAAACACCCACCCGTTCGCCCCACGTTAGTGGCCATTATGTTGTATGCAAAGACAGGCACTTCCGTTGCATTCATCACTGAGTTCCAGTTTTCTATTTATTCATACCAGTACTTTTAATCAAAGATTCATCTTTTTGAACGATTATTGTCAGTTATGCAAACCGTGCTCACGAAGTCCACTCGCACACAGTAGCTGACACAGTAGCTGACACAGTAGCTGACACACACACACACACACACACACACACACACACGCACGCACGCACGCACGCACGCACGCACGCACGCACGCGCAAATCATATGTGCACGCACGCACGCAAATCATATGTGCACGCACTCACGCATCATCATCACCACCACCACCACCATCATCATCATCATCATCAGTCATCATCTTCGTCCGCATTGGTTTATCCACCCACGAGTACACGAGTACGGACATTCATAGCATAAACACTTCAGTATCATTACGCATCATGAGTATTAAAAATGATTTTTAAGTAGACAGCACAGAGAGAGAGAGAGAGAGAGAGAGAGAGAGAGAGAGAGAGAGAGAGAGTGTGTGTGTGTGTGTGTGTGTGTGTGTGTGTGTGTGTGTGTGTGTGTGTGTGTGTGATGTTCAACATGAATCGCCGCCTTGTCCGTTTCAGTTCCTGTTTGTTCGGAATATCGCCAAAGGGCCCATCATCACCTCAGTGTCAAGTTGTACCCAAACCCGGTGCAGCTGCGTGCATAATGTTACGGGTCACGGGGCAACATTTCTTTTCAGTCTTCAGTGCAACGGCCACAGCACGGAGAGTCTCTGAGCCTGATGAAATACATGTCATGATTTTCAGAACTGAGTTCACCCAAGGGTCAGATCAGTTCCGACATACTGAGACTTGAGTTCAGGTTCGCGACACGGTGTTTACCGCCCGCACCGAGACCGACAGCCGGCCGGGTCGGGAACGACGGGGCCCTTCAGTGCCAGTAACAAACAAACACGGGAGGGTAAAAACAAAGACAAATCCAGAGACAGGAAATAACAGCAGTAAAAAACGATAACATGGCCTGCCATGCCAATTCTGGAAGAAGAAGTGTTATGTTGGGGTGGGGGTGGGGAGGGGGGGTAGGTGGTGGAGTGGGGTGGGGTGGGTGGGGTGGGGTGGGGGGATGGGATGGAGATGGGGTGTCTGGGTGAGGAGACAGAAACGGGGCTGAAGGCAAAACACCGCACTTTTTCCGGTTGGGGGGAAGGGGGCGGTGGGGGGGGGGAGGGGGTTGTTTTGTCGTTGCTGTCTTTTACTTTTAGCAATCATGTACCCAATATTGCATTTCTGCATTTGGAAAAGCCCATACGCGTTCCACACAATTTTTGACGACTTATCTGACAGCTGCACTTCCCCCCACTGTCCCTTCGCTGACGGCGACGGCTAGGAGGAGAGAAAAAAAAAATCAAAACCCATGCTTGTCCCCTTTTAAACCCATACGCCTACCACAAAATGAATACACCCCTCCCCCTGACCCTTCCTCCACCCAAAACCCAGTTGTTTCTCAAGGACACAGACGAGAGGAAAAACAAAAACAAAAAAAAAAAAACTATAGCGTTTGTAAGCCTAGTCGGTTCCAGAACGTTTTTCCAATTTTCCTTCTCTTTCCCTCTCTTCAAGTGAAATCTGCGTCATGCCAGGAAAGTGCGTCTGTGAAAATGCAGCAGCATTCACACATCATCCTGAGGTTTACGAAGGCGACCAGGGGAAAAAACAAAACAAACAAACAACAACCCCCAAAAAAACAAAACAAAACAAATACCAAAACAAAAAACAACAACAACAACAAACAAAAAAACCTTTGAATGCTCAGGTCGAGAGTTCGATTCCCGGCTGGGGCCAAATATATGTTCCGGTGTAGCAGTCCAGATTATACCCCGCCTGGAGTATACCCCCCGTATAAACTGGCCTAGCCCAGACTATCCCCCCGTATAAACTGGCCTAGCCCCGACTATACCCCCGTATAAACTGGCCTAGCCCAGACTATACCCCGGGGTGTACTCTGGCCTAGGCTCGTTTAACCCTCTCCTGCCCCCTTTAACCCCCCTACCACGGACGACCAGAGAGGGTGGGTGGGGTGGGTGTTTAACGTCCTTTTCCACCACATAGGGTGATATCAAAGACGGGGCAACGAGGAAAAAGCCAGCACAAATATTTGGCCCCAGCCGGGATCGAACTCATGACCCGAGCATTAGAAGTCCAACGCTCTACCATTCGACCACCCCGGCTCCCACGACCAGAGAGAGAAACAGAAACGTCTTTGCTTGAATGTTGCACGCGTTTGCAACTCTATATTCAATGACGACGTGTGGCACACGTGAGCGGTTCTATAGTTTCCTTGTTTCCTTCCTGTAACTTTATTTTTGTGAAATCTGTGTTGTAATTGTCCTAATGCACCCAGATAGATAGATAGATAGATAGATAGATAGATAAAGGGAGAGAGTGTCTTAAGGTGCCTCTGCAGGGAAATTGTGTAAACTTGCAATGCTAGTATCTCATAATGTACAAGACAAACCGCTTCATTCTGAAAAGAGCAAAGAGCCAAGTGGAGTTTCCTCAGAGTCACATAGTAATTTTTTTTAATGCACTTTAAAATAGAACTAGACCCAAGTTAACAGCAGCCAGGGTTTCTCTTGGTGTGATGATAACAGTAGTCTACTTGAATGTCAAACGCTCAAAACCACATTGAAGTGGCCGCTTCTGTTTTCAATGTGGAAGCAAACTTCGCTTGTCTCCTTTAGTGAAAACTTTGCGGGATATCGCATCCAGCGCATATTGGTGCCCACCGTGGTATAGATGTAAATGTTATATGCAAGAAAGTTTGCTGTGGTGAGAATTTCAACGGCAGTAGCCCAAGTGCCATCATCTTGCATTCTTTCTCTTGTCTGCAACATTTTTGATGTCGTAGATGTAGTCCGGATATTTTTTGTCTTCGTTCTTTTTTGTTGGATAAAATTTCAAAATCTGCTGGTATAGGCAATCATCCATCTCGGCTTGACAGGTTGAGAACAACTGACACAAAAACCGCACTTGACACGCAAACGGCCGTGTGCAAACACTTTAGTGAACTCTGTTCACAGGTGGGTATATTCCGGGCAGGAGGGGGTGAATCCGTCCTGGGCTGATCTATACCCAGGGGGTTGAACCGGCCTAGGCTACTTTATACCCGAGGGTATAAAGTAGCCAGGGGTATACTCCGGCCTGTTACACCGGCCTTTTCTCGTTGCTCCGTCTTTGATATAATAATAATAATAATAATCTCATTAATATAGGCGCTTTATCCCAAATATTTGGCTCAAAGCGCCGCGAGTTAAACCCAATACGCACGCTCATGTGAATCACACGCATTCTCTCACCTCCTGGACATGAACACATTACAGTCACATGGAACGAAGGGCCAGCTGAGCAATTTAAGTTTCGAAATTTTTAGAAATGAATTTATTTTTTAATTTTGTGGGCTGAACATTTCCAAAGCCGATGGGGAGGAAGCCGGAGTACCCGGAGAGAACCCTCGACGGTCGACCCGAATGAACGGTGCCACAATGATACAAGAAGAAAAATTCTTTGCCCCGAGTGGGACTCAAACCTGACCTCTTGCATTGGTGACTGAGTCTTAACCACTAGGCCACCGTTATCACGCATATGTGGTGGAAAAGAACGTTAAACCCCCAAACACCCACCTACCCACCCCGCTGCCTACAGGGGCTGTGGTGCTCCGTGTATTAAGGTTTTACTGGATGCCTTCGTCATATTTTCTTGCGTTCATCTGACAATCTGAAGTGGCTTACGGAAGCAGCATTTAGTGGGTTCGGGTGAAGGTTAGGTTAAACGCCACATTGCACCCACCGCCGGCTTTTTGATTTTGTTTTTTCCTGAACTAACTGCATCGTAAAAAATGTTTTAAAAAAATGGATGCACCGATGAACTGTGTCTAATGTGTATTTGCGGAAACACAGGCTGTTGCTACGCGGCGTAATACGTGGCACGCGCGTACTTTGCGCTGTCAAAAAATAGATGGGAACTGGACATTGACAAGCATGGAAAATTACGGAATGAATAATGAACAAAGTCACACACACACACACACACACACACACACACACACACACACACACACACACACACACACACACACACACACACACACACACACGCGGAGTGTCCGTGTCAACAGGAACTAAACTGCACTTACCAGGGTGCAAGCAAGTGTCACGGTGAAAAATAACTTGAAACGGACGAGAACAATAAACTGGCGGAGACATCAGTGGCTGACACGCATGACTGGCTTTACCTTTTCCCCCCTTGTCACGGACATTGTTTGCCCTTGTGTTGATGACGCTGAAACCTTGAAAACTAAACAAGGCCGTGCCACCGAGGATTGCTATAATAATTATGCTGATCTTCTGTCACTGCCAAAAGTTCACGATTATTTTTAGCCACTTGACGTTTAAAAAAAAAGAACGACGTGGACACGGACCCCTGTAGTGTAGTGGTTAGCACTTCGGGCCATGGAGCAGGAGACCCGGGTTCCACACGGACCTAAATCTACTGGAACTGGCGAAGAGTTGGAGCAGCAACCCCCCCAAAAAAACAAACAAACAAACAACAACAACAAACAAAAAACAAACAAAACAAATAAACAAACGAAACAAAACAACAACAAAAAACAAAACAAAACAAAACCCACCACCACCATCAACAACAACAAAAACAAACAAGCAACAACAACAAAATCAACAACAAACAAACCAAAAACCCTCAAAAAAACAAAACAACAACATCCCCCCCCCAAAAAAAAAAAAAAACAAAAAAAAAAACAACCACCACCAACAACAACAACAAAACACAAAAAACAACAACAACAAAAAAACAAAACAAAAAAAAACAAACAAAACAAACAAACAAACAAAAAACAACAAAACAACCAACCAAACAACAACAATAAAAACAACAACAACAACAACAACAACACCGGCAACAACAAACAACGTGGATAAGCTTTCCTTAATAATCAGTATGTATTATTTTTTCACCCAACATCCCAGTTACGACGAACCAACTGACCAAACATATAATATTATTTATTTGTTTGTGTGTGGATGGGGTTTTTACAGACTGAACACGCGTACTGCTCTCTCACCTATTATCTCTCACGAACAAAAGCAGCACAAGAGATTTAAACCAAGGAAAACAACAACAACAACAACAACATCTGCGCAGTGCATCCTCCCTGTGGATGCAGATACACTGTGTGTGTGTGGGGGGGGGGGGGGTGTCGGGGGGGTGTTTGGGAGTTTAACGTCCTTTTCCACCACGTATGGGTGATATCAAAGACGGGGCAACGAGAAAGAGGTCAGCACAGCACAAATTTGACCCCAGCTGGGATTCGAACTCACAGCCCGAATCCCGCAACGCTCTACCACTCGGCTACCCCTGCTCCACAGATACACTGACTGTACGCATCTGAATTACCGGCCTGAGGCCTTGCGCACGTGTCTAGCCGCCTTTGGCAGATTAAATTTCAAAATGGGATGAAGGAAATAAGATAATTTAAATGATTTCAGCCTGATAAAGTCAACTAATTTATGCACATGAATGAATTTGAAATGAACTTAAGACGGATGCGTGATGGATTCGTACTGAGAACACAAAATTGCATCTACGCTTGCACTGAAGCCTTAAATAAATGCTCCTCGAAGCATACTACATGTACTATCCATTATCATAATTAGATACCGTTCAATAATTCTCAGACATCAAGATCTTCAGATACACGCACATCACCGGGTCAGCCCCTCTGACTGTGTGCCCCGGGTCAGTTGTTGCAAATATCTAGGTTATCATGACCCCGCTAGTGTTGAACTTCAAACTCATTCGCCAGTCGGAAATGCTATGCTAAATGCAAAGTTATCATGTCAAAAACTCAGTATCTGAACGGAATGATGATCCTATCTGACCTCGATTTGAAGGTGAAAACAAAGCGATTGTTGACCGATAAAGCTGTACTGGCATCACGGTTTCAGTGCCAAAAGCCTCCGGTCCTTCCCAGCCCATGCTGAACACAGACGCACACAAAACTGAAATAAATTACGCGGCCGGGCCGGCAAGATGAAGAATCACCGACACGGGGACATAATGTTTCACGAGGTAAAGAGGACGCTTAGCTTTAAAAAAAACAAACAACAAAAACTGAACCAACGAACAAACAAATAAAAAAACAACAACAACAAACAAACAAAAACGCCTTTATAACTCATATGTGATCTAGACCTTTAGGACAGGTCACTCAACAACCACAGGACACAAAGAGTAGGCTACCAAAAGTGAACCAGTCAGTCAGTCAGTCAGTCAGTCAGCAGCGTGTGTGAGCGCTGTTTGGCGTTTGTCCAAGTTCTTTTACTTAACCGGCCCCCGTAGTGTAGTGGTTAGCACTTCGGATCATGGACCGGGAGACCCGGGTTCGAATCCCAGCCGAGACAAGCGGGATTTTTCCTACCTAGGTCGGCTCCTACCCAGAGTGGGTGTGCTATGGGCCCGATGGGGAGGCTGTTGCCACACAGCCGAGATTCACCCACTTCACGGGTGCGACTTTGGGGGTGCTTCCCTTGGTATGACACGTCTTATGATGTGGATGATTACACGGCCGGCACCGCAGGTGCCGTAGTTCCCGGGCCTGGTGAACGCCGGGGTATTTATGACAGGAAGCGTGGAATGCGGCCCTGTCCCGCAGTCCCAAACCACATGGACCTCCATAGCATCATCTTATCATCATCCTCATCTCCATCATCATGCATAATAAAAATTGCCCCAGTCTTCGAGCCCTCCGTGGATTCCACCCATGACCTGGGAGGAACACCACTGGAGCTGGCAAAGAGAATTGGGGCAGCAAAAAAAAAAAAAAGTTCTTTTACTTTGAATTTGAAAACCCATCGTCTTGTTATTCTACGCCCATATTCCTAGCTCATTTGGTTGTGTCTCGTACCATCGTACAACTGAGACACCTGCATCAGTAGTGACAGCATCTCACAGTGTTGTAGAGATCGCGAAAAGCCACTGCATTTCGATGCAAAATAATTTCTAGACCATCCCAGAACATGCTGGTGCAGTAACGTCAGTAGATTACGTCACCTTCGAAAGATTTCGAACTTGCCAGTAAGTTGAGGAATGTTCTAGATCTGATCTGTTTAGTATATAAGCAGCCCTGCACAGTGTTCTGGGTTCTTAGTCAGAGCGACACTCCTTCTTACGGTCATGCACCACCCTGCTTTGAATCATATATGATTTTTTTTTTTGCAGATTTGTGAACTGAGGTCCATCACGTCTCTTCAGATATCCGTCGGGTGCCAAACTGGAAAGGTTGGGCAAATTTTGTAATTCCAGCAAAAAGAATCAGCCCGGAGCCCCTTCTGTCAAAAGACTGATCTACTTTTGCACGGGGAACATTGATTGCGTCAGAAAATGTTTTACTGTGCTACTGACGTCAGAGCTTTGCACACTCTTTCCCCGCCGTCTTTAAAGTGGACTCGCCCGGGAAAACCCGATTCGAAGAGAGCAAGCAAAGACCGTAGATAATTGGAGCAAGTGAAAAGAAAATGCAATGAATCTATGTACGGCAGGGGTACACAATGTCGATTGCAAATGAATGATATTTAGATTCAGCTCCAGTCAGACAAGACAGTGAGAAAAGTCATGTTCTTTTAACAAAAAGAAGTTATCGTTTTTCATATTTGCAAGAATACGGCGGCAACGTGTGTTATTATTTCTGGGGGGTGGCGGTCATGTTGAATTTCAGCCTCTCTTTCAAAATGCGAAACAGTAACAGTCTGGCACTCTTCGGAATCAGAATCAGCACACTTTTCGCACAAAGAAACCACAGGAAACTTTTGTGTTTTTCCGAAAAGAAGTTCTTGCTTTTCATATATTCGGCAAAACAATTAATGCAATGCAGTTTCTTTTTAGGCATTTGTGAATTTCAGCATCTCTTTCAAAATTTTCATCATTTACAGTATGTAACTCATCAGAATCGGAATCATCACCCATTTTTCATACAAAAACCGCGGAAATAACACGTTTCTTTCAGAAAATGAGTTGTTGGTTTTCATTTATGGGGCAAAACTACGCGTTTTATGATGTTGGGCGGCCATTTTGAATTTCAGCCTCTTTCAAAATGTTTACAATATTTCCAGTTTGGCACTCATCAGAATCGGATTCAGTCAAAGAATAAATTCTTGATTTTAATTTTTTGCGGACAAGCAACGCGTTTACATAATAAGTTGTACAATTTTCATTATGCGGCAAAA
The DNA here is from genome assembly GCA_018292915.2 of Batillaria attramentaria. Classification (NCBI taxonomy): domain Eukaryota; kingdom Metazoa; phylum Mollusca; class Gastropoda; family Batillariidae; genus Batillaria; species Batillaria attramentaria. The sequence continues at coordinate 1,607,909 of JACVVK020000050.1, read as the reverse complement.
CAACGCGTTTTAAGGTTTGGGCAGCCATTTTGAATTTTAGCATCTCCTTCGAAATGCGTAACATTTACAGTCTGGCACTCGTCGGATTCGGAATCAGCACCCTTTTCTCATATGGAAACCACTCAAAATCTCCGGGTTTGGGCGAAAAGTTAGTTACTGTACCTCGTGTAGGCGGTAAAAAGAAGCAATGTAAGTTTCTTGTCGGCCATGTTGAATTTCAGCCTCTCTTTCAAAACCGTCAACATTTACAGTCTTGCACTCGTCGGATTTGGAATCAGCATGCTTTTTCATGTTAAAACCACTGAACAAAATCGTTTCTTTCCAAAAGTAAGTCACACATTTTGATATATACGGCAATACAATGCTTTTCAGTTTTTTTTTTCTTTTTTAACGGCCGTTTAGTATTTCAGGCTTTCTTTCAAAATGTTCAACATGTACACTCTGGCACTCGTCGGATTCGGAATCAGCACCCTTTCTTTACACTGAAATCACTGATAAAAAGTTCTTGCGTACATATGTGCGACAAAACAAAAGCATTTTAAGGTTCTTTGGCGGCCATTTTGATTTTCAGCCTCTCTTTCAAATTGCCCAACATTTACCGTCTGGCACTCGTCGGATTCGGAATCAGCACCATTTTTTCATCTAGAAACCACAAAAAATCCCATATATGATGCAAAACAAGGTATCATGGTCTCTCGCTCTGACTATCTTCTTCTTTCATGAATTTGGTTCTCCGCGCATCTTCTGTTAATAAAATATTGGCGTTGTATTCTGTTGTTGTTGTATCCCGTGTCTTCTCTGAGAGTGCACGAAGAGAGCGACATAGCAGGAGTAAAATACAACACACAGGCTGGCACAGATTAAGCCAACACTGACTCGGGAAAGCTTCGGACGACGCAAATATCAAGAAGTCAGCTAGTGTTGCGGGCAGCTGCCGCCGGGAGTACATGTTCAATGTCATGTAGTAGAAAAATTGAATTTTCGCTCGCCGCCACAGCCTGCAGACGGCAGCTGAAGGGCATGTGATGTCAGTAACCGATAGTTTATCTCACTGACGGAAATCTCGTTTTTAGTCTGATTTTTATTTGTATTATATCCTTGTGGGTGCGTGCGTGCGTGCGTGAGTGCGTGCAAATTTAGCCCGGACAGACATGAAAGTATTTTTGAATTTGAATGTCACTGGCTCTGTCCACGAGTTGATTTCAAACATGCAGGTACACTGACTCACAAGCGCACCTGTTCTAAAATATAAGCCGGCTTTGTGAAGTATATCAGTACTAATCTCTCTCTCGCTCTCTCTCTCTTCACCGAGTCTGTTACGTGGTGTAAAAGGACGTTAAATCCCCCCCCCCCCTCTCTTGTCTGTCTGTCTCTAGCCGCGAAATAGTCCGCTTTGTTGCTTGCGCGGCGTTAAGCCCTAACTAACTAACTAACGCTCTCTCTCTCTCTCTCTCTCTCTCTCTCTGTCTCTCTCTCTGCACTTTGGGTGACCCTATGTTATATCCCCCATCATCTAGTGTAAAAAAAATTTGCTGGTCACAGTTCCCGGCGATAAATCCCACCATCGTTTGATGGATGATTGTCGGTGGCACACGCAAGGCAGCGTTTTGTGATCGTCATCACATAATTGCAGGAACTACGGACGGAAGATCCCCCACGACCGGATTTTTTCCCTCTCCTTTAATTGGGTTCCATAAACATGTCTGTTTTGGACCAGGCCGGGCTAGGGCTGTCTGCAACGACTCGAAAATTAAACACCAGCGTGTAATAGTCTGATAATTCAATTCGATCTCGTTACTGTGACTCTGTGCCACGGCCGGCGGTGCGCGAAATTTCTTTCTGTTGTTTTTCTTTCATTATTTGTAATGTTCCCTGTAAGAGGGCCGGATCAATCAGTTTTTAGGGAGGGGTGCTGATTTTTTTTTATTTTTTTTTGGGGCCTGTTGCCCGGGTCTTGTAAAAGGCCAAACACAACCGACGTTTTTTTGAGTTTCTAACTGTTGTTATACTGATACGGTACTAAAACTGACACAAGCGTTACAACTCAATTTTAAACAATTATTTACAGTTTGATGCTACTGCCGGGGGGGGGGGGGGGGGGGGGAGGAGGGAGGTGTGCTGTAGTACCAAAGCACCCCCCCTGGATCCGGCCCTACTGTTGTTACTATTGTTTGTAGATAAAGAAAGGAGAGTGTTGGGCCGGGGAAAGGGGACGGGCGGGGGGAGGGGAATGTGTGCTGTAGTACAACACCCCCCCCCCCCCCCTGGATCCGGCCCTACTGTTGTTACTATTGTTTGGAGATAAAGAAAGGAGACTGAGTGTGGGGCTGGCGAAAGGGGAAAGGCGACGGGGGGGGGGGGGGGGGGGGGAGGAGGTGTAGAAATTCTTTTAACCCAGTCTAAAACATTCGTTTTACGCAGTCTGAGACTTGAAATTCTTCTCTCAGTTTCACAGTCCAAGAAATTCTTTTTACGCAGTCTAAGAAATTCTTTTTACACATTCCAAGACTGAAATTCTTTTTACGCAGTCTAAGACTGAAATTCTTTTCACAAAACCCAAGACTTGAAGTCAGTCCTTTTTATGCAGTCCACAGCATAGCCGCACACAGAGTTACATATTGTTCACAAACCTCCTGTCCCCGGCTCCCTCCGCAAACCGTACCCCTACTGGTATCTTTTTAGCAGTCCCAACTCAGTGGGTGGGTGTTTGGGGGTTTAATGTCCTTTTCCACCACATAGGGTGATATCAAAGACGGGGCGACGATGAAAAAGCCAGCACAAATATTTGGCCCCAGCCGGGATCGAACTCACGACCCGAGCATTGGAAGTCCAACGCTCTACCATTCGACCACCCCGGCTCCCTCCCATCTCAGTGAAGAATGTAACCTAGTAATACTAAAGTTCGTAACCCAGTGCAGCCAAACACCACCATAGTATTTTATTTTATGTTATTTTTTTTTTTTTTAAAATCAAACTTGAAGTAGCACAGGAAATAGCGGAGAAAGGGGACTGATACAGATCGCAAGTTGAAAATATGATTTCTTTTCACACCGGAGTTGTACAGGCCGCGCAGAGGAATAATAGGTATATTTAGTAGGACTTCGTAAGGAGGACTTCGCCGCTGAGCAGCGCAACCCATCAGTTTACACTGATGTAAATTAGGCATGTTAAAGGTACCATTAGCTAATCGCAGCGCGTTAGACGCTCGCGGCCTCCGCTGAGTGTGCAAGCCTAATTTACATGTAAATGGATTACACGGCTGCAGCCTGGTCACCAGTGCTCAGCGAAGTCCTCCGGCTTACGAAGTCCTACTAAACATGCCTATTAGGGGTCTGTCATTGAGCTGTCACTGTAGCGGCATGCAATGGAGTGCTAAATGAACACGACTGACCGTCGTGTCTAGTAAATGCTAAACTTGATCCGCAGTAATTATACTGACACGCACAGTACTGAGTCAGTGGAAGTTCAAGTGAAGACTCGGCCGGAATGAGCGCACAACAAGGCTCAGTGTTTACATTATAATACACACAATCACTGAATGAAATGTAATAAAATATGCCGTGTAAAGTGACTCGTGATACATATCCCGGCCGCGTCGGACTGGACACTGTATTCACTGCAGTCAGCGTTCACTGACCCGCCGGCCGGCTTTAAACTGACTCAGTTCAGTGAAGCTTTATCACTAATTAAATATTTGCCTTGAAACACAGACAGGGTAAAACATTCATTGGCAATTGTTACCAACTTGCAAACGTGCGTGTTCTTTCGTAAGAGCGGGATGACAGGAAGCAGCACCCGTTCGGCACTTTTGCTAGGCAGAAACGGTGCCTAGCCTTAAATGCCCCAGTGAGCCACTGGGGATCTTGTTTGCTCTGAGGTAAAACAGCAAAAGGGAGGTAACCTAGTATTTACCGCACAGGTAATCATGGGTTGTGTACCTTCGCTGATAACGTTAAAAAACTTCGTTTTTCACCTCCGACTACACAACATACAAAGAGAAATAACAAGGCTCTATTAAACAACACAGTGTTGGAGATATGGCTTATCTAAATGCCTTGATATGACACAAGTTTGAGGGTACAGATTTCGAGATGACGTGGCCCCAGTCACTGAGTCAGTCCTGGGATGCCCAGTCAGCTTCATTCCATTGTTTTATCTTCATTTTTACCATTTGCTGAAGGTGAACTATCATCGATTATCTGCCATACTTTTTTAAAATCACATAATAAACCATGAAAACCGCTGAGTTTGATTTGAAAATATTGCACATTCTTTACACGCGGAAGAATTCGGAACTACATTCCATGTCCGCCATGACAGTAATTACCACTTCCGCTCAGGCCCAAGATGGAAGATGAAAGTTCTGTTTGACTAACAGAAGGAAAATTTCGACGCGACTGACCTTGTTCTTGCGTTTACAAATCACTGGCTGATCGGCTTGTAATCGCAAGGATTTCATTGTGCGCAAGATCATAGCGTCTGCAGCTCAAATTTCTTGTTCACTTCACATAAGGTGGTTATCGGGAGGTCCCAGGCAGAAGCCTCAACTTGCCGTGTTTTCGCATCTATCAGCTGACCATTGCGTTGCAGCCGCAATGACTTGATTGTGTGCCTGTGTTGGCATCACTGTTTCCAAATGTTTTAAAATCACGACGTGCACTGAGGATGAGTAAAACAAAAATGGACGATTCGAAGAGGTTTTCCACTCCAGAAGAAGAAATCTCATACTGGAGAAGCCTCGCCCAAAAATTCAAACAAGAGTAAGTTGGATCACTTGGTATCTTTATGGTTAATGGTTGGTTGGTGGTTGTTGGTTTTAGCGGGTTTTTTTTTACGGGAAGGGGGGGAGGGGGATACGAATATGCAGTGCTTGTCCACTGTTACCCACCCCTTACCCATCAGTCCTCTGTCCTTATTTTTTTCATAACTGGGGCAAGTTTTCTCGGGTCCTACTAATTACCGAAAACAACTCAATACGGGTAGAACGCAGTTAAAACATAGAAATAACAACACATAACCATGATTAAAAGTGAAAAAAGAGGCCTTAAACTCAGGGATTATGAAAAGACTCGTCCGAAAGCCCACAGACTAGTGAAAATACCGTCGGACTAGTTAAATTGTTTTACCACTGGCCCGCCGGACTAGTTGAGATTACGAGGCAAAGCTTGCTCTATTTTCACAGAGCTGAATGCACAAGGTACTGTCAGCGAGCCTCTCTCTCTCTCTATCGGAAAAAAATTTCCCAGTAGTACGCTTTCCGCGAATGGTGCAAATCTCCCCTCGCTACGGTCCTGACAGCGAATTAATTTTGTGTGGCCCACCCCCTACTGTGGCATAGTGGCACAGGGATGACAACAGTCTAGCCGTTCTCCGCCGTTCCGCTGTCTTTATAAAAAATCTCCGCTGTTCTAAAAAAAATCCGCCGAAAAAAACCGAAAAGAAATTAAAAAATCATAGCCGTAGAACTTCGTCACTGAGCGATATTCCTCCGCTGATCGAAAGGCAGCTTCCCTAAATGGGATGGTTTGTACTCGGCTGACAAGCATTGCGTAGTTGGCCACCTTTCGCGGCAGTGCGAGTTGACTCATTAAAGAGTGACCATGGCCGAGGGACCCGTGTCGTTGAGAAAAAAGAGAAAGTATCCAAATCGTTGGCAAGACAAGTCCCCCCACCCCCACCCCCCCCCCCCCCCCACGCTTGTCAAATTTTTCGGCGTTACTTGCATTCCGATTTTGAGGGCCAATTCAGTTTCAGGACTGCTGTGGTAAGCTGTCTTGCCCCCCCCCCACCCCCACCCCCCCCGCTTGTCAATTTTTTCTGGCTTTCCTTCTACGCAAGCCGGCCCCAGACCCCCGGGAAAATCTCCTCTGCTTTCTTAAAAGTTGTTGTCATCCCTGTGTGCACGCGGACAGGGCAATTACTGAATTAGCGCATCGCCCCCGAAGCTCCACTGCAGCTCTGCGGGTAGTTATCACCTCATCCGCCAGTTCCGACGTCCTTTACAGTTACACCTGTCAAATCACTGACCATTGTTTTCACAAGACACCCTATCACGCGTACGTCGGTGCGTGTGAACGTGTTTCTTTGTGTGCCGGTGTGTGTGAGCGAATTAAGGCGGATATTTGATAGGTATTGCGTGGGTACTAATCCGACCCCCTTGTTTTCGTGTTTGACAATAAAGAAAACGGAAACTGCGAATTCAGCCGGACTAAACTCAGCGATTTGACACAAGTTTAGCAAATCTGCAACGCCGGGATGTCTCGGTGTGTGCGTCGTTTGGACACGTGTGTGTGTGTGTGTGTGATTGCCATGGTGACGTTGAGAGAAAGGGAGAGACTGTGACGCCGCTGCAATTCAACCGGACTAAACTCAGTGATTTGAATGACAGCACATCGGCAACGCCGTGATGTCAGTGTACGTCGTTCGGACACGTTATCCGTCGCGCAAATTCAAGTTAGGTAAAGTCACACAATCTTGACTGCTGAAAGACTCCACAGAAACACCAGACTCTGCTATTGAGTCACATTTATGCTTACAAGTACCAATTATCATTTATTATGCCATGATCTCTACGGTTGACATGCGCTCCAGGGGACTCGGAGTGGTCCGGACACCACTGTGAGTGTCTGTGACTTGAGCGACCAACTCAGTTGCCGTGAGGCTCTACTGTAGAACAAAAATCTGTTTCAGAGATGTAAATCAGTGGCATGGCTTATCAGAAGCTGAGAGTAGTCTGAATGATGCATGAGTGACCTCAAGCATTGTCATTGTGGGGAACATGCTCTTTCAAGGGTTGTGTGAAATTAAATAAAGACCACAAAAACAAAGTTGTTTGATGGTATGATTAAAAAAAAAAAAAAAAAAAAGCATATCTTTTCTCAAATGTTTCATCCCAGATTATGCGCATTTTTGCAGTCAGAATGCACCAGATTGCACAGATTTTAATAAAGATTTAAAAAATTTTCCCGGGGGAGCATGCCCCCGGACTCCCTTGAGTGCCTTTGGCGCTACGCAGACGTGGCTTCGCCACTCCTCTCAAAATTTTCCTCTTTTTTCATCCTGGATCATTTCTACCCCCGATAAAAGTGTTGTGAAACTTTTTTATTTACAAATAGGTCTATATATTTGACAAAATGCATTTTTGGGCTAGTGGAAATGGTTTCGGGCTAGTTGGTTTTAAATCTTGCTAGCCCGAAGGACTAGCAAGATTTTTCAGCTTTCATAACCCCTGAAACTAGTTATAAAAGGGAAAAAAGTACTTATTCACTCCAAGAGAACAGGACGAAATGAACGTGTCTCCCAAGGGAAGCGACTCTGTCTGGTCCGGACTGGTTATTTTCTGCAATGTCACCGTTTTTCTTTTTAGCTTTTTTAAGGCCTCTTTTTCACCTAAAATCATGTTTGTGTGTTGTTATTATGTTTGTGTGTTGTTATTTCTATGTTTTAACTGCGTTCTACCCGTATTAAGAGTTGTTTTCGGTCGTTTTCGGTAATTAGTAGGACCGAGTTTTCTCACCTTGGGACAGCTTGGGTTGTTGGCTTGCAAGTAGCATACATATTTCTAGTATTATGTGGAAAGTTGGAAAGGCACTAAACAGTGCTCCCGATTATGCACAAGGGTGCATATTTGTATGCATGCACAAAACTTCTAAGTTAAATGGACACACAAATTTGAGGACGGCGCATCACCAGTGATGTGTGTTTTTCATCCTGCCGTGACAAACGGTATTTTAATTTTTTCCACAACACTTCCCTGGTAACTTGAATGAAAAACGATCTGTAACTAGCAGCACAGTGTTCCCGACTACGCACAGGTGTGCGTATAATTTGTAAGCACAAAACTCTTTAATTTATGGATGCACAAATTTGAGAACAGCGCATCACAGGGGGCACATGTTTTTCATCTTGCCGTGACAAACTGTTTTTCCAAGACGCTCCCGGAAACTTGATGAATGAAAAGCGATCTGCAATTGGCAGCAGACACTTGCACTAGTTGCACTAGTTGCAGCATTGCATTTCTGCGGAGCCATTGGGCATAACACTTAACAGACATGTATGCATTCTTGGACACTTTTTTCAAAATAATAATGCTCTGTTTGCTAAGCAAATACCTTGCCAGTTCGCTTTGGCTGACACGCTGCAATTCACATACATCTCTTCTGCTTGAATACTTTTGTAAACAACAACAAATCGTCAGTAGTTTTGACATTCAGACGTTTTATACCAAAAGACCATGGACCCTCAGAATTTACATAAGGACACTCAAACATATGGAGAGAAGGTCCCAGGGACCCTTGTATTTTAGAATCACAGTGAACACTGCACTAAAGCTAGTGAAAGGGCATTCCAATTCTAGTGGTTTTATTTATTTTTTTACTTCTACTTCAAGTGAAAAAAAAAAATCCAAGCAAATTTGATTGTGAATGTATTGTTCATTGTCACGCAGACTCGAGGAAACAAAAGAGGAGCTGGAGGAATACCAGATCAGCAGTCGTGAGTTAGAGGCAGAGCTAGAGGCACAGCTGAAGCAGCTTGAGAAACGCAACAAAGAACTTGAGAGCAGCAGTTCTCGTCTACAGACAGAAGTTGAGGCCTTGAGAGTAAGTGGTGCCGAAAATGTGAAATGGTAATTACTACCATAACCATTGGTAGCAGTGTGTCAGTGCTACTTGTACTAATAGTGAGTAATACTGCTACTGGTGTCCACAAAACCACTGTACATAAATGAGATACAAGCATAGGTGGTAGGTAGCCTGTGCATGTGTACCAGAACCACCATGATCACTAACAGAGCAGGGTTGCACATTTAAGTCGGTCCCAGGACATAGACCTATAAAAATTTCAAATGTCCTATTTTGCCCACCTCAAGCGGACATTTGTCCTATTAAAATTTATATTGCCACTAAGTGGCCAGGACACTGTGTCCTATCACTTTGCTGTTTCCAGGACACTTTGTCCTATAGAAGGTGTGGAAAATGTGCAACCCTGACAGAGACAATTGCACTCTTTTTTCTCCAGGAAAAGCTTGAAAAACTTCAAAGTAGCACCCACAAAAAGGCAGCAGAACTGGAGGATGAGCTGGCCCAGGTGACGGCATACAAGGATGAACTTCAAAAATACATTCGCGAACTTGAGCAGGCAAATGATGATCTCGAAAGAGCAAAAAGGTTAGTCTTAATGCATACATACATGTAATGTTATTTGAAATTGTTACAGCACCCAGGGAATCTGTTGTCATATTATGTGGTGACAGGGAAGAAATAGAACCAATTATTTCAAGGTGTTCTGTCAGCATGCAGGGATCGTCAAATGCGCTCGCCCGCTCGCTTTCACTACCAAATTTACCGTCGGGCGAGTGAAAGCTCCGGTAGCGGTAGCCCGAATGGCGAGCAGGAATTCTGAGATGAATCAGAACCTAGCAGCCACTCCGGCTTCCAGAATTTTTTTGGGGCTACCCGTTTTGTTCAGGGCGGTAGCCCAAATGGGGATATATGGTCCTGACACATTTCACGATCGCTGAGCATGTTGCACTAACTCCGTAACTGCCTAAAATTATTTCATCTGTAGTGTAGTGTCTGTAGCCATAGTGTGACTTTGAGCTTGTGTATCTATAGGTCTGTATTACTTTGCAGCCAAGTAACTGTGCTAATTATTTTCATTTGCAGAGCCACTGTTGTGTCATTAGAAGACTTTGAACTCAGGCTTAACCAGGTAAGATCATTAATTCTATTCTGATATTGGTTTATTTACTGCTTTTGAAAGTATGGGTGATTGCCTCATTCACACAACATCCTTTTGCCTTCCAACCCTTTATTTCAGACTGCGTGACCTCCATTCTACCATTTGTCTTCTAATGATATTGAAGCAAGTCACAGACAATTTTGGTTGTGGGTAATTGCTTATCTGTACACTAATTACTATAAAATGATTTGTCAATTAAATTTTTTCTTGTGCAGGCGATTGAAAGGAATGCATTCCTTGAGAGTGAACTTGATGACAAGGAGACGTTACTTGAAACTGTCCAGAGGTTGAAAGATGAAGCAAGAGGTTTGATAATTTATTTAGTTTTATTGTACGCCTGGTTTTTTTGTCTGCTGCATTTCACCTGAAAAGTAAAAATTTGGGCTGTGGCTGTTGATTTAAATTTAGTACATGGTGTATGCAGTTGCAGACCTTTTTTGCATGTTGTCACAGTGGTAGCGGATTACAGTATACATGCAGTTATGCCCCCATTTTAAAAAGACAAAGCGAGTTTTGCCAGCTTACACCTGTGAAAGAATAAAGTTGTTTCCATGAAAGTGATGGATGACCGGTTATTTATAATCTGTATTTGTTGTAAATGTTCATGGAACGTTTCTGTCCACTCACCATTTAGATTTAAAGTCAGAGATTGGTGTCAAGCAACGGCACATAGTGACCCCTGTAGCTGCCAAGAAGGCGGCATCAGCACCCTCTTCAGGAGACAGTTCAGTAGATCGGACAGATACCAGCAGGGTGGCTGACACCACTAAGATGGTTGACAGTGGCTACGATGGCCACCAACAGCAGGCAGTAACGCCTACAACACCAACCACACCCACGGCCAAAGGTCTGTGTTTCATTTGCCACAAAATCTGTTGTGAATCTTGTAAGTCTTTGTGCCTTCGTCAGTTCCAAATCAGGTTTCAGTCAGAGCGATGCTGATTTAGCTTTTTTTAACCCATGGACAAGGACTGTTGTCTTTACGTGTGTTTTACTCTTAGGCGTATACTGATGAAGCTTGGCTTTCACATTGATGAATAGATAACATTGTCTTTATCCAGTTTGCTGATACTAATAAAAAGAAGACAAAAACCTGCCTCGGCTTATTATCTAAAGCTATGTATCTTGTTCACACTCTCAGACTCAGTTTTGTAAATTATGGTTTGAATTTATATTCATCCATACTCAGGCATGCCTCCAACTCCAAGCAATGGAACCACACCTCTCACACCCTCAGCACGGATATCTGCCCTCAACATTGTGGGAGACCTTTTACGGAAAGTTGGGGTAAGTCAGAACTACCCGCACAGTCACATTTCCACATTGTTCTTTGCTTTTCTGTGCATTTGCTAACAGACTACGCTCTTGATTCCCTCATCTTCTGTTGAAACTGTTCACTGTTTAGATTTTGCGTACGTATTTTAGCATGAGGTTTGTCTGTCCTTGTGTACAGCTGTTCCAGCTTGGAACAAGTTCGTTGATTCTATAATTTGAGGACTTTGGGATCTTTGATCAAGTACATGTAGTGATGAACAACAGTTTTTGTAAAATTGTCAGCTGTTATTTTTTTTTGAATATGGACACTTTTTCATTTTCATTTCAGTTATTGTTCCTATGGCTACTAGGTAAAACAAAATGGATGAAAAAAAAAATCAAAATCTAATCAGTGCTGTTCAAGTTTCCTTCCCATCTTGCACATCCATCTTCACTTGTATCTTTAATTTGTATTTTCTCCCCAGCTTTCCCATCACATTTGGACCTATTTTTCCATTGTGCACTAGACAGTTGTACGAGCGATTGGATGTCTCAAAATGTTGGAGATAAAATAATGATTACTGGCTATCGTAGGCATGGTTGATAGTGCATCATGCACTAATATAATTTGTAATAAATATTAATTTATACTCCTAACTTTTTTAAATTTTTCATTTTAATTTCTTCTTATTTTTATCTCGATAACTCTTGTTGGAAGACTGGAGAAGGTAAAGTTCAGACTGGTGCTGGAGTGGGGATGAGGTGCACATGCCAAAGGAAATCACAACTGTACAGCTAGTTTTGTATGCATTATACATTATATTCAGAATACCATGTTTCATTCAAGTGCATACCACATGATGGTTCTCTGAGGTGAAATATTTTGCAGTATTTCTGACTTTCTCATTAAAACCCTGCTATCAGTTTTCAGGCAAGACAGATGCAGATTCTGACCTGGTAAATAATGTGCATCCTCTTTTCATGCAAAGCATGGCTGATCGTGAAGCTGCTCAACTGACTTTTCTTGAAATTTTGAAAGCATTCACACCCGTGACTGGCCTTTGTTTCGAGAGTGGTTGCCAGGCTTTGTGCTGATTTTAGTTTGTATCATGCTGGTTGTAGAAGACTCGTGTGTTTTCGCCTGCCTGACTTGAAATGAGTGTTTCATATTTTGGAACATCTTGCAATGTGTTCAGCTTTTAAGGAGACTACAACAAACATTGAACATAACGGATCACATAGTACATGTAATGATGGATCACATTATGGTTAATACATGTTGATTGTTCTCATTAGTAGCCATATCATTCATTCATTGACAATTTCTGTTACCATTTTGGGAAGTGTGCTTTTTTAGTGTGTTAAAGTATGATCAGCATCTAACCCATTTTGCAGCCTACTGTAGGCATAATTTTCTTGTAACGGTGATCTCGTGCATGACTGATTTACTGTTCATTAAAATGTCTGGCAAAGATGGCCCATATAACTATTAACTTAGTCACTGGGAAAAGACAAAGTGTGCAGGCTAGCATCATCTTACGAGATGGTGCAGTGAGGTTAGGTTGGGTAGCGAGTCATGGTTTGCAGTGTCAGAGACCTTCCCATCCAATCTCCTCATTTGCTTTTGCACCAGAGACTTACTTCCCATGCAGGCAATACCCTTGACTTGTTTTCCATAGATTCGTTTTGACTAGAGTTTTGGTAGCGTATGAATACCTAGTTTATGAATCTGAATATTAACCACCTGTTATGAATTTTTTTTTTTGTTCATTTCATTATTTACAGGCACACACAACACATGCACTTACACAGTGATGTGAGCGACATTTTAATATACAGACATGTAGCAATGTGGTAGACTGGTATCCATTTTTTTTTTTTTTGTAACATAAACATTTTGTTAGATTTTCATAGCAACCTGATATTATCATCGAATGTATGTCACCCTGCAAAGTCTGTCTGACTTTGCAGAAAGTTTGTTTCTCTTTTATGTTCAGAATACACCTTAAGTTTAAGTTTCTGTGAAAGTTACTGGTTTACTGCCTTTGGCTTTAGCATGCTTGCATTTTCTTTTGTTTCAGGCATTAGAAGCTAAGCTTGCCACCTGTCGAAATTTCGTGAAAGACCAGCCTCGATCAGGAAAAATCAGTGGCAGCAGTCCACTGAACTCACCAAGGTATGTCTGCTTGGTTGTGTTGACCAGAGCGTGTGTTATAATTAGTGGGAAGTGTGGTATGGTCCTGTTCACATTTCGACCAAGGGGGGAAATTTGATTGGTTGAACACCAGGCCTTGCGCATCCACTTATTGTTGCCTACACAACTAAGCATTAGTGCTTTGCAGATTGTACATTGTATAGTTTCATCCAGTTTTCACTTGGAATGATTCTTCAGCTTCCAAAAGAAAGTTCAGTTACTTCGTGAGAAATGGAAAAGCCAGTTAAACTCTTCCCCAGTGAAACCAGAAAGTGCCTTTGAGCATGTTGAATCATTGGGGTCGGTAAGTGCTCGACTGATGTTCTGTTCTGTTCCGTTCAAACTTCCAGTTCCACATGAAACTTTTTTTTTGGGGGGGTGGGGGGGGGGTGTTGATTTAATTAATTCAGGGGGAGACTTGTATACCTAGTGTTAAGAAAATGTTTTACTGTTCTTTTTTGTTTCGTTTTGGTTACGGTGACATGTTGATTGGTGCACCAGTCACTGCGTTTATTTGGAGAAGATCTTGTCATTATGACACCATCACTTGCTGTCTAGGTGACCTTGACTCAAGGTGCAGTATGTCCACAACTCTTCTACAGGTCTGAGCATTTGAGAGGAGCTAGGACTTACAGGTGTTGGATCGTGCGATGCATTGTGCACTCCTCTCACTCACTGTCACAAATTATATGTCACTGTCATGGACTCAGTTTGTGTCACTGGCTGTTGTCCTCTTGTGGAATGCAGAATTCTGGTCACAACTCACAAGTCTTGAGTCTGCTTTGAGAGCGTTTCGCTCCCAAATGTAGCATGAACTGATGAAAGTATCAGTGTTTCCACTGATTGCAGTTCTTTAAAAAAAAAAAGGGGGGGGGGGGAGGGGTTGTCTTTTGTGACCTATCTAAACAATTTGGCAGTGGTTGTGCTTCATTATACCTGTACCGTCTTGCTTAGTGTGTAAAAGCAGTCCCTTTCTGCATGAATTTACGTAGTGCTTCACGTGACTGATTCACTTAAAGTTTAAACACATAGATCCAGCTGAATGTTTGGTGAAGTGCGTAAAAAGTTTACAATAACAACAAATAAAACAATTTCTGTTTCTGAAACTAGTTAATGTGCGTATATCACAAGGTCTGCATTTTTGCTTCTAGTATTTATGTTCTTGCATGTACAGTGCGTTGTTTCTGCCAGTTCCCTGTTCGATATGTGATGTTGACTCTGCTTCTGGTAATGACTGTTTCGTTGTTGCATTCACCTAAATCTGTAATATGGTTTACTTTTCTTCGTGCTTGTGGCATGCATAAATCTGCACTTTCACAGGATGAGTGAGCAGCGGCGATAGTTGGTTATGTTTGTGAACATGAGATTGTGGTCCTGGTTGTGTTAATGGTGAAGTCTTAAACTCATTTGTGACTTACTGGTACTCAAGCTGTTAGTGTTAATCACATCAGTAAAGCATTCTTTGTGTTGATTTCAGTGCTGTTTATGTTTGGTCTAACTCTAAGGATACAAGCTGATAGTCCATGTGACTGATTGTGTGTGTGTGGAAGATGTATCATAGCGTTAGCAGAATTTTAATGGAAGCAGAAAGAAACCCCCAGTGTTAGTGTTCAAACTTCTTGGGTATGACTTAGTAGGTACAGTTTGTGACTTTCAGGAAAACCAGATGCAGAAGATGAAGCACAAACATACATACAGCGTCCTAACATACAGCGCCTGACTTTCGTAAATTAAACTATCAGCCTCTGACTTCTTTTTCTGTTTTCGTGGTTTAGAATTTACAATTTTGGCCTTACAGTTACAGTATGCTCAAGTCCTTGTGAACGTCCTGGAATGCTTAACAACATATATACAGGACCCAACTCTGAGTTGTGTGTGCAGTACTACATCCTAGATTGATGAAATCATTTATGTAATGTGTACCTGTAATGTGTGTGCAGTGTGATTAACATTTTACAACTTTTTTTGTGTGTTCACAGAACTAAGAGGCTGACAAGAGGGGCGTCGGTGCCATCGCAACAAGGAGTGAAGATCTCTGTGTGAAGAAGATGGGGGAAGGAATCCCTTGGAGAGAAACTCTTACGGAGATTTGTGTGGCAACAGTTGGTTTGCACTAGTCTGCCAGAAGTGCATTTAAAAGTCCTCAGCCTCCTGAACTGCTGTTTTCTGTTTGTTTTGAAGTGTACTGTGTTCGCGAGAAGAGTGTTTTATGGACTGCACTTGGAGAAGTGCCTGTTGTGATTTTGTTTTTATTTTTTGCCCTTCAGTAGACGGATCGAGATTGATCATGTGATCATTTTCAGGGCTCCCACAATGGTGTTTGAGAACTCGCTGACCCTGTAGGAGAATGATTCAAATGTAGCTGGTACATACAAGTGTGTTTGTCCTCACATGATAAACGCACAGTTGAGGACTAGGGATTTGCTTTAGATGGTTGTGTTTCTCCTGGATCATTCGCACAAAGTGGATTTGTTTAAAATTTCAGAGTTTGACACAAATTTGTAAACCATAGAACCATAGAAAAATTATGACTCACTGCTCTTGTGTCATCCACAACATTAATCTTACTTTTTTCTTTTCGGGGGGGGGGGGGGGGGGGGGGGGGGGGGGGGGGGGGGGATTACAGTTTGTAACGTAATGTTTTATTTGAGTTTAAATTAAATTGGGTTAGTCATGAGTTCTTGTCATAGGTCAGGTAGTGCACATTTTACAGACAAAGACCTTCAGAACTAGTTTAAGCTAGCCACAAGGACTGCTGTCACACTTGCAAGCCTCTGATGTAATTATTGCAATTTTGTGTGTTGTCGTGTATTATGTGACATAAGCTTTAATTCAGTGTAGGTGTAAAAGTTGTGCATGTTGTCTGTTTCACTTTCACAGACAGACACTGACTCAAAATAAAGTGATGTTTGCAGTTGATTGCTGTTCAGCATTACGTGAATCCTCATGTTATGTCAAAACTTACATGATATTGGCAATTACGTGACTGTGTGGGTCCCTTTCCACTTGGGCAGTTAATCGTAGTAACGCTCCAGGCTAGAAATATTGTCGTGAACCCTAGTATCGAAATAGTAGAAGCTCAGAAATGCTTTGTCTGTTTACATTAGCAGTTACATTAGCAGTTACATTTACAAGTAAAAACAAAGGAAGGAAAGCTTGAGTTAGAACAGCATATCATCGCTACCATATAAGCTAAAACGGTGAAAAGAATAAGAGTTAAGAGTATGGAACTGATCAGGACTGGAAATGCCTTGCCTTGATTAAATTTGTCATATATGTGTATATGTTTAGTACACATGTATCACTATCAAGCTGGGGAGTTTTCAGTCATTTGGCAATTTTAAGCCAATTTACCTATCCTTTCAGCCCCCTAAAATGTAAGTTTCAGCCATAGAAAATTTAGGAGGAAAAGGGTGCACGCACTGTCATGATACATGTAAGGTCAGTTAGACAGTCTTTCATTTTTGAAGACTTCCATGTCAGAATCAAGGCAGTATTTTACATTTGGGTGCTGGGAGAGGCTATGATATGCCTTTAGAAATGCTAAGATTTGATCTCTTAAATGGGGCATTGCTCCTGTGTTCCCGGGCGCTGCCTCTGCACCCCAGCCTAGGTTTCGGTCGTTGTTTTTTTTTCCCCCCTCGCCTGTTCCGCAGTTTGATGTATGCATGTATGAATCTGACCTCCAATCAAAACTGATGTGTAACACTTGGAATTGTCATCATGTTGTTGATCCCTGAGGTTTTTGTTTTTTTTTTAAAAAGGAAAGGTGTGTGATTTACACTTCGGTTTCTTTTATAATTAGATATACTGTCCATAAGTACGCATGATAAAAACAGATAAGTGTCTGCCTGAATGGGTACGCTACAGTATGATCAGAACAGCAGTGATTGGATGTTTGAAAAAGACAAGAAAAACGTTTCCACATCTATAGACAATGTTTATAAAAAGAAATATACATGTAGCACCAAGAGTAGCTTATTGACTTATTTTATTTAATGTTCTAGATGGGAGAAAGTGAAACAAAAAATCTGAGGGCATTCATAATTTTATTTTGTTTTGTTTTGTTTGATGTTTAGTGTTCTGTGAAATATGCATGTAGACATGTATGGTGTGTAATTATTGATTAACAGATACACATGTACATAGCTGAGTTACCTGATGTCTCAAGGAAAATGGGGAAAATGTCAGTCTCATTTTTGCCAGTTCCTCACCACAGTATGTGTAATGTGCATGTAGTGGTATGTGTGTGTATTGTATTTTTGCTTTTCTTTTGGTATGCACGGAAAGGGTGGAATAATATATAGAATTTTCATGGAATACAATTACCCTTAATTAATATCAAAGTCTAGAACTTGTTGAATAACATCACTGGCACTTACTGTGGGAAAAATAGCCTGCTCATGGGTTCCCAAGTTGGTGGCTGGTGGGGAGGGGAAGTGATGTTTTGTTTGCCAGCTCTCTGATATAGTGACCACTTTGCCCTGCGGTTTTTAAATTTCATTACACACATACTTACCAGGAAGGAAAATGTGCTAACCCTGATGCCATTAATCAGATGTGTGTATCTCTGTTGCATGTGCCATCTTCAGTTCAGTAAATATACACATAAGTTATTCTGTAAGATTAAATTTGAAATTCTAATATTTTCTCATTCGTCATTCATTTGAGTTATCAGCTCATATTCTATGTGATCAGTGATCATCACAGTCATTTTTCAGCATTACATATGCTCTGAAGGAAAATACTGGATGCCAAATGGTAGATCAGTTTCTTGTGCCTGTAATCTGTCATCATTGACAAGTACAGTATACAGTATGAACGATGATGCTGTGTGCGATTCTGTTTCTTGCCATTGGCATAACTCATTCCCAACCACAAGCACATGCATCTAGTTTTAGTCCTCAGTGTTGGATTAGATTTGTAAAGCTGCAGATCACAGTGTGTGTGTGTGTGTGTGTGTGTTGTGTGAAAGAGAGAGATAGAGCATGGAAAAAATCAATGTTGAATTTTGTTGATGCTTGTATGCTGCCAGCTTTGACAAACCAAGGGTTATGTTAAACGTGTAAGCCATTTCTTTATGCTACTATTGCTAGTAATTCCTATGAGTGTTTTTTATGTTTGTTTGTTTTGTTTTGTTAATTGTATCCCAGACATTCTCAGGCTTAACATGAGGAAAATACTCATTGCGTTCCAAATGTATATGCACCTTTTGATTCAGTTTTTCCTCGCTCGTTGGATTGTTCATTTCCTGTACTCTTACAGTTTTGGTATGTGGTAATGTCGAACGTTCTGTGACTACTGTGTGCGAAACTCACTGCCTATGAAACATGCTTGTGGAGTTAACGACTGTTTCGCCAGACCTGTTACCAGTAGTCGTGTGGTCGTTTTCATTCACTGATAAATATTTTGGACTGTTGATTGTTTTGTCTCATTCACAATGCAGAATTATGAATGTGTGAAGATCCCTCAGTAAGGCCTTCGTCTTGAATTTGACGATGGCCCATGATTTGGATTTGGCGGCTTGGAAACATAAGAGGAGGAGGAGGCTGCATTAATTCAGTTGATTGAACACGATTCTAGTGAGATGCTAGAAGAAGAAAACAAACCTATGTCAGTTACTGGTATGTTAAACTATTCTTGTGGTCTGGAGTTTTCTTGATGTGTTTTCTATCTCAGGTCTTGAGAGTCCTTTCAAATCTTCATTCAGAGGTTGAGGGCACTAATTAAGGGAGGAATTGACTTTGTTTCTGTTCAGACTCGTGCGTGCAAAAGTACAAATTTTTACAGTGCACCTGTATTGTAGAGATGTTCATCGGGTGGAGACCTGCACAGAAAATTGTTCACAGGTAATTGACATTTAACAAAATTCTGTCACACATGTCTTATGCTTCTCTGCCTCATTCATCAATTGTGATTGCTTCTGAATGTCCCCCCCCCCTCCCCCCAACACACACACACACACCAACAATAAAAACTGCAACAGCTTTCTCAATGTTTACAGGATGAATGTTGCTCACTGGTACTGTATATTAGTAATTTTGTGGACCCACTAATTTGCTGTTCTGTTTGAGGCCAAAAATCAATTTTAAAAAAAGGCTCTTCATCCACCTCTCAGAGTAAGTGACAGTGCCAACTAAATGCATGTTTGAACACTTGCAACTGCTTCAAATTAATTGCCTCCCCTACCCCTCATTAACAGAAATTAGTTCTTTTCCACAAACTGTGTATCTCGGGCCTTCAAGGACGAGTCAAATGGATTGGACTACACAGAAGTAAATGTATGCATATTTCTACCCTTATCTGATAACTTAAAATAGTCTTAAAGTGTTTTTATATTTGTTTTTTTTCCCCATTTGCTTTCTAAGCATGGAATTACTCCCTGCAGAAAATGCGTATCCAACATCACTGCAGTTGTTGTTGAAACCACAGCCTGCTAGGAATTTTGTTTTGTTGCTGCAGCAAAATAAGGTCCATATTTGCATGTGTTGGTGGTGCATGTACAGTGATTCTTTTTACATTGATAGGTGTCCATTTCTCATGGAGAAGGTGCAGATAAATTTCTCATTATGCAAGACTGAAGGTGGAGTCTTTTTGAAAATCCAGTTTGATGTCATCTGTGGAAATGAAATCAATTTTAACCTCAGTTCTTGTTATTGTTCTTTCTTTGTGTACACCACACCTGTCTCAGTGTAAATATGTGTGTGTGTGTGTGTGTGTGTGTGTGTGTGTGTGAAAATACTGTAACAAAATATTTATCTGACAGGGTTCTTTGCCTTTTGCCTGATACAATAAAATGAGATGAACTATTAAATACACACCCACACATGCATGCGCAGCAACAAGAAAGATGCATCCCGCTCATCAAAAAGTCAATGGAAAGAGTTGCATCGAAGTTTGGCAACAAGAAATTGCATGTCATGGGAAGACCACTGTAGAATACAGTTCTGGGAGAGGACCCACTGGAGGTGTTGAATCCGCGATGACGCAGTGTATTTTCGTAAGAGCTAACAGTAACCTCCCTTTCAATACCTTTCTCGACTTCTATCTGAAAGAGCAAACGAATGGCGCGGGAAGGGGATTTCCATTGACATCGAACTGTCAGCAATCGTTTTTTCACGCAGTCATGTTATACACTTCTAAAACGCAGCCTGCTAGTGTCGGGCAGTTTATGTCCGAGGGCAGTGACAGTGGTACAGACACGTACGAGCGAGTTAACAGCGTTGTTGAAGACAAGTCCAGCAGATTTCTTGTGAAAGACAGGAATTTTGGTCGACAGTACGCGCATCTGTACGCTGAACGTTTGTGGACAGCACGGCCCAAACTAATTGAAGCTGCTAAGGCTAAATGGGGTAAGTACCTCGTTCTAATGTGCGCTTTATCATGAATAAGATCACACTCACAATCATTTTATAGTTATTATAGTAGATTTTTTTTTTTTTTGTATTATCAGAGACATAGATAGATAAGTCTTATGTATGTCTCTGGTATTATATGACTATCAAGGCTAAAGTAAATTATGCCAGTACCAGTATTGATGATTTTATGTCCTGCTTTTCAACCTGCAGTGTTGCACTCTGTCTTTGGCACAGGCTCAGATGAATTCATGTGTGCGAGAAATTACCACAGTTAATGTCGAAATAACCGTCTGTGATCCTCCCACTCAGTCACCAGACATTCCTACCATCAACAGGGGCTCCAAAAAAAAAACAAAAAACAAATTGAGATGAGCTTTCAGACACAGGCTTTTTGTTGTTGCATGAATTGTAGACAGTGAAGACCGCATCATAATGTACCGTTGCTATTGTTCAATGAAAGATTGCTAACTGGACAGTTAGATTTTTTTCCTTTCTTTGCAGATGCTGACATTCCAGTGTGCAAACTTCATGAGTTGCAAAGTGATACAAGATGTATAGTAATCGGGACTTTATTCAAGCATATGGAACTGAAACCAAACATCTTAAAAGAAATCAGTGAAGAGGTAACTACAACAGAAAAGAAAAAAACTGTTGTCAGTCATTTCATAAAAATATGTTGTCAGTTATTTCAGAAAATGATTCGTCAGGGAGTCTGCGAGACTTATTTATTCTGCTTTACAAGTCCAAAATTGTACTTGATGATCGATTGGTGATCTGTTTTAGGGGCAGCAAGTGTTATTCCTATTCTTATTTATGATCTGTATGAGCTATTTTATATATGATTTGTACATTTTGCATTACATATAATATTTATGCATACGTGTACTTTTTTATATTTAACACTTATTTCAGCACAACCTGATGCCCCAGCCTATACGATCAAAGTTCACTGATGAATCAGACAAGCTGATCCTGGAAGATGAACTGCAAAGAATCATCCTTGTTGGAGAGCTGTCATGTCATACTGTCGTAACAGGTATTGTGAACACAGTCTGAAATATTCTCTGCAAGCATGTCCGCGTAATATGTCAGTATGTGCTAAGCACTTCAAGCTCAACATCTTACTTTAGCAAGTAGTGGTGACTTTGCCACTCCTGACAAAAAAAAGAGAAAAAAAAGGAAGAGTCCAAGCCCTGATATCTTGTCTGTTTTTCATACTGTTTATAATGGCTATCCCCTACATGGTCCAACCCTTGTCGTGGGGTAGTGGCTTGTGTACCTCAATGACCCAGAGAGCTTCGCCAGCGGGAGCACGTGCTCCTGGCAGGGTCACCCAAGCTGGACAGGTCGAAGGGTAGAGGTCAGACGAATGTGGACCACCTCTCCAAGAGGCTAAACGGGTTTGCGTAGGGTTAACAGCCCTACCTGTAAAAAACATAAAAGTTACAGAAGCATCGACAGCAACAAACCAAAACATTCACCTGGGCGAGGAAGGGTCTCCATCCCGGAGACCTATGACGCATTGCAGTGAAAGCCGAAAGGAAGCTGCAAGGCCGACCCCCCTTCTAACACCCAGGACGACGACGAGAGTAGCCACATGGAACATCAGGACAATGTATGAAGTAGGAAGGACCATACAAGTAGCAAGAGAGATGAAGAACTACAGGATAGGAGTACTGGGACTGAGTGAGACAAGGTGGCTACAGACAGGACAGCTGAGATTTTCATCGGGAGAGCAATTGCTGTACTCGGGACACACAGAGGATGGAGCCCCCCACACTGAGGGCGTGGCCCTGATGCTGGCACCGGAGGCACAGCGGGCACTCATCGGCTGGGAACCTGTCAACTCCCGCATCATCACAGCCAAATTCATCACCAAGAAGAAAGACATCAAGCTAAACATCATCCAGTGCTACGCTCCCACCAATGATGCGGAAGAGGAGAAAAAAGATGATTTCTACCAACAACTGCAGACAGTGATAGATAGAGGAGGAGCCAAGGACATGACCATACTGATGGGAGACTTCAACGCCAAGATTGGATCAGACAACACAGGCTATGAGAACACCATGGGAACACACGGACTGGGACAGATGAACGAAAATGGCGAGCGCTTTGCAGACTTTTGTGCCCTGAACCAGCTAGTGATAGGAGGCAGCATCTTCCCACACAAGCGCATCCACAAGGCCACATGGAGATCGCCGGACCATGTCACGGAGAACCAGATTGATCACATCTGCATCAGCCGGAAGTTCAGGAGATCGTGGCGAGATGTGCGCGTGATGAGGGGTGCCGATGTATCATCAGACCACCACCTTCTTGCAACAACATTGAGACTTCGGCTTAAGAGACACACCAACGCCAACAACACACGGACCAGGTACAACGTTGGCCTACTCAGGAACACAGAGACACAAGCAGCATTCCGGATCAGCCTTTCCAACAGGTTCCAGCCACTGCAAGACCTGATAGAAGACAGTGGAATGGATATCGAGACACAGTGGGAACACAGCAAGAAACTCTGGCATGACACATGCGAAGAGGTCCTTGGCAAGAGAAAGACCCAACACAAGGAATGGATCTCTGCTGATACCATCCAGAAGCTGGAAGTTAGGAAAAAGAAGAAAACTGCACTGAACACGAGCCGAACAAGAAGAGCTAAGGCAAAGGCACAGGAAGAATACACAGCAGCTGACAGAGAAGTGAAGAGGAGCACCAGAAAGGACAAGAGGGACTACATCGACAACCTGGCCAATCAAGCAGAGGAAGCAGCCGGACAAGGGAACCTAAAAGACCTGTACCAGGTGACCAAGAAGCTCGCGGGCAAATTTCGGCAGACAGACAAACCAGTGAAGGACAAGAACGGGCACCCACTGACAACAACTGAGGAACAGCTGAAGCGATGGGCAGAACACTTCAGGGAACTGTTAAATCGCCCCATCCCTGAAACACCTCCAGACATCCCGCCAGCTGAGACAGAACTACCCATCAACTGCGACAAGCCCTCTAAGGCGGAGATCAGGAAAGCCATCATGACACTGAGAAATGGGAAAGCTGCAGGGCCGGACGAGATACCAGCAGAAGCCATCAAAGCAGACACAGAGACAGCCGTCAACATGCTGCACAGCCTATTCAGCAAGATCTGGGAGAAGGAAGAGGTGCCAGCCCAGTGGAAAGAAGGGATCGTCATCAAGCTGCCAAAGAAAGGGGACCTCAGGGACTGCAGCAACTACCGAGGGATCATGCTCCTGTCAGTGCCAGGCAAGGTTCTCAACAGAATTCTACTGGAGAGGATGAGGGAGGCAGTTGACCCTATGCTCCGAGACCAGCAGGCGGGCTTTCGCAGGAACAGGTCCTGCGCTGACCAGATCGCCAGCCTACGCATCATTGTTGAGCAGTCACTGGAGTGGAACTCCCCCCTCTACATCAACTTCATAGACTATGAGAAGGCCTTCGACAGTGTAGACAGAGAGGCGCTGTGGAAGCTGCTAAGGCACTATGGAGTTCCCGGGAAGATCATCTCCCTGATCCAGTGCACCTACAAAGACATGAGCTGCAGGATTGCCCATGCCGGCCAGTTGTCAGAAAGCTTCGAGGTGAAGACCGGAGTCCGCCAGGGATGCCTGTTGTCCCCATTCCTCTTCCTCCTGGTCATCGACTGGATCATGAAGACCACCACAACAGGCAGGAAAAACGGGATACAGTGGACACTCTGGACGCAGCTGGATGACCTCGACTTCGCGGACGACCTGGCGCTCCTGTCTCACAGCCACAGCCAGATGCAGGACAAGACTACATGCCTGGAAGCCACATCAGCCGGAACAGGGCTCAAGATCAACAGGAGGAAAACCGAGCTGATGAAGATCAACACCACTGCCAACACACCAGTCACAGTCGGTGGAGAGCCCATCAGGGAGGTAGAGTCCTTTGTCTACCTGGGGAGTGTGGTTGATGGACAGGGAGGCACAGACCGAGACGTCACAGCCAGAATCGGCAAGGCAAGAGCAGCAATGGTCATGCTGAAGAACATCTGGGCATCCAAAGTTGTCAGCATAAGAACCAAACTTCGCATCTTCAACTCCAACGTGAAGTCAGTTCTGCTCTACGGATGCGAAACATGGAGGACAACAAAGACAATGCAGCAGAAGATCCAGACATTTCTCAACACCTGTCTGAGGCGCATCTTCAACATCCGATGGCCAGAGAAGATCCGGAACGAAGAGCTGTGGGAGCGAGCAGGGCAGGAACCAGCGACCAAGCAGATCCTGCGGAGGAAGTGGGGCTGGATTGGACACACCCTCAGGAAGCCAGCATCCAGCACCACACGTCAAGCCCTGACATGGAACCCACAGGGGAAAAGGAAGAGAGGCCGGCCTCGCAACAGCTGGAGGCGGGACACTGAGGCAGAGTTATATAAGCAGGGGACCAACTGGACTGGAGTGGCAAGAATAGCCCAGAACAGAGTGCGATGGCGAAGGGTTGTCGATGGCCTATGCTCCACGTGGAGCCAGGGGCCTAAGTAAGTAAGTATAATGGCTATCAGACTTGTTTTCAGTTTTCATCAGTCATTTTTACATTCAGATTTCTGGTTGTTGTGAAATTACCTGCATGTTCTTTAAAAAAAGGGACAAGTGGATTACTCAGTGTACAAGCTCTTATCATGTATTTTTTGCTTCCTGAAAAAAACCCAAACTCCTGTATGTCTCTGCAGGTGTAATTGTTGCTGTGCTTGGCCAAGAACCAGACGATGACCGGGGAAAGTTCCATGTTGAAGACTACTGCTTTCAGCTTATTCCTGAACAGGTGCCTCGACCTGTCCTTGCAGAGGAGAGGTATGTAGACTTGATTCACTGCATGGACAGTCATTTCATGTGTGCTGTTAATTTGTACTTACTGCTTTATCATTTGATGCTGTAGCCTGTACACATGCTTTTCCTATTTACCTTTGTTACTGCCTGCAGGTACATAGTGTTGGTATCAGGTCTTGAGCTGGGTGGAGGTGAGGAGCGCTTGTTTTCGCTACAGCTGTTGGTCGATCTTCTGACGGGACAGCTTGGTGATGGTGACCAGCAGCAAGCCTCTGCTCGGATCGCTCGAGTTATTGTTGCTGGAAATTCGCTCAGTCGCTCAACACAGGACAGGGATTCCCTTAGCAAGGTGCTTGTTTGCTGATGATTTTAGAATGTTTCAATTTGGACATTTTATGACTTGTAATGCACTGATCACCACTAAGTTTAACTCATCCAGCATCATGCATCAGTCTTTGCCTTAGGAGCCCACAGAATCATGCGTTAACAGTGTGCTCATTCTCTGTTAGCAGACACTGTTGCTTAGTTGACTCTTACTTCATGCGCTACACGAATACATGTAGTACATTGTTTGCAGAGCATGAGTGGAGTTGCAATCTTTGCACTTAGACTGGTGCACACCTTACCACTAAGAAAGGACAGCCTATTGGTAGGCACAGGCGTAAATGAAGTCACAATGAATTCATAAGGCAAATCTCTACCTAGGCATGTAAAACTGACCACAATACTGCCATTGGGCTTTTTTTTTTTTTTCCTGATTAGTTGTAATGTGACCATAGCTTTACTGTGGTGCCTCAACTGTTGTGTCATTTTCAGGCAAAGTATCTGACCAAGAAATCCTCAGCAGGCAGCGTAGAGGCCATGAAAAGTTTGGATGATATCATGTTTCAGCTTTCTGTAAGTTGACCCATTAATTTATTGACCCGTTATTTTATTTTTGAGTTTACGTAATTTATTTATTTTTAATTTGATAATCACAAGAAAACAACAACACAGTTCCCTGTTGATATTTCGACAAGCATGTTGCCTTCACCAGAAAGTTGTACAAGTGACTGATGTCAAAAAAAGACGGAATATATAATGTGGTGAGGTAAATTTGTTTGTTTGTCTGGACAATCCATATATTGCTTAGAGTGCTGTACTCACTGAATTTTTTGGTTATCGTGAGTTGTCCTCTGCTCATAATTAAGTGGTTGATTTTGATTTATGTACATAATTTAGAGGCTTTTGTTGCCTGCTACAGGTTAACAATCAAATTCAAAATCATATTATAGTGCTCGTGCACTGCTGCACCTGATGCTGTGTTTTGAAAACACCTCAGACAGACTGTTTTGATTTTGAATATAACTTTACAATAATTATGCTTCGACACAGGGCAGCATGGATGTGGCGGTCATGCCTGGTGAGTTTGATCCATCAAACCATATCATGCCACAACAGCCGCTACATCGCTGCATGTTCCCTCAATCCGCAGCACATGCCACGTTCGCCAGCGTAACCAACCCTCATGACTGCTGCGTTGATGGTGTCAGGTAGGTCTCCGTTTTGAGGAAAGCAGTTGGTAACACCATGTTGGTGCTTGCATCATTTCCTGGAGACTGGTACTTTAATTTGAATGAAAAACATTGAAAACTGATTTTTTTTCCCCTCCACCATTTTATTGTGTTTACATTTGATACTGAAAAATATCACATATTGAGGAGAAAATTCCCCCCATGCCCCACTTTATTTTTTTTCTTGTAGCATGCCTCTATCCATATGACGTGGTATCCATATTTTTTTTTTTTTTTGTTGGTTCTTGGACTTTCCTGTTTGCTGCCGGGGGAGCCGGGGTGGTCGAATGGTAGAGCGTTGGACTTCTAATGCTCGGGTCGTGAGTTCGATCCAGGCTGGGGCCAAATATTTGTGCTGGCTTTTTCATCGTTGCCCCGTCTTTGATATCACCCTATGTGGTGGAAAAGGACGTTAAACCCCCAAACACTCACTGTTTGCTGCCTTCACAAGTTATAACTAATCTGTGTTGTGTTTTGTTCTTTCAGAATTTTGGGAACGTCAGGTCAGCCAGTGGAGGACATCAAACGGTACAGTGACATTGAAGACCCACTGGAAATTCTGGAGAAAACATTGGTGTGGGGCCATGTAGCGCCAACGGCACCTGACACCCTCAGTAAGTTACTAGTTGATGAAATGTACTGCGAGCACTTTCTGGAGGAATGGTAACATCTCTTACCACCAGTGAGAAAATTTTTGCTAGGCACTAAGTCCTCTGACCTTTTTAACTTGTAAACAGTTTGGTCACAGCCAGTGAGACTTTTATGCTTTAAATTGTTATGCTCATATTCCTTCATAGGCTTCACAAAAGCCAATTCATTTTTTTGGAACAGTTGTGCTTTTGAATGTGCCTGTATGCTTGACATAGTCTTTCTTGATGATTAGTAGAGTTCTAAATGCGATACACTGCTATCTACAGACAATGCAAGCTGGTAAAAGTTCATCTGTTTACTGTGGCTGCAACACTAGCTGACTCCTTGTGATATTCACATCATGTGTACCCTTTTGTTGGCTCGGTACCAGGCTGTGAGATGCTGTCACTGTGCAGATGTCTAAGTGGTGCATGTACAATGTTAGACTACCAAAAGAGCTTTGGAATGGAAATTTTAAGCATGGAATTGATGAAAGAACGGCCTTTCAAAATGTTGATTTAAGTGTTGGGTGCAAGTTTTTAAGGGGAGGCAAGACACACTGCTGTGTGCTTATTTGTCAAAAATATGAGTTGTCTTTCTTCATCCAAAAATCGTACAGGTTGTGTGCATTTGAGATTTTGTTGCTTTTTTTTTATTTTTTTTTTACAGGTTGCTACCCTTTCTATGAGGTGGACCCATTCATGCTGGCTGAGTGTCCTCACATCTACTTCACTGGCAATCAACCAGAGTTCAAACACAAAGTATACAAAGGTCAGTCTACACATTTCATTGATCAGGGGTTTTTTTGTGGTTTTTTTTTAAACACATTGAAAGTTTTTATGCTTTGCTCATGCTTACAGCAGAATTAATAGCAGACAGAAGAACAAAAGAGGAAAAGACTTGAAATAACAAAAAGGGAAGGGAAGGGAGGAGAGGAAGGCCCCAGGGGGAAGAGGTGAGTAGTGGGGTGGGAAAGGAGGAGAATGACCACCTGCTAGGGAAAAAGAGAGTCTCCAGACATGCCTAATTGAGTTCGAAGAGGGATACAGCTGGGAGACAGTTCCCTGCAGTTGGGGCAGTGCACTTGAAGGATAAAAACCAACACACGTGAGGACAGTTTTGCCAGTTTGATTGGCAGAATAAAAGGACTTGACTTACCAGACAATTAGCGAACGAATCGAGACATTGTGAGACAGCACAAGCAGGAACAAATCGCTGCCAGATTTGTTGTGGGAATGGTGAATGGCTTTTCCAGCGAAAGTTTCAAAGATTGAACTTGACCATGGTTACACAGAACAGGTTGTCCCGTTGAGCATTGTACAAATCACATAACTTTTTAAACTTTATTTGGATTTATCCGTTATTGAAAAGTAAGTGTAATTGCTATCACCAATCCCTTCTGCTGCTTTCCCCCAAATACACACCCTGTCACTTCTTAAATCTCCTCCACCTTTTTTTTTTTGGTTTTTTTTTTGGGTGCAGTCACACCTACTTAGATTGTATCGTGCCGCAGCGTACACACTGCAAATTGTTTTTGGTTTGGCATATATATGCTTCTCTACAGAGCTAAATGTTGTGTGCACTTCTGTGGGGTTGGCATCTGTCAGTGTCACAACTGGCAGCCGAGCGTTTACTGCTATTCATTTATGCACAGACAGCACCATTATGGGGGTGCCTCTGGGAGCAATTTTCCTGCAAGTTGCTGTTTTCTTCCCGGCCAGACTGTCACACGAGCATGTTTCCTGTCAGTTTTAGGTAGACATAATATGGCCAGATTGGCCAAGTGTTTGCAAAAAAGGAAACTCGGAACCCAGCTATTATTTCTGAGTGGTTGCAAATTGCCTGATTTATCAAGCTTTCTGCGTGGCCACTGGTGTTCCGTCAGAATACGTAAAAATGCTTTAAAATTGTGCATATCTCGTAACGTTTTGCTTGATATGTATGTAGTTTTATGTGTTACTATTTGTTCAGCTTCATGTTGATTCTGAAGTGGAAAGTCTAGTCATTGAGTTCATTGAGACCAGCTATGAACTGAGGGTATTGGGTGTTGCTTGTCTTCCATTCCTGTCAGTTCTTTTCTTGTGTGTATTCTTGTGCGGGCAGGAATAAAGGAAATGTGACAGCGAGTTGAATGCTTTCTGAGAAAAAAAGAAAATGCTTAACAGCTATTGATTTTTCTCTTCCGTGAAAAGTTGAAACCTTTAAAATAGCCTTTCCCTGCCCTGAACGCTCACCGATCTAATCAAGCTTCAAAAGGACTGAACCCTTAGAAAGCCAAGATCATGCCGACCCTTGCTGAGTGGCCGTGTCAGGAGCCATCACTTGTGTAAGAGAAAGCACTCTTCCGGCTGCTTTGTCATTATTACCGGTGGCTTGCTGTTTCGCCTGGTTTTAGTAGGGGGTGCTGCTAGGGATCTGGAAATTCTCATTGTAAATGTCTTCTACTGCAGCTGAGTTTGTTTCCTTTTCTCTCTCTTAGAAGGCCTGTACCTCCTGGTTTTTTTCCTCCAGCGCACCCCCATTCCAAAAACCAAAATAAAACAAAACACCCCCCCCCCACCCCAAAAAAAACAAAAACAAAAAACAAACCCAAACAACAACAACCACCCCCCCCCCCCCCAAAAAAAAATAAAAAAAAAAAAAAATAAAATAAAATAATAAAATAAAATAAATAAATAAATTTAAAAAAAACAACACCCCAGCCAAACCCAACCAAACAAACAAACAACAAAAAGCCAAAACAAAACGAACGAGAACAAAACAAAAACAACAACAACAAAAATCAACAACACCACAAATAAAAAAACCAAACCATTTTTTTTTCTCCTTGTGAATAAGATCAGGGTCATCAGGTAAAGCAATGGATCATGAAACTCATAAAGCAGAAGAAAAAAAATGACAAGGGAGGATAAGACAAGTTTACAAAACCCAACTCGGACAACTTGAAGATTAGCCATACTTTCTCTGGTGTTATTTGCACTCATCTCAATTTTTTTTTTTTTTTATTTTAACTTGACTTGCAGGTTCCGGAGGTCAAGAAGTGTTGCTGGTCACAGTGCCACGGTTCTGCCAGACCGCAACAGCCGTCCTTATCAACCTGGCCACGCTTGATTGCACACCACTGACCTTTCACTCCAGACTACCTGCTGCACAGTCATCCAGCCCTGAAGTGGACAAGTGATG
The DNA here is from genome assembly GCA_018292915.2 of Batillaria attramentaria. Taxonomy (NCBI): domain Eukaryota; kingdom Metazoa; phylum Mollusca; class Gastropoda; family Batillariidae; genus Batillaria; species Batillaria attramentaria. Next base: position 1,577,188 of record JACVVK020000050.1, on the reverse strand, counting down.
AAGTATCGGTAGTTTATTCTGAGCCATTTTAAAACCCATTGATTTGCTTTGTTACTGTGTTTAAGTTTTGGACAATACTCTATTGATGCTACAGATGGTAAGAACTAAAGAAGGAGCACAGGGGTGTTCGGTGTTTTGTTTTATTTTGTGTTTGTTTTATTTTTCTTTCACACAAGGACCAGATGTTTGTTTAATACAAATGTATTGTGATTATAAGACATCTTTCCATTGGTTTTTGTCTTTGGCAAACTCATACTGAGAGTAAGACTCTTACAGATTCTTCAAAATGATAGTACACGTTGATATTGTGCATCAGACTTCTATTTCATGAAATGTGTGTATGGTGAATGTCCCACAATGTCCAGTATGATGGTCAATAAATGATTTTCATACATATGATTACAGTTTGTATATGTGTTTTATATATATATTGGTGTTATTTTTTTATAGTGGTTTCCAGACACAAGAAAATGGAATAATTATTTGCGATTTTTTTGTGTTTGTGTGCGTGTTTTTTTTTTTTTTTTTTGTTTGTGCAGTATATGCCCATTGCGCCTTATCTGATGACAGACTTTTCTAGTCCCTTTGTCTGTGGAGCATCTCTGATGTATTTCCCCATTCCACAGGCTGTTGACTCTTGTCTGCTTGAATTAAAGAGCTGTGGCTTGAAGCTGCTGAATGCATTTATCATACAACTTCAGTGTCTTATCCAGTCACACACACACACACACACACACACACACACACACACACACACGCACACACACACGGAGGGGGAAAAATAGGGCGATGCAAGGCTAAATGAACTCTCACGTGAGATTACTTGTTTTCATTCGGGTGAAGCGATTTTGCGTGTCTCTCTTTGTTTCTGTCACTGAAGAATGATGACGAAAAAGGTGTTAGTCCCCGCACACGCCAAGCTTAGAACCAAGTTTCACTTGTACGGTGGTGCCCACGGCAGAATAAACTGAAGCACACGACTGCAGGCCACAGGATTCTTTTCGTGTAAAAATAAAAGTACAACCACGTTCCCTACCATGGAAAGCTGCTAATGTGTGGATTGCTGTGTGATAAAGCCAAAAGGTGAATAAGTGAATTCACATGAAAGTTTACATTGATTCACCTAGCTTGCATAGCTCTTCTCCCGTTTTAAAAGGCTTCTTAATGGCCGGGAAAATCTTGCCATCTGTGTTGGACTTTCATGAACAGTGTACTGTAAAGATTTTGGTCGATATCGGGCGGGAAATCAGCAAGCCTTTCATGTCGCATTCTAAAACGACAATATTCTACGCGAAAGTCCCCCAGCCTTCCTGTCGCCACTGAAAAGGGACGAATTTAAGTGGATTTGAAACAGGTCAGCGACCCTGTGGCTTAGCACGTGCGGCTCAGGATGAAGTTACCAACCTCAACGCGCTTTAAGCAAGCAATCATTACCGAAGGCGGAGACTACTGAAAAGAAGTCGCGGTTGTCGGCTTTTGATACCTCTTCTTGAAAATTCACCATCGCTCGTGTTAATCAAAGGTGCTACCCTGACTATTAATATTCGTATGAAATTACTTCTGTTATTGCTGCGTACGACGCCATCCATGGCTCCGCCACCAACACCTGCTACAACGATCAGCCTGCGGTGGCAATGACCTTTTTGCCTCGGTCCCTTATCTCGTAGGAATTAGCTAGGCGCTGTCGTATTGATTATGGAGGGTGTTAGTATTGTAACGTGGTCTGCTGAGAAACTAGCTTGACAGTGTTGCTGACTGTCAGCCGGGACACTAGCATCGTCATTTGTTCGGTCTCTGTCGCCGAGCAAGCGGTTTCCCAAAGCCGTGTGTTGGGAATGGGTGACTGTCATCCAAATGAAGATGTCTGGCGCAGTTTCCTAACTGGCGTTTCATTAGGGGACGGAGAATGACTGTGGTCATGTAAGATCAGCGCAGTTTAACGTGCTTGGCAGTGACTCTCTTTCCCGAGGTCTCTGCATTATGGAAAAGAACCGGGACCGATTTGTGTTCTGAGCCCGTGTATGGACGTAGAAAGAATGCGAGTTTTTAACAAAGACGATATCTCTCTCTCTCTCTCTTACATTATTATTTCTCTTTTTCTCAGTAGATAGTCTCTGTAGCATTAGCAACGGCAAGTTTGTAAACTGGCGAATTTCTGTCAAAACTTTTACCGTTGATAAATAAAGTTTCATCAGCATCATCATCATCATCATCATCATCTCTCTCTCTCTGGCTCGCTCGCTCTGGGACCCCGGATAGCCAAGCTGGTAGAGTGTTGGACTTTCAATGTTGTGGTCGTGAGTTCGAGTCCGGGTTGGCCGCCAAATTTGTCCTGGCTTTTTCCCCGTTGCCCCGTCTTTGGTTTCACCCTTGTGTGGTGGATAAATCCCCAACCAACAAACCAACCGAAACTCTATCCATCTCTCTCTCTCTTGAAGACAAAATATCAAATGGAGTTTTATTCATATAGAGTCGGATCTAGTGCCGTGATGACATTACTGTGCTACTTGCCTCTGAGATTGGTACTTATATTCAGTAATCGTTTTTATTCGATTTTCTGACACCGGCAACGGATATTCAAAAGCCATTGACAGTCTCTTGAAGTAAACACAGAAAGCTTATCATGGCGCAGCGGATGTAGATAATTCTGCGCCAATCCTCGCCATTTCTTTGAATAAACCCCGGAATCACTGCCTGCATTGTCGGTGGCCAGCGACACAATATCCAACCGGCAGCCTCTACACAACGTGCCGTATCTCGTATTGCAATTAATTAATCATTGTGGGATGATGCCATGCAAAAATGTCCAACACTTGATTGCGCAGACACGCTTGGTTAGAAATCTGAGAGAGATCGTATGTCCTGCTGGCGCCATGTAAACGGTTAATAATTCACCCGTCAGTCCCCGAGTCTGGCTAGACATACCCAGGCGGCGCACATACAGAGTCTCGCGCTACAGATTGGTCAGAAATTGAATTGCCTGCCGTAGTTGTGTGGATAGTTGTAAGGATGACTACAGCCATGAAAGTATGGGTCTGTTCTGAATCGGCTCAGAGAAATCATCATTTCAGTAACCGAATATGTTTACGGACTTCGCGGTAGCCATTAGTACAACAATGCCTCATCAGTCAGGGGCATTTATACATAGACGGCATCAGCCAAGTATTGTGCGGTAGGGCCGTTTACTTCGGTTGGTCCAGACACTTTTTTTTTTTTAATCTATATGTTCTATGGCCGATTCCTCCCGCGGCCGCCAGACACATCTGGTTTTAAATAACTGATGATTGTTGTTGTTGTTGTTTGTTGTTGGTGAAAGTCCGTGCTCTTATAACGTGTTTCAGAAAATGGCGTTCATTATTCTAAGGACGCTTTTGTCAGCTCTCACTTCCTTCCCAAATCGTAATATTGAGGTCTGTTACAAACTGCAAAGCTTTAAGTACATTAGCTCGTTCATGTCCTTTCCTATCTGTAGAAGACCAGCGTGGTGCAAAGAATTCCCTGCTAGTCTTCCCAGAATGCGTATGCAGGAAGTGTGTGTGCTACTACAAACACCGCATTTCAGAATGATCAAGAAGTACAAAGGTGCAGTGACTACTAGTATGTCAGCACCACTAAACGAGCGCGATACACCCGATTAAATCTGTTCCCAGGGCACGTGGAAATGATTGGGGAAATATGGCACCGTGGACAGTTCGCTGGCGAAAGATGATGAGCAGTTTGTTTTATGGTTGGTCTACGTCCTCCTCGGTTACGAATAAAGGGACAGTAGAATCGGCCCAGTATGGGACGGGATGCTGAACTGTTCTAACCAGGAAGGAGGCATTCACAAGAGTAAGCATTCACAAGAGTAAGGCGGGGTAGATTGATTTTGTATTTGCCGATAATCATCTCAACACAGTCATACTGGCTATATTTGCACGAACTCTTACCTGAAAATCTCTTCGAAAACCCGCTGATGTGATTTTGAAGATTCAAACATGGCGGCTGCAAGTTTTGTTGATAGGTGATTGGCGTGAAACTGGCAACCTTTCCCGCCCAATCATCAAGGCGTGTGACAACCTTTCTCGCCCAATCAACAAGGCGTGTGGCGTCATCGTAAACCACCAGGCAGAATACGTAACCCTTGAGTGTAACAGCGCTTAAGAAAATTTCGCTTGAGGATTGGAGAACATTAGAAGGAAACCTGTTGGCTTAATCTTTGTAGAAACGTTTGAACATGAAGCTGCAATGCAAAATTTAAAAAAAAAAAAAAAAAAAAAAAACGGCACAGGATGCAATCCAGTCATCTGTGACAACTGCGAAAGATCCATGCACCGCACTTGCATGCTTCGAGGGTTGAAGAAAACCAGGATTAATGCCCTCTGCTTCACAATTGACCTCATCAACTACTAAACGAAGATCCCTCCTTAGGGAAAAAAAATCAGGCGTTTGCGTACCCTGGACACTGAAACTCTTTGTCCAGAGAGTATAAAGGAAATCTAGTGATCGACGTCGACCTTTTGGTCCCTGGTTTATTCTGGGCTTTTGGAAATGATGTATGCGGGCAGAATGATGGTTTCGTGGAACTAATACGCGGAGTGCAAATAGACACACGCTGGCCGAGTCCTGGTCATCTTGTCAGGCGGGTATCCATCACGTTGCTGTTCGTGTCTTCAGTAACGAACCTACGCCGACGGTCCACCCTGTTCCTGGTCGTATTTATCGGCGCTTATTATAGTTATACTCCCACACGTGCGTGGTCGTATCTGATATTTTTCCCTTTTAAGGACATTGCCTGTTATGATAGTTACACTCACGCGTGCATGGTCGCAGCTGATTTTCCGTTTTAAGGACACCGTCTGTGACCAGTACGAGCTGGTGCCATCCGTTTTTAGACGTGTTATTAACCTTAACTGCTTGTACTGCTGATATCAAAATGTCAAGAGTCCGAGAAACAGTTAGACGATGCCGTTCTCGTGTGTTAAACTGATGATCTTTGTTCGAAGAATAATTTTATAGCATTTGGAACTACTGAATCAAACGGCCACGAGGAAATGACGCCATTTTCGCTGTAGAGTTATAAAATATGGCGAACGTTCATGGACGTAGATTCTCGACAAAAAGTGCTTTCGGTATAAGTGCACACATTTTCTCTCATTTCCGGGCCATAAATTTCCAGACGGCCTGGCAATATTGCCTGATTGTTAGCTGAAAACATCTGTTCCTCGGCACTCATTTTGTCTCTCCTTTTTCATACCGACGATGCCTCATCTGGTCTTTTTATCTCGTCCTTTCAATTCTCCAGGTCTGGAGCGGTCAGTAAGTGGGGGCATAGTCTTAGTATATCTGCCATGGCTTCTCTTCACCGTTCTGTTGTGTCGGACTGCTGAGGGAATCTCTTGTCATTGACCTCTAACCCCTCGACTTTCGCTCACGTGCATTTGAGGTTCAATATTTCAATATTTCAGTAATGTCAAAATTATACAGGCCTTTTTTTCTGATTCTCGGATCACCCTTGTTTGCGGGCAAATTTCCCTCCCCACTCACCCTAGCCCACGCAACCGTACCCTCTTCGTAGCCCCCCCCCCCCCACCCCCCACACACACACACCGACACCAACCCTTCCCTCCACCCTTGCAACCTGCCGAATGTCTTGCTGGCCTTCTCTCTTGTATGGTGACCCTCGATGTTTGGAAAGGAGTTAGTCATACACTCTGTGATGGTGAGAATGGGGTCTTCCCCACATGCTCCGCCTCCATGCATCTGTCTTGTGCAAATGAACCTCGCTGTGACAGGAACGCTTTTTTATGTGATGCGTGGCTTGCGCGCACTTTTATTAAACCTCGGTTATCGCTCGTATTTCTTTCTCACTCTCCAGGAAATAAGTCAACAATCAAACACTAGGAGCTTGATGAATGTGGATCCGAGATGACGCGCGCCATGTTAAGAATCTGCTGATTTAGAGCCAGCTGGTAAAAGTGCCTAAGTACGTATCAGAACCACGGACCGTATAGGCTCTTTTACAAAAATGACAAATGTCTACCCGTCGAATGGCAAAGGGGTCTAAGTATTTGCCAGATCCATTGTGCTTAGTCCTCGTTATCTAATGACTACGTAGCAGTGTTTTCCTGCCGGCCTCATGCGATTGATGCATTGTGTTTTTGTATATTGGGGCTCGATATTCCGGTTTCTCAGTGTTGCAAATATCCGGTATGAACTATATATATCGTCACATAATCATATTACTTTGCAACAGTATATTGTCGGTCTCTTTATTAAGATCCTACGTGTCGTGCGTGAAGCACACTTCTCGAGGTTTGGCAGATATGCCGGCCTCTCAGTGTTGCAAATATCCGGTATGAACTATATATATTGTCACTTAATCATATTACTTTACAGCAGTATATTGTCAGTCTCTTTATTAAGATCCTATATGCCGTGTGTTACGCACACTTCTTGACGTTTGGCAGGTATACCACGGACTCCGTACACAGAGTTGTACCCTTGCGTATACAATGTGCCGGCGATACGCTGCTTTTAATAATGTTTCATTGTTTTCTCGCCGTGATCATGCCAGAACAAACATTGTTTTTTTATTGCACCATCAGCCCCGACTGACAGACAAACACGTGTCTAGTCTGGACAGGTAAATCAGCAATTGATTAATTGACTGATTGATAGGTGCATGAGAACCTAAGATTAAACTTTAGGCGTTCAGCATAAGGTACTGGCTGAAAATATTCGATGAGACAAATAAGTGTTATAATAATTTTTATCTACACATGGCCGGTCCTCACTGTTGTTACACAAGTTTCCGGCGGTCTGCCAAAGAACATTTCGAGATTTTCTTTAATGAAGATAAAGATAACTTTATTCATCCCTTTGCTGGGAAATTTGTTTGGTCTAGGCTCTTACAAACATAAGCATAAAGAATAGTATTGCGCGTGTCATCTTTAGCCAGGGGCACTGGTATGTGATTGAAGGAAATGCGACACTGGATAGACACACACACACATCAAAGGAGATAAAGGGTGGCTAAAGCAGACAGCTCTGTGTTCTTTTCCTCTGGATAAAGCACTTTACTGACTCTCGTGCCCTGCCATACAGACATCCAGTCACACCAGTCCTACAGGGTGGGTGGGTGTTTGTTTAGGGGTTTAATGTCCTTTTCCACCACATAGGGTGATATCATAGACGGGGCAACGATGAAAAAGCCAGAAACCCCATCCAGAGGGTGGATGGGTGTTTGGGGGTTTAACGTCCTTTTCCACCACATAGGGTGATATCAAAGACGGGGCAACGATGAAAAAGCCAGCACAAATATTTGGCCCCAGCCGGGGATCGAACTCACGACCCGAGCATTCCACTCCTACAGACGCCCAGAAGCAACACAACTCACAAACCACACCAACACACATTAATCCTCATAAATTTCCATCACCAATTCCAAATCATCATTCATCCCCATCTTCATCTTCAGTTGGAATAATGAAAAAAATCATCGCACCATTTTAAGTGTTACTCTTTTCACTGGTTGGTTGGTTTAACTATTTAATTGTTTATTTTCCATACACATTTTCATATTCCTCTGGGTGGGGTTTCGGGGAGCCGGGGTGGTGGAATGGTAGAGCGTTGGACTTCTGATGCTCGGGTCGTGAGTTCGATCCCGGCTGGGGCCAAATATTTGTGCTGGCTTTTTCATCGTTGCCCCGTCTTTGATATCACCCTATGTGGTGGAAAAGGACGTTAAACCCCCAAACACCCACCCACCCTCTGGATGGGGTTTCTGGGTAAAGTCGATGTCTTTTTTCCTTGACTCTTAAAAACCCATGCAAAAATCGCAACTGTTCTCGAAATCTTCAGATCACTAGAGACCACTTCAAGCCACCATTATGCACTCTGCAATAGTCTCCGGCCTAACGTAATAGTGGCTTGAAGTGGCTACTACAGGTGTGCAGTGGCTTGTTCTAGAGACCACTCCAAGCCACTATTATGCACTCTGCAATAGTCTCGGGCCTAACGTAATAGTGGCTTGAAGTGGCTACTACAGGTGTGCAGTGGCTTGTTCTAGAGACCACTCCAAGCCACTATTATGCACTCTGCAATAGTCTCCGGCCTAACGTAATAGTGGCTTGAAGTGGCTACTACAGGTGTGCAGTGGCTTGTTCTAGAGACCACTCCAAGCCACTATTATGCACTCTGCAATAGTCTCCGGCCTAACGTAATAGTGGCTTGAAGTGGCTACTACAGGTGTGCAGTGGCTTGTTCTTTTTAACATGTTATCAGTGAGGCTTGGGCTCTTGAGAGTCACACAGGTCGATGTCTTTTTTTCATTAAAAAAAAAAAAAAAAATCGGAGAGACACACGCATCAAAGGAGAGAAAGGATGGCTCAAGCAGACAGCTCTGTGTTCTTTTCCCCTGGAAGTAATAGAACCTTACCTTAGTAATCAACGGCAACTGTATGGGGGGGGGGGGGGGAGGGTGCGTGATCACAGAAACTTGCACGCTGGTTCGCGTTTCCACCAGGAAGTCCAAGAAAGGACGCGGGCAAGTTTTGCGGCCACGGTTTATGTAGTCCACCATCTTTCTGGAGGCAGGCCGCCAATCAAACGCTTTCGTTTTCTGGTGGAGGGGAATCCCCGTAAACTTCGGACGGCGGCTATCTGACAGGCTGAGAGTGGCCCACATTAGAACGCTTAGATAATAATACAATGAAATAATAATATGTGGTGCTTACAATGAGCAGGCTCTCACTGCGCGAACACACACACACACACACACACACACACACACACACACACACACACACACACACATACATCTCATCCTCTGCAAATCTACAGACTGAATATACTTGCAGAACAGAAGACTTAGTGTGGTACAGGGCGAAGGCCTGACGGAAAAGGTAAGTCTCTAAGTTGGATTAAGTGGATTTGGACTGAGACTGTGGGCAGATTGCGTAGTTCGGTCGGCAGCGGGGCGAAGAAACTGAAGGAACGCTCTCCACTGAGCTGATCAGAGTGAGTGAGTGAGTTTTTAGGGCTTAAAGCCGCGCAAGCCACAAAGACTAATAATAATAATAATAATAGTGGAGATTTTTAACGCGCCTAACCCAGGGGCTGGCTCTAGGCGCTTTACAATATAACGGGGGGGGGGGGGGGGGGGGGCAGCAACAACCCGCGAAAATAAAGACTGATAAAATAAAAAAACCCGCATTGTCTCCCTGCAGGCAACAGAGACCATGGCAGTAAGAGAGCGGGGACCCCAGCATCCTGCCCAACCACAGGATGTGGGGAACCCAACCCAAATAAACCATCTTACACACACACACACACACACACACAGAGTGTACAAGACAATAATAAGCTGGGTTGAATTACTGGGAGGAGAAGAGGTGCGTTTTCAATTTAGCTTTGAATGTTGCCAAGGACTGAGCGTGGCGGATGTGGGAGGGAAGGCTGTTCCATGTGACTGGGCCAATGTACGAAAAGGCTCGTTGGCCTTGGAACTTTCGACGACGGACGGGTACACGGAGTAGGCGAGTGTCGGCGGAAGAGCGCAAGTTACGGGATGGCGTGTACAGCTGTATTAGAGAGGCCAAGTAAGGTGGAGCTGAACCAGTGATGATATTGTAACAAACAGTGGCAATTTTGTAGTGGATTCTGTTTTGGATGGACAGCCAGTGGAGATCAGACAGCAGGAGAGAAACATGTTGACGTTTTGGTGCTCTGAAGACGAGACGGGCGGCACAGTTCATGACTCTTTGAATTTTTTCCAGAAGATTTTGAGGAAGACCGGCAAGGAGAGAATTGCAGTAGTCTAGCCGAGAGAGGACAAGTGAAGTCACCAGGGTCTTTGTGGATTCAGTGGTAAGATACTGCCTAATGGACGAGATACGCCGAAGCTCAAAGTAGGCGCACTGACAGACCTTGTTCACCTGTTCTCTCATCGACAGGGTGTTGTCAAAAATGACCCCTAGATTCCTTGCGGAAGCCGAAAAGGGAATGTCAGTCTGTCCAATCCTGAGGGAGTTGGGCAGATCTGAACATTTTGCCGAAACCAAAAGGGCCTCCGTCTTGTCTTCGCGGTTGAGAGCTGATCAGAGCCAACGAAGGATGTAACAATGGTTATGACAATACCTCTCTCATTACTATATCTGTTTCGCTGTGCCCGCAAAACGAAGTGATGCGAAACGAAATAAAATTGTAAAGCCCACTAATGTTATTGTTTGCCTGTGGCCTCGTTAGCGCTCTGTCAAGTACATCCTACCCCCACCTGTCATCGGATTTTCACTACTTTTTTTTCTCACTGCTTCCTCATGCGTTATCGTGATTTGGCCACAGCGCAGACTGCCGACGGGACTTTACAAAGTTTTTGAATCGATCTCACCAGAGATCGATCACATAACACTCTGTCATCCTCTGTGCTGTTTGAGTTTGCATTTTCATCAGTCGATAAAAAAAGCAAGAAGTAATATGCAATTCTCAGACCATTTCTCTCTCTCTCTCTCTCTCTCATCCATCTTTTGTTCCCCGGAGTCGGACCGGCGAAATTTAGCTGGGAGGAAATGTATTCCACAAAAAGACACTTGTTCTCGGGGTTACATTTAGCTGCCTCTCTCAGGAGTTTGCGCTGCTGTCCAGTAGAAATGTCAGAGGGTCACATGGTTGTGTATCGCATGAAGTCGTCCCTGGAAAGCAGATTGCCTGAAACATACAAAAAAAAAAACAAGGTGTGAAAAAAGCATACACTTCTGGTGTGAGTGGAAGTTTTGAAGGTTGCTTTGTAGCGCGTAGAGCGAACCTACGGTTGTGAGTGTTACTAACTGCTTCTCAAGTTTTTTTGTTTTGTTTTTCCCCAAATAATAACAACAGGGGCGCCGGAAGATGTTGGGGGGGGGGGGGGGGGGCAGAATCTCAGAGGGGGGAAACGCCAGAGCCAGTAAAAGGAAGGACGTTGCCCGGAGAAAGTGAAAAGCGGGAGGGGGGGGGGGGGGGGCGGCGGCGTTCAGATGCTGCACAGACAAAAACCTTTCCGAACCAGTGAGCCAGTGAAAGAAGGACGTTGCCCGAAGAAAGTGAAAAGGGGGTGGGGGGGGGGGGGTTCAGATGCTGCGCAGACAAAAACCTTTACGAACCAGGGAGCCACTGAAAGAACGACGTTGCCCAAAGAAAGTGAAAAGCGGGGGGGAGGGGGAGTGCTTATCAGACGACTTTCTGCCAAGTCGTTTTGATATTTCATGCAACGGTTAAACTGAGTTCTCTGTTGGGTGGGATGAGGGAGAGAGCAGGAAGAGGGGGGGGGGGGGCGGGGAGGGGGGGGCAAGACCATGGCTTTGTCCCCCCAATCTTGCCATAGTCACCTGATTTTCCGGGGGGGGGGGGGGGGGGGGGGGGCGGCAAAAAAATACTCTCCCCCCCCCCCCACCGCCCCCTGCCCCCCCCCCCCCCCCCCGGTTCGGGCGCCCCTTACAACAATGTTAACATAGGCGCCTATCGCAACTGACATGTAGCCAGTTTGTGAGTGACAGATCGTGCCAGCCAAACACAGTGCGCGAGTACTCCGATAAGCCAACCCACAGGTATGGGATATCTTGTCGGAGTATGTGTCTGACAAAGAGATGAGAAAGTTAAAAAAAAAAGAAAAAAAAAGCATGCGCTGCTTGCGGTTGCCATGGAGGATCCGTTTTAGTCATTGAGCTGGCTAAAAGGCGTCTGGGCTACAGCGTCAGTTGCTTGCCGTTTCAACATTGCGAGCCGAACGCAACACGCACGCTCAAATGAACCACACGCAGAACATGAACATACCGCCTTCACGCGGTACATTCCAGTCATTCCAGTGAGCAGTTTAGTTTATTTTCAAGCGTGACGTGCAGTTCAGGACCGCTTGCAAGAACACACCTAACTCAGCAAAGAATTATCCAAATCGTCTGAAATTTTCACGAGATTTACCGTGTATATGTGGCTGTATTTCAAGGCTATTGTTCTTCAGTGCATCGCCTGCACCGACGAGACAGGAACGAGGAAAACATGACAGTTGAACGGCCGGGGACTTCAAACGGAAGGGGTGGGAGTGGGGAGCGTGCTGCTGGTTGAGGAAGTGTGTGTGTGTGGGGGGGGGGGGGGGGGTAGGGGGGGTGCTGAGGGGTCGTATTGTCTAGGACATTGACCGAAAATGAATGAATATGCATATAATTATGGAGAGAGAGAGAGGGGGGGGGGGTGTTAGTTACAGACCCATACGCTTAAGTCAAACACGCTTAAGTCGAACTTCGGATACGTCGAAGCAAAAAGTTTTTCCCGGCAAAACTTGCTCTTTGTATAACTAAATTTTCCACGGATAAGTCGAACGAGTACTCAAAAACGGATAAGTCAAAACTCGGTTATGTCAAACAGAATCTGCAATTTTAGCCTCGGATAAGTCGTACCAGTCGCTGGCATGGGAATTTCTTTTTTGTCCTTCTGATGCATCAGCGCCAAAACACGGCTTGCACAGAGATTTAACATTTTCCGTGCAAGCACAGGTTGACAGCGCTATGTGTCCTGCGGGCCTAAAGGCGCGTCTTAACTATAGCCGAAGAAGTCCTCGGCGATGACAACCGAACTTCTTCGGCTTCATTCGGCGTGGCCTCCACGTACTAACTAGGCGTCAAGCATTCGTGACATGTGACCGAAGGAAAATAGCAATGGCGCCGATTGTGAGCTTACCAGTGAAGTGCGTCTCGTAGCAACTGTAGCTGTTGAGGGAAATCAAGGGGTTACACGACAACATGGCTTTACGCACTCAAAAGGGCACTATCTGAACTAATCAATGTGACCCAACTGCACCATGAATTGCATTAAAAACCGAAATAATCACCAACGAAACCACTGAACCGACAGACAGTTACGAGCCGGTACACCGGCGTAGCAGACGGTCACCAGCTCACGGCGGAAGAAAAACGTCATACCAACAACAATGTCGCGGTTTTGCATCAATTTTAGCAAACAAAATCAAAATTCTACACTACCTCAGTAATCAGAGTGACGCAAGTGAGCCATGAAAGTTATAGATGCCTGAAATATCAGCGACTAGAACGTTGACTCGGTACTCATGTGACGACGCGGCCGCCACGCGAGCAGACGGCGTTAGCATGCGAAGCAAAAACGCTGTAATTACAGATATTTCGCATTCTTACTTCACCTGTAACATTGTAAGTCAAATGTACACTATCCTTACTAATCAATGTATTCCAACAGCACCAAGAAACTTCTTCATTGCCGAAATATTAATGCTTGTAACTTTGAACCGACACCGGCCATGTGCGAGCGCGACCCTCCGCCATCTTGAAATCAGATAGCTGGCGAATCTGGACCAGCCAATCAGATAGCGTCTGGCGAAATCATTCGGGGTTGATCGCGAATGTTCGCATAACATGTTGAGCGAAGCCCAAACAGCCCAAACTCGCTTCGCGAGGCCCCAAAATGTTTCGGGCGAAGCGTTTTTTGTTCGGTCTTCGGGGTTGATCGCTATAGTTAAGACGCGCCTTAAGGGCTGGTTATCTTGGGTGGTAGAACACGAAATTGGCGAGAAACACGTGCAAGAACAGAGCTAGGCGTGAGATCTGACCCTGTTCCCCTGATCTGTGAGGTTTTCTGTCGCCAGTGTTAAGAAGGTGATTTGCCGTCGGTTTCGGAGGGTAAGCAGTGATTTATTCCTGGTGTGTGAAATGTGTGTGTGTGTGTGTGTGTGTGTGTGTGTGTGTGTGTGTGTTAGAGAGAGAGAGAAAGAGAGAGTTTGCCCAGGTTGGTGCCGTTAGAGTTGGATCTTGCTGCTATTTGACTGCGTGTGTTTATAATTATGACGTTGCACTAGAATTTATTGAGCACATGCGATCATATGACTGCGAACGCTCGCGCGCGCGCACACACACACACACACACACACACACACACACACACACACACACACACACACACACACACACACACACACACACACACACACACACACACGTGCGCGCGCCCACACGCACAGATGAAGCTGCTGATCTTACAAGCAGAATAAGAGTCAGTGAAACTAGAAAAGAAGAAGAAAACATAAGCTGGAAACTTATCACCGTTTGGTGCCAGACAGCTTTCATGTCAGAACGAAACAGCCATCAGAAGAACTTGGCTTTCTAATTCCTCTGCATTGCATGTGTGACTATGGTAAGACCAAGCCAATACTCTGAACTGAAAGTGAACTCAAAGTGAACAAAATAGCTACGGAGATTCGATGACATGGCAGCTTACACGAGCATATTGAATATAACAAATCCTAGCAGTAAGGCTCAGTATAGATCGCACCCCTGGGCCGTACTGGGCAAACTATTCAAACGCATCCACACTCATTTAGTAGAGTTCGCCTGCTGATATCGATTTAGGGTTAGATTTAGGGTTGGGGGTACCTTGTGGTAACAGATGGTGCAATCGCTATGTTGTTCAGACGGTCGCAGTGCATTTACAGCAGGTGCAAGTGAGTGAGTGAGTATTTTAAGGCTTAACGCCGCGTCAGCGACAAAGACTAATTCGCGGCAGCCACAAGTTTGAAGGCCCCTTCGTTAAAAGGTAAAAAGCTGGATTAAAACAACTAGTAAATATAGGCTGCTAAAAATTTATAGGTTAAATGAGATTCTACCAGTCTTGGGTTACCACAAGTTCAAAACGTCAAGCATGGGTCTTGTACATGAAGAAGTACAAACACAATGTTCAGATTTTATGAAGGTTAGTTAGTTAGTTATTTAATCAGATTTTATGAAACAAATTGACTTCCCGAAGGAAGCCAAAAATCTTGTCTGGAGGGACATTTCGGAACAAGAGCTCCATTGATTCGGCAGTGAAATACTTCTGTCGAACCTCCGTGAGGTCTGCACAAGAAATCAAAATATGTTTAATGTTATCTGGCTCATCTCAGCCAAAATAGAAAGGGCTCTCTTCACCTTTCAGCAAGTGCGAGTGGGTATAATATGCGTGCCCAAAATGGAGACGGGCAAGGACCACCTCTTCCCGACGGTTAGTCCTACACCGGGGAATGATTTCCCGAAGTTTGGGAACTATACTGTGGAATTTATTGTTATCAAAAGTATCCCACTGGGCTTGCCATTGATCTACTATGTACTTATTTATTAAGGGTTTAAAATCAGTAAAAACACTACTCTTGCTAGCCATAGGACCATACAGCAGGTGTAAATGACACAAGGGGGCGAACTATACCAACGCAGCAGCAGTAAGTTCATGTTGACCAGGGAAAGTAAATTTCAGTTTCCAAATCGAATCAAGGGGTGAAAAGGTGCAACTCGCTTAACTCGAAGCTAGAGTCGAAATTCGACCTTATCCGTCGTCACGGATAAGTCAAACTTCGGATACGTCGAACAAAAATCCATTTCCCCTGCGAATTCGACTTAAGCGTGTTCGACTGTAGTTGGTTAGGGTTTTACGCCGCGTAAGCAACAAAGACTACTTCGCGGCTAGAGAGGGACAAACAGACAGACAGCAGCCAGCCAGCCAGCCAACCAGCCAGCCAGCCAACCAGACAGACAGACAGTATGGGTGGGCGGGTGTTTGGGGTTTAACGTCCTTTTCCACCACATACGGGCGATATCAAAGACGGGGAAACGATGAAAAAGCCAGCAGAAATATTTGGCCCCAGCCGGGATACGAACTCACGACCCGAGCATTAGACGTCCAACGCTCTACCACTCGGCCACCCCGGCTCCCCCAGACAGACAGACAGACCGAGAGAGAGAGAGAGAGGGTAATTATTGATTGCTGCATACATCTGGAATGATTTGTAATGTTGTAATGTGTTTGGACTGTGATTGCATGTGACAGACTTGCTATGTTAAAATGAATTATGCCAAACCAATTTCATGCTGGTTTTACTGACGGTAGAATCTTAATATTCCATTCTTATTTTGTTTCGAGCTGTGAGTCCAAAGACGAATTTCCATTTTATACCTGTATTTTAATGGACAATAAAGTATTTTTGAATTTTAAATATATTCTACGTTGACGTGCAGTAACTAGACAGAGTTGACCACGTGTGAAGTTTGTAGCAAGACTGTAGAATAAATGCGTACACCTCCTGGGTAGAATCCTCCAGGACAGTGCCGGAAAATGTATGCACTGAATCCCCACTTTGACGTGAGATAACCAGACACGGCAGATCAGCTCAAAATAAAATCTACTGCCGGGCAACGTTCGGATTATGAATGCGTGCTCTTAGGTAAACGCTTCCAGGACATTGCCCGAAAATGTATGAATTTGCACCGAATCCCTACTTTGACGTGACCTAACCAGACACGGTCGTATCAAAATAAAATCTTATGTGGGCAACATTCACATTATACATGCATGCTCTTATGTAAAAGCGTCCAGGACAGTGCCCGAAAATGTATGAATTTGCACCGATTCCCTACTTTGATGTGGAATAACTACACATAGAGCTTACATGATAAGTTCGAGTGGTTTACGGCGAAAGACTAACCCCGAGATGGTTCGATTGTTTGTGTAGCTACCGGCGAGCCTCCGGCGAGGTAGCTACGCAAACAATCGAACCATCGAGGCGTTAGTCTTTCGCCGTAAATCACGAGAACTAATCATGTAAGCTGTTTATACCACGAGCATTTTCTTTTCTCTTGGAAAACCCAGTCTAGTGATCCAAGTGTTCATTTTTGGCAGACCTTTTTACAGAGACCATTCCCACCGACACCGCAAAAGGAAGTAGTTCCTTTCAAAACCACTGCGTGCTGTCTTGTTTTACGAGTTTGACGAACAACATTAAATGTGAAGATGACACTGTTGAAACAAATTGCCAACACAGTAAATTCAACCATGAAAGAATAATTTCAAAGTTTACGATCTGCATGGCCATATTCTTGCGGTAAATTCGTGTATCGGCTGCAAGCGTCACCCTCCGTTGCGAAGGGGGTCAAAAAGTGTACGCGTGGGCAGATTCAAACACATTCGACATGTATTGCAGCGATGTGTCGATCATGATAGCGCGAAGTTTCACTTGGTTCACATTGTGAAGGCCATATCTTCGAATTTTCATCACGCTAGGCAGAAAACAGTAGTTCGTATGCTCGTGTGTTTCCTTTTCGTCTGCTCGTATGTCGTGTGTCGTGCGTGTGCTCGACTCGTCTCCTTCCCGGCGTTTTGTGGCGATGTTGGTGGCTATCTGTCTTGTTTACACGTTTCCGCGTAGCGTTTGGTTTATTGTTTTGCTGTTCTCTGCATTGTCTTTCCGAATGCAGTCAACATCACCTCATCTTTTATCCATTTTCAGCAGTTTTAGCAGGTCAGAAATCTCCATTTCAAGGCCACTGACCGATGACTTAACTGGAGTGTTTTCGTGAACTCGTGAACCACTGAGTGGGTTATGGAAAGCCGTAACTCACACTTTCGCTCTCTGTTTCCTTACTATTTTCAGACGTAAAGCGCTCGAAGTTAACTCACTGAAACTTTGCACTAGCGAGTGGTGTAAACGGTAGTATCAACTATAACGTGGGGACAATATATCCGGATCATACATGCGTGCTTCTGGTGCCAGTCTCCGAGTCAGTAAAACGACACATGC
Source organism: Batillaria attramentaria (assembly GCA_018292915.2). NCBI lineage: Eukaryota > Metazoa > Mollusca > Gastropoda > Batillariidae > Batillaria > Batillaria attramentaria. The sequence continues at coordinate 1,559,610 of JACVVK020000050.1, read as the reverse complement.
GGGTGGGTGGGTGGGTGTTTGGGGGTTTAACGTCCTTTTCCACCACATAGGGTGATATCAAAGACGGGGCAACGATGAAAAAGCCAGCACAAATATTTGGCCCCAGCCGGGATCGAGCTCACGACCTGAGCATTAGAAGTCCAACGCTCTACCATTCGACCACCCCGGCTCCCGTTTTCAAGTCAGGGGGGGGGGGGGGGGGGGGTGTTTGGGGGTTTAACGTCCTTTTCCACCACATAGGGTGATATCAAAGACGGGGCAACGATGAAAAAGCCAGCACAGATATTTGGCCCCTGCCGGGATCGAACTCACGACCCGAGCATTGGAAGTCCAACGCTCTACCATTCGCTCTACCCTGGCTTTTTCATCGTTGCCCCGTCTTTGATATCACCCTATATGTCCCTAAAAGGACGTTAAACCTCCAAACACCCACCCAACCACCCGCGCCTGTACGCTCGAAATACTCTATCTTGATGATGAGTACAGCTCTTAAGACGATGCAATGTTGCTTTCAACTTAGCCGCGCGAGCGGTCGAACATTCAGATTCTACGACTGTCGTTACACTATTGGAACGCTCAGTGTGGTCGACGCATCATCGAGTACGCTTTTGTTTGCTCACTGCCAGCATTACAGACATTGTCACTGTCGCTCAGATGGTATAGTTCGCCCGTGAGGGGGTGCAAATGCATACCAGTCATGCGCAGGAGAGGCAAATACTGTAAACTCAAGTCGTCCACTAACGGAGACGACTGTATCCCCACAACGCGGGAGGGGGTGCGAATGAACTCCGGGGACTGGCGAGGTGAAGTCGATCACGTGGCCGCTGACTTCCTTCTACGAATTTACTTTATGCGAAATATCGACAAAATTGACTGGTATACATTTGCACCCCCTAACGGGCGGACTATACCAACTGAGCGTTACTGTCCAGGGCCCGCATGTAAAACTCGAGGTTAATTTAACGCACGGCTAAGGACCTAACCCAGACTAGGACAAAACAAACCCAAAACAAAATTTAATTTTAAAAAAAGCGAAGAAAGGTAGAAAAAATTCTTCTCTAACAGCTTAGGCACCATGGTGGAACAGACACGCTTCCTGGTTAAAAAAACAAACAAACAAACAAACAACAACAACAACAACAAAAACAACAACAGAAAATTTAACCCCAGAGCTAGTTTAGCTCGAGGTTAGACTTAGTGAACCCGGGGCTAAAATCCCTAACCTCGACTTTTACATACGGGCCCTGGTGTCTGTGGTTTAATGACAGATACCACGAAAACAGCTCAGAACGACCTATGAGCCTGATAACAATGGTAGCATCAACCCTTTCCATGCGTTTGTGTGTATTCTGTATCCTACATTTGAAATTCTATCCGAGCTTAACGGAGCTCTTCGTATCCAGAAATCTGCGACGTTCGCTATCGCATTTCCCCGAGGGTCTATCCGCCAGAGCCATCTGGTCGGCGTCTAGTGCCGTCTACACAAATCTACTGCGGGACAGGATCGCACTTTATCCCTCGTGACCCGAAAAACAAAGCCAGACTGGGAATGATGCACTGTCATGGAGATGGCAGTAAATAAAGCTACCATCAACAGTGCTAGAGAGAGAGAGAGAGAGACTCAGACTCAGACTCAGACTTTTTATTGTTTAGACATTTGTCCATAACAATGGAGTGAGAATGGGAAAGTTTACACCGAGTAATGCCTTAACACACACACACACACACACACACACACACACACACACACACACACACACACACACACACACACACACACACACACACACACACCGCTGGACAGAGTTCACGAGTTCCCACAAGAATACACACGAATGTACACAACAATAGCACAACTACGTTCACGATACACACACCGCTGGACAGAGTTCACGAGTTCACACAAGAATACACACGAATGTACACAACAATAGCACAACTACGTTCACGATACAGGCCGACAGCCCGTGTTCGTAGATGAAAACTACACAGTGAGTCAAGCTCAGTTAGCACGTGAATTGTCACCTACCATCCTTTCACTACGGAGCTTGAAAGCGTAAAAAACATACCTTGCCAGAGAGAGAGACAGACAGACAGACAGACAGAGATCTATGATTTTAGGTTTTAGTTTTCCTCAAATGTGTCTGAGTTACCAGCCAAACAAGCGCGTGGATTAAGGGACTAAAAGGAAAAATGTTGTTTCTGTTTAGCGCAATATCGCAAAGGCGTATTTCCTTCACTTATTTAAAGATTTTTTTAAAACAATTCTTTTCCTAAAACTTGAATGCAGTTTCGCGAAGATGCAACAGACTAAGATTTGGAACATCTTCCCGTTTGAAAAATTTGAGACTAGCATAGCACATCAAGTTTTGAACAGTGCACGAGTATCCCACAGTTTTTTTTCTTCTTTTTTTTAAAAACTCTTTTTCGGTTTTGACCCTGTATGCGAAGATCAGGCAAGATTAACGATTCCTTGACGGCTGTTACTGCAGCAAACACGAGTATAATCAAAGTGCAACATTACCACTAAACCAAATTTAAATCTATTCAGACATAAATTAAATATGATTCTTTTTAGTCCGGCAACTGGTCCAAAGCCCCAAACTTACTTGGTTGGAATGGAGTTAAAACTAAGCTTAAACTAAACTAAAAGATTAGATCGAGACGCGTAAGTGCGGAGTAGTGCAATTCTGTGACTATTTCAGGGACAACACGCTAATGATAGTCCCGATGTAAAAAGTCTGAGACTAGAGCTAAGTCTCAGACCAGTCTAGTCTCTTTTCATGCATAGGGCCCCAGCTGAAAAATCGATACGGCTGCACCTAACGCCGGTAATACTTGTTTCCCAATTACTCCATTTCCAGGTGTATATTTACTTTTACGCAGGGCACAGGAATATTGACGTCACTGTATCTTTTTGTCTCTAATTACTCGGGCGCCGGTCACTTGAGATTTCTACGACGTATCATCTCTCACTGCACTGTAGGGAGGATCTACCAAGATGGCGACCGATATTTGGCCATTTTAAACAAAAATTTGATCAATGATCTTGGCCGAATTGAGGGGATATGTTCAGGGTTTTATTATTATTATTATTATTATGGCGGCTTTCGTGGCCTTCTGAATCAGACTCGACTGCATTTTTTTAATTTCTATTTTTAGGACATACATTTATATATGCCACAGACATTTATAGACAACAGACCTACGTAGATGGACATATCAAATTACTCCAGAGAATATTTTGTAAAGCAAACATATACAACACACACACACACACACACACACACACACACACACACACACACACACACACACACACACACACACACAGATCCAAATAGCAATCCAAATTAATAGTAACAACACTAATAACAGTGTAAAGAAAGAGAGAGAAAAAAATCACTCACAACATACACAAACATTCCACCTGAGTAATACAGTGCATCACAGTACATCACAGACAATGGTGATACTCATCAAGGGAAGCAACTTGCCTTGTACTTAACACAGATGCAGTTATGTCACACACTCGACCGTATTTCAGTGACAGGTTAGGGCCAAAAAAAAAATTGTTGTTTCTGGTACATGTAACATGGCTAAAAAAAAAAAATAAAATAAGGTAGGTAGGGTTTTTTTTTTTTTTTACACCCCCCCCCCCCACATATATCCAAGAAGAAACAGGGTATTAATAAGAAATGATGCTCTGTGAAACTGTATTTAATATTATAACACACTACCTTACCATATTTCGTTCTAATCTTGGGTCCGCGATGCGGCATGACTTCCCTGACGACAGGCGCATGAAAACCGAAACTGGTCGTGCTTGTATTTTTTCTTTCTGTTTTTTCCAACAGCCAAAAAAAAAATTGTTAGGGTCGGGGGAAAAAATAGGGTCGGTCGGGTTACCAGAAACAACAAAATTTCTTTTTTTGGCCTTATCAGTCTTTTTTTGTTGTTGTTGTTTTTTAAGCTGATATTTTTTTTCCGATTATGATTTTATATCAAGCATTCCCAACTTAAATACATAGCAGCGCCCCCGATCGGCGGGCTTCTGTTTTGTTTTTTACTGACAAGTCGACACGCGAAGACTGACCCAGACAGACGCTACATTACTGGATGACAGTTAGTCGGGTTTACGGTATTATGCTTTTAGCTAAATAGCACCCCGTCCATAGGACTGACCCACCTGGGAGTTCGCGTGTCTGTTGAAACAGTAGTTCAGTCATATCTAGGTTAGCCTGACTGTGTCAAAGAGTTAGAAGGAACTATAACATGCGGAAGAAGAGCTTTCGAATGGATGTCTTTTTCTCTTGAGTTGAAATCTCGACGGAATGGGTGATTTAACTCATTTCCGATGTCGACCCGGCGCGCGCCGTGGAATTCGCCCGTGACCCAGGCACTGTGTGCGTGCACAACCCTGGCCAACCGGGCCAATTTTTTTTTTTTTAATTTTTAATTTTTCGAAATTTTTGAAAGAGGTCTTCGTCAGATGTTTCGTAATCGTGTTTGGGATGGTTTAAAAGATAACTATAAGCACTTCTTTTATTGAAAATAAATTTGACTGGAAAAATGGGCATAGCGGCCATAGTGAGAGCGGAGATAACATGGGTTGTGGGTGCTTGGTAACAGCGTCCTCACGCGTCAGAGCCCGAGAAAGCACCTGAGAAAGCATGCACCCAGTTTTCTTGTGTAGAGCTGAGATTACTCGATCTTCCGACTTCAAAGGCAAGGGATTTCGAATCCCGGCTGGGGCCAAATATTGTACTTTTTTGTTTGTTTGTTTGTTTGTTTGTTTGTTTGTTTCTCGTTGCCCTCTCTTTCATATCACCCGTATGTGGTGGAAAAGGACGTTTAACCCTCAAACAGCTAGCCAACCAATCAAACGCGACGCCGGTTCCACTGGTTGAGCCACACGACTATCCTCTATCCTGGTTAAAGACCATGCCATCGACTGGATCACAGAACTATCCAGATGTAGCTCTGTGGGCTGGATACCACAGAGAAAAGGGCGCTCCCTTCTAGTTCTAGCCAGCGTTGGCAGAGGAAGGAAGAACAGAAGGCGCTCTTCAGCACGTTCAGCCTGGGAATAGTGCTCACCGACCTCCGGAAACAATTGATCACGGCCTGGAGTGTGTTGCTGCCAGATTGACAGCAAATGTCAAGAACACGTCAACAGCCGATAACAGCGTCACCTCAGCGCTGCCAAGGCGTGCCCTCCCCTTCCTTTTGCCGACAAAAATGGCTGCGAATATTATGAAGGTTTTTGAGACGGAGGTGTGCGCAGCACGGTTATGGAGGCAATCAAGGTGGAGAGTGGCAAGAGAAAAAAGGAAACACTGAGAGAGGAAATAGAACAGAAAAAGAAAAAAAAGAAAAAAAAAAAATCGGCAACTCCGAGATGCAGCGTTCATGGTAGGGAATAAGATTTGATTTTTGTCTCCTGGCCTGCTTATTTGGGAAAAGAAAAGAATGAAAGGAAGGAAGAAGGGGGGAAGAAAAACACTGACAAAAACTCTTGATTCACAAATGTTTTCTATCCAAATTACATTGCAATTTAGTCTGCCCTGGATGAAGTGCTGCTCCCCTTTCCGCCGGAGAAAAAAAAGACTTGTAGTTTTAACACTTAATTTGCATGTTTCTTGTTCCCCCGAAGAATTAATTCTACAGGGATACATTCTCTCCAGCGCGCTATATTTTCTTTCATGTATCTCGAAGTCGAACGGCGGAGAGAGAGAGAGAAAAAGAAAAAGAAAAAAGCGTGCGCTTCTGAATGATAATAATAATAATAATGAGTATTGCATAGGCGCTTTACCCAATTTCATGAATCGGCTCAAAGCGCCGCGAACTGAACCAAACACGCACGCTCACGTGAATCACACGCATTCTCTCACACACTGGACATAAACAGATTACAATCACGTGGTGCGAAGGGTCAGCTCAGCTATTGAAATTTCGGAATTTAGATTTGCATTTATTTTTCAAATTTGATGGGCTGAACATTTCCAAAGCAGAGGGGGAGGAAGCCGGAGTACCCGGAGAGAACCCCCGACGATCGGCCCGAATGAATGGTGCCACATACGAGAAGGAAAAAATTCTTTGCCCCGAGTGGGATTCGAACCCCTGACCTCTCGCATTGGTGACAAGTCTCTTAACCACTAGACCACCGACTGCCCCGACAGCTATGCATTACAGTATTTTATGCATAATTATACGCAAGAAGGAAGGTCCTACTCCGGCTAGAGACGTTTCAAAAAGTCATTGGCCTCCACAAACCGCTTTCAGAGATTCTCTTCAAGTTGACTAAGTTGGGTGGGGGTGAGTCTTGATGAAGTGAGGGGGAGGGGATAAAAAAAAACAACAAAAAAACCCACACAAAACCCTGACCCAACTCAAGTGAAAATGCAAACTAGACACTGCATTGCCTTCCTGTTTTTAGATCCCCTTGAGGATGAAAAAGCCAAAGAGCTCCTAATTTCCGAAGCATTTGTCGAGAATTTCAGGATTCCCAGTGGCTGCTTTCCGGTCTGGTTTCCATCTTGTTTAGAAGACGAAAAACCGGGAAACTCTCTCTCTCTCTCTCTCTCTCTCTCTGTGTGATAAATTTTTTGCTCAGATGCTTGCTCATTGTTCGTGTGAAATGTTTTATGTCTGAGTTATTTTTTTCTTTGTTTGAGTAAAAAAAAAAAAGTTTGTTTTTATTTTTTTTTTACTTTCAGTTTTTGAGGACTGCTTGTAGTATGGGCAGCGATGCCTATCAGCATTATCGAAATACATGTATCATCATCATCATCATCTCTCTCTCTCTCTCTCTCTCTCTCTCTCTCTCTCTTTCTCAGAGCAGCAACCCCCCCCCCCAAAAAAAAAAAAAAAAAAAAAATGTCGGCAATGCTGTTCCCTCGAACTCCAATCAAGAATAAGCTGACGGTTGCTAGCGCTTGAAATTCAAAAACTGACACGAATCATAATTAGATCAACAACCCAAAAATGTGCAAAAGTTTTCAAACTAATGCTGGTTTGGAATGTTGATGTGGACCCTGTTTTTTTTCCCCCACGATAACAGAATCTTTCAAATCAAGTGTTATGGCGTGGGACGTATTTCTCCGCACGATTTGACCGTCGAGCAGATGATCGGACAATCCAATCAAGCGTTCAGAAATGTCTTTAATTTCTCTCGGCGTTTGCCAAAACCCTTTCCTTGATTCCTCCGTGCACAATTTGTCCTAAACAATGGAGGCGCTCCCTTGGTGCGCTGGAGCTGATTTTATCCGTCGATGACTTGGTAAACGTGAGCAGAAATGTAATCCTGGCTGAATCCTGTCAGTTTGAAGACACGCGGGGAGTGTGAAGGAATAAGAACTCATACGCTTTGAACGAGAATGTAAGAGGAAAACTTAGTTGAAACAGACCAGGGCCCGCATGTATAAGTCGAGGTTAGGAATTTTAGACCTGGGTTATAAGTCTAACCTCGAACTAAACTAGCTCTAGGGTTATTTATTTATTATTTTTAAAATCAGGAAGCGGGTCCATTCCATCACGGTGCCTAAGACGATATAAAAGGATTTTTTTTCTTCCTTTCTTCGCTTCTTTTTTTTTTTATGTAGCTTTGTTTTGGGGTTTCTTTTGTCCTAGTCTGGGTTAGGCCCGTAGCCGTGGGTTAAGTTAACCTCGAGTTTTACATGCGGGCCCTGGACTGTTCGTAACTTCCAGAACGCAACGTGTCCTTGTATATTGTGCATGCTTTGTATTTTGTTTCCAAAATGCTAATAACAATGTAGTTATAGTAAATCACGGTAAATAGACGCATATCTGCTTTGTGACGGGCCGATTGTCTAAACAATAAAGATTTGAATTGAATTGAATTGCACAAGCGCATACTAAGGCTAAGTTGAGGTGCATGAAGTGTGAATCTTTCTCTACTACCCAGAATGAGGACAGCTCTTGCTGACATGTAATGATGTATGATCCCATACTTAATGTCTGATGACTTCCAGGGGAGCCGGGGTGGCCGAATGGTAGAGCGTTGGACTTCTAATGCTCGGGTCTTCAGTTCGATCCCGGCTGGGGCCAAATATTGTGCTGGCTTTTTCATCGTTGCCCCGTCTTTGATATCACCCTATGTGGTGGAAAAGGACGTTAAACCCCTAAAACACCCACCCACCCTGATGACTTCCAGTATACGTTGCCCCCCCCCCCCCCAAAAAAAATAGGACGCCCCGCCCCTCCCCCCCTCCCCTCAAACGCTTGACAGATAAACCTACGTGATCATCCATAGCAGCTGTTTATTTTATTTTTTTCATTTGATCTCGCGTGTGAAAAAAAATAAGTCCATATTGTACTAGTACTGGATAAATCATGTGACACAGAGCACATCACATGAAAATCAGGCATGGTTCCCTGCCAGAAGATTCTTTCTCACAGATACAAAGAACATAGATACAACCTTCAGGGCAGAGAACCTTGCATGAACAAGCACTACTAGTCTTTGGCGGGAACTCGCTCCCTGTGTCAGCACGATCAACGACGACACATTTTGACTCGGCATGTCGGCGTTTCCAACTTCATAAACTCGGAAATCCCATGAACTGAGACGAACACCATGAGAGCTGGCGTAGAGGTGGAGCACACAGAAGAAGAAGAAGAAGGTCTAGTGGTCTAGTGGTTAAGAGACTTGTCACCAATGCGAAAGGTCAGGTGTTCGAGTCCCACTCGGGGCAAAGAATTTTTCCTTCTCGTATGTGGCACCGATCATTCGGGCCGATCGTCGGGGGTTCTCCTTGGGTACTCCGGCTTCCTCCCCCTCTGCTTTGGAAATGTTCAGCCCACAAAATTTGAAAAACAAATGCAAATCTAGATTCCGAAACTTAAATAGCTGAGCTGACCCTTCGCACCACGTGATTGTAATGTGTTTATGTCCAGTGAGTGAGAGAATGCGTGTGATTCACGTGAGCGTGCGTGTTGCGTGTTGACCCTTCGCACCACTTGATTGTAATGTGTTTGTGTCCAGTGTGTGAGAGAATGCTTGTGATTCACGTGAGCGTGCGTGTTGGGTTCCGTTGGCGGCGCTTTGAGCCGATTCATCAAATTGGGTAAAGCGCCTTTACAATACCATTACTATTATTATTATTAAGAGTGGGTGGGTGGGTGTTTGGGGGTTTAACGTCCTTTTCCACTACATACGGGTGATATCAAAGACGGGGCAACGATAAAAAAGCCAGCACAAATATTTGGTCGGGATACGAACTCACGACCCGAGCATTAGAAGTCCAACGCTCTACCATTCGGCCACCCCGGCTCTCCTTATTATTAAGAAGAAGAAGAAGAAGAAAGTCTTGCAAAGGATGCAGAGAGAAAGGCCACATGAGCAGACGAAAGGTCACGAAGTGGACCCCTAAAGCGTGGGTCTCGTAAAGTACTAAATGACCGGGCCATTCAAGGTTTCTCCATGAAAGAGCAGAACTGAATACATTGTCCTTTCTATATCTACCAAGCGACTCGATTCAGCGTGCAACTGAGTCGTTCCATTCCGTCCATACAGCGTACGTGGACAAAAGAAACTGTCCAATAAAATTTCTGGACATTTCTTTTCGTTTCTCCAGAATGGAATTACCCAAAAAGTCACTGCCGAGCAAACTACACATTTCTAGTATCTTGAGGGGGCTGAAACCTCTAAACCCCAGATTTCCCAAATGGCTCAAGCCTCTGCTTGGAGAGAATAGGCCGGCAAAAATTGGACCTTTCAGGCACTCAGCACACTCAGTGGGCGAGAAATTGCAGTCACGTAGCTCGGACCTCAAGCTCGGAAAGAGGACTCGGAAAGAAAATCGACAGGGGCTGAGCAAGGCCGGAAATGACGTTCGCCATATGAACCTGCAAAAATGCCTCCTGGATTTGGTGGCGGAACGAGGGCCCGGAAAACTAGTTTTCGTTTTCTTTCCTTTTTGGCGGCAGAACAAGAGGAAGGAATGAGGTCTAGAGCTCTGGCTTCAACACCTCCCCCCCCCCGCACTACCTCCCCCCCCCCCCCCCCCCCCAACACACACACCACAGAGTAACACCTCAAAGATATCTTCTCAATCTACACCGTAGAACAAGGTACTAAGGTGGGGTGAGAGACAACTAAATGTCAGGAAAGAAAACGGGAAACAGTTTTGAGAGACTGTAATCCGAGTACTTTGCCTTGAATTGATACCAGCTGGCATTCCATTCAGGAGACCTTACGTTCTTACTGACAACGAGTGTTGCGGAAGGAGGCTGTCGACGGAAGGGTGGTAGTGGTAGTGGTAGTGGTGGCGGTGGTGGTGGTGGTGGTGATGGTGAAGGAGAGGTCAGTTCAACGTCCAGACAACCGCCTCAGCTTTCCGTCTCCTCTCCAGCTATGGCCGCTTAGTGTAATACCCAATCTCATCTTCTTATCTTATCGCCACCGCCACCAGCCAGCTCCACACGACCACGTCAACATACAGACCGTTGCCGGCAACGTCAGAGCTAGACCCTACAACGCAGCACATCGTCTGTACTTTAGCAGCACTGGTCAACAGCCAACCCGGTCCCGGGGGCAGGACTACCATGACGGTGTGGTCTGGGAGGCATCCTTGACCACTGACCGCTGGGCCGGCGAGGCGGAAACAGATTCATTGTCCCTGTCACACCGGCCTCTGTCGGCACGTGGGCACGAGCAACCCGCGGCTTCCATTAGTGTGTGCACGTGCAAGGGGACTGCTAATCGGGGAGTAATGAGGACAGAAACGTCCTCGAAGTGATTGGCTTTATGGAAATCTCCACACCGGCCCCAGCAATGGCAACGCTGTTTCCATTAATTGTCTTCTTTTACACAAGAGAAAGAGGGTGGAAGCAGGGGGGAGGGGAGGGTGGACTTCCTTTTCCGTCTCTCTTTTCTGGAATACCTGTTTGGCCAGGGCAGCGCACGATTTTTATCATCCCTCTCTGTTTTTGACGAACTCTGATGCCTCCCAGCTCTGTCCTCGTCATCATCATCATCATCATCTTTCCCATTTCTCGCTTTTTTTTTTTATAAGGAGCCGGGATAACCGAATGGTAGAGCGTTGGACTTTCAATGCTCGGGTCGTGAATTCGAATCCCGGCTAGGGCCAAATATTTGTGCTGGCCTTTTTCTCGTTGCCCCGTCTTTGACATCACCCTTACGTGGTGGAAAAGGACGTTAAACTCCCAAACACCCACCTTCTATATTTATGGAGCTCCTCTGTACGTTATTTTATGCAGTGCAAAGAGTTGACAACTTCAATAAAAAGAAACACACACACACACACACACACACACACACACACACACACACACACACACACAAAACTGCGTTAGACAACTGATTTGAAGCCCGAAGATATTCTTTTTCCTTGACAAATTGAAAAAAAAAAGGACACATTCCCACTTTCATGACTTTTTGTTTTGTTCGCGATAACAACACACACACACACACACACACACACACACACACACACACACACACACACACACACACACACACGATTTCAGCGATTTCTGAGATAACAGGGAAAACAACACAATTATCCAAAACACTCCCGACAGCAACATGACGCCATCAGCCCTGCACTTGTTGCTCTCTGGCAACAGCCATGGCTTGAACACGCACTTGTCTTTTGTTTCCGTAAAATCAGACCAATTTTTTTTTGTCTCCATACCCTACAGAAACATGGAATCGTGGATCCAAGTTTCACGTTCTCTCCCGCACCCTGTCCCCCTGTTTCTCTAGCTGTCGGTCTGTATTCCTGTCTCTCCCATTGCTAGTGTAGTTGAAAAGCCCATTTCCATCAATTTACGCTCACAAATCCTCCTCCACCGGCAGTGTCTAACATTGTGCCACTCAGACGCCTGCACAGTGACAGCATCCCACAGGCTGGCACCGTGCCAACAGAAAGGTATACCTGACGCGAGTATCACAAGAAGCGCTAGTGTTAGAAGACTTTGAATTTTCGACGGCTCGCGTAGCCTGCAGACGGCATTATATCGCATTTAGAGCTCTACTAATCATTAAGACTACTTCCAGCATATGTTTACTCTTGTAATTGTGGAAAAGGCTCGTTTACGTTCTCCAGCCAATCGGTGTCGGGAATAATAATAATGACTGGCTCCTATACAGCGCAACCTCCCCAGCGTGCTGGGCTCAGTGCACTTTCCAGAAAAAAAATTAATGTTTACATATATATAAATACGCACTAACGGTTAAGCAGCTGATAAACTTGTTTGTTCGTTCGTTAAAACGTGTCAACAAAAACAGGACTGTAAAGTGACAATGGGGAAGTTCTGAAGCATAACTGAAAGGCCAGACCAGACAAGTAGGTTTTTAGCAGGGATACTAGTCCAATTCATTTGGGGAGCCGGGGTGGTCGAATGGTAGAGCGTTGGACTTCTAATACTCGGGTTGTGAGTTCGATCCCGGCTGGGGCCAAATATTGTGCTGGCTTTTTCATCGTTGCCCCGTCTTTGATATCACCATATGTGGTGGAAAAGGACGTTAAACCCCTAAACACCCACCCACCCTCCAATTCATTTGACTGCAGCTAGGGTTTAGCCTCTCATTGTGGGCATGAACTAGGTTTATACCAGATGTTGAAACGTGCCCCCAAAATAAACCTGCAAACACACGCAAACCACAACAGACGGAGACGCATCATGGGGCGGTCGGTGGTCTAGTGGTTAAGAGACCTGTCACCAATGCGAGAGGTCAGGGGTTCGAGTCCCACTCGGGGCAATGAATTTTTCCTTCTCGTATGTGGCGCCGTTCATTCGGGCCGATCGTCGGGGGTTCTCTCCGGGTACTCCGGCTTCCTCCCCCTCTGCTTTGGAAATGTTCAGCCCACCAAATTTGAAAAATAAATGCAATTCTAAATCCTGAAATTTAAATAGCTGAGCTGACCCTTCGCACCACGTGAATGTAATGTGTTTATGTCCAGTGTGTGAGAGAATGTGTGTGATTCACGTGAGCGTGCGTGTTGGGTTCAGTTCGCGGCGCTTTGAGCCGATTCATGAAATTGGGTAAAGCGCCTATATAATACTTATTATTATTATTATTATTATCACACCGAGCGTTTCATCACATTGACTTCTTTCTCTAGTCGAAAATAAACCCGTGTCTTGGACCTCTCACCGGTTTTCATAAGCTTCGAAATGAGTAAAATAAAAAAATAAAAAGATGCCCAATAAAAAAAAAGGCTTCATCTTCCCTGCTAATGAAGCTGGCATTGAGTCCGGGGTAGGACGGTTCGGCCCACACAAGGGGTCCACGCTGGTCGGCACGATTTGCACGTGCACCCAAGAGCTGACACTTCCTGATTGGAGCCAAATTGCCTTCGTCAGCATCTGATGGAGAGCCAGTCTCCAGGACGGCGTGATAAAAAAAAAAAAAAAGTGCCCATCTGAGCATCATCGCAACACGCGCATAATTTTGCTTCTTTGCCTTTTTGTGGTAATGGCTGTTGTGGGTGGGTGTTTGGGGGTTTAACGTCCTTTTCCACCACATACGGGTGATATCAAAGACGGGGCAACAATGAAAAAGCCAGCACAAATATTTGGCTCCAGCCGGGATCCGAACTCACGACCCGAGCGTTAGAAGTCCAACGCTCTACCATTCGGCCAGCCCGGCTCCCCTGGTAATGGCTGTCGAAGAAAACGGGGCTTTATTAGCTTACTGAGGGTTTGATTGGTACATATAGAAATACCTAACTGCTTTCGAACATGGTCTTTCAGAGGCGCCATGTGCATCCGGTCTTCATCAAAAACAACACACTGCCAGACTTTGAAGCAAAGGGATGTATACAACACACGAACTGTGCTCGGCAGCGGAGAAAGTGTGCGGGTACAATACTATCGTCGGTGCACAGCGGATAGGGGGGTTGTGGCGAATGTACCCCGCGGATGACAATAGTCGAGAAAAGCGCCAATTACAGTATATATATATATTTATAATCATATTACTACTGGTTATTGCTATATATTACTACTTATACGTTAGTTATTTCTCACGGAAGTCAGATAGCCAGCAAGAATATAAAACTACTGGCTTTCCTCGTTATTGTGGTACCAAATTTCGATCTGTACGACGCTTGTCGTTCACTCTGTAGCCCAGGGAAGAGACAGACTAAAACAATTGTTTTTCGTGCGTAGCGTAAAATTGTGAGTGCACCTTTGCGCTGGAAATAGTTGTCGCAATGAGAACCAGAGCTTTGGATGCACTGCTGTCAGCTAGCCATGCATACAAGAGACAGACGAAAGGAAAGGGTGGGTGGCTGTTTAACGTCCTTTTCCACCACATACGCGTGATATCAAAGACGGGGCAACGATGAAAAAGCCAGCCCAAATATTTTGGCACCAGCCGGGATACGAACTCACGACCCGAGCATTGAGAGTCCAACGCTCTACCATTCGGAAACCGCGAGGGTGATGTCAAAGTCAAGTAAAGTACAACAACTAAGCAACATTTTTCCCTAAACACAAAAATTACTTTGCCCACATGGTGCAATGTCACCACTGACGGGATTATGTGGTGGTAGCGTCAGTGTGAAAAGGGTTAAGCAGCTGGTAAAGTAATAAACTTGTTTGTTCGTTCGTTTGTGTAGCGAGGAGAACAACAGACGGCAGTGGTGCCGGTGTAACACCCCAGTTCGTCCCCCCCCCCCCCCACCAGGAAACGTCCCCCGGGAGATGATTCATTTCCATGTGGGGGATGAATTGGGGTGTTACACCGGTGTAAAATGCGGGATGTACTCCCCAGCACCCTATACTCCAGGGCACTTCCCGCTTTAAAGCTGGATGTACTCCCTCTAAGCTACATGCCGACTAACGATTTGTTTTATTTGTGGAGTGTTTCCAACTGGGGGGTTTTAATCTGGCGTAAGGATGGAGTATATCTGGCTTAGACTAGAGGTATGAGTGTTACAGGGTAAAACTTGTATTTGTTGGCGGCGTGAACTACTGGTTACCGCCTGGCTGCGTGTAGATGCAGTGAAATTTGTTCTGGGTCTAGCAATGGATGTGGCGGCCGGGGTCCCTAGACCGGAGACAGAGACGGAGACTTTCGTGTGTAGATCTCGGGTGTCTGGCCACGACACTAACTAGTAACTTTTGTTTGACAGCTGACTCCGGCGTCTACCCGACGGATGGAAGACAAACAGACGGCTCTATTAGTGGGCACGCCACCTGACTGAAAACGTGATTCGTGCCGTGTCTATAAATTACTTTAATGAGAAAAATGAAGCTTGCAGACTCTCTCTCTCTCTCTCTCTCTCTCTCTCTCTCCCCCCCCCCACCCCCTGTCTGCCTGGCTGTGTGTCTCTCTCTGTGTTTCTGTTTGTTTCTGTTTTTGTCTCCGTCTGTCTGTCTGTCTGTCTGTCTCTCTCTCTCTCTCTCTCTCTCTCTCTCTCTCTCTCTCTCTCTCTCTCTCTCTCTCTTTCTTTCGCAGGAGCTTTTCTCTGGAATTCATTGCCATCATGTATTAAAACGGCCCATTCACTGCGCTTTAAGCAGTTACTTACGCAGTTCCTTGCAAACCTCATCTAGCTCGAAAGCACATACTAAAACTGAGGGACACCCATTACCTCACTGTTCGAGGTTTCTGATATGTGCCATCATGCTCTTCTTAAATTTCAAATGTAAATGCATATATAGACATGTACATGTATGAATCTTGCTTACATGCGTATGCGGATGAGTGCTTGAGAGACTGAGAGAGAGAGAGAAAGAGAGAGAGAGAGAGAGCTGTAAATACTTGATCTCAATGTTTTAATTTTCTTTTACTAGATGTGTATTAGTAGTGTGTAGCAACGGCAAGTTTGTAAATTGACGCTCTTCTCTGTCAAAACTTTCACCGTTGGAAAAGAAAGTTTCATCATCATCATCATCATCATCATCATCTCTCTGTCTGTCTCTCTCTTTTGGCTGTCTCCCACTCTCGAGTCCACCTCCACACCGCCAGCGGACATCCGCACTCTCCAACACAACCCTCCCCATCCCTTTTTTCCCTCATCTTGTCTCGTCTTCCGCTGACATTACAACCCACACACTGGTCGCAGTACCAAAAGGACACACGTGCGCTATTAGCAACGGAGATTGCAACACCCCCGCCTCCCCCTCCCCCCTTTCCCTCCCCCCTCCCCCAACCTCAACGTTCTCACAGCAATAAACCAGTTCCCGTTTCAAATCCAATTTACCCAGGATCCCCCCTCGAATACCGAATAAAACGCTGCAAATGCAAGACCGAAGTATGCGGTCATCACCGCTTTCTGCGTCAAGCCAGAAACCAATTTTCCATTTTGAAGCCGGGTTCTCGGGTGTTTATCGTGCCCGTTAAAAGACAAGGCTGTCGCAACGATTGGCTTCGATGAATCGGACCTGGACGTTTAATACGCGCCTGCCTTGTATTTTCTCCGACAGCGTCTTCTAATCTGAAGACGAAAGCCTACTCCGGGGGGGGGGGGGGGGGGGGGGATATTCTTTCTGTTCCCTCTTTCAAGGCGGTTGCTTCCAGTTAATAATAATTATTAAAAAAAAAAAACCTTTCCAGATCCAGGGGAGCCGGGACAGTCGAGCGGTACAACACTGGACTTTCAATGCTCGGGTCGTGAGTTCGATTCCCGGCTGGGGCCAGATATTTGTGCTGGCCTCTTCTTTCGTTGCCCCGTCTTTGATATCACCCGTATGTGGTGGAAAAGGACGTTAACCGCCAAACACACCCACCCGCCCTTCCAGATCCAGAAGAAATCGTTTAGGAGGCCGTATCACCTGATGCACTTTATATGAGATATTGCTGTAAGAAGTAGGAATGAAAAGTGTTAATGCTAACGGGAAATGTTCACAGGAAAACATGACACCGTTATGTTAGTCTACACGGGGTGTAGTTAAAAACGAACGTGATTGTTTCGGGTGCTATACCGCTTCAAAAGTTTCCACGATATAGTAATAATAACAACAAATGGTATGTGTAGGGCGCATTTCTTTAGAATAAAACTCGATGCGCCAATCACTCACCGACACTCACACACAATTTACAAACGGTGGACAGGCATGTGTAGCGGGTTGTGTCTGACGTGTCAGTTCAGTCGTGCGGGTAGCGGAGTGCACGTGTTAGTGACTGAGAAGCGCTCACAGTACCAGGGTCAGCCGGGGCCGGCCTCTGCTCGTCACTTGGTGTTGAGCAGAGCTAGCGAGCATACAGTGTTGTTGCCTCTGTTGACCAGGTATGTTTACATAATTATACATATTTTGCTCCAATTGCATGGTAGTGTTTTATCAGTGTTTGGTCCAATTGCATGGTAGTGTTTTATCAGTAAATGATTAGTATTATTAGTACAGTAGTGTTTTAGCAGTAAGCAAGAGCCGGCTCAGGGGTTTTAGACTTGATGTGGTATCCGTAGTGTTTTATCAGTAAATGATTAGTATTATTAGTACAGTAGTGTTTTAGCAGTAAGCAACAGCTCTGGGGTTTTAGACTTGATGTTGTATTGTTTTATTCGGTTGTTGCGTGTGTAAATAAAGACTTGGTGTTGAGCAGAGCTAGCGAGCATACAGTGTTGTTGCCTCTGTTGACCAGGGTGCGTCGCAAGTGTTACACATGCACTGGTGAAACTGACTAGTCACTGACACAGGAAATTACTGGAAGGCTTTACAAAAGAGGAACGTTTTAAGATTGCTCTTAAAAAACAGATTGTGTGGGTGCATTTCTCAGATTTGCTGGCAGAGAATCCCAAAAGGGTGGTGCCACAAAACTGAAAGAACGCTCGCCAAAGGATTGATTTTACGCAGTCATATGTGCTACACTGGAGTTGCATCCACACGTCTCTGTATTGTTGTAACGCCTTGAACAAAGTTGCAGTCTGGTTTGATAAACGGCCCCGAAATCCGCTGGAAACACTCGGTGCCACTCAAATTTGAAAGTGGAAACACTCGCTGCTTCTGTTTGGAAACATTCTGTCCTGGCGGTGCTACTTTTGAATCGAGGTAACACCGGAAACACTCTCGTCCAGTTTTGACTACACCCCGTGGTCTAACGCTTGTGAGGGCATGTTCTGCTGACGTTTTGCTTTCTACGAAATATCCCTGTCAAATCAAGGGTTGCTACTGTTATTGTTGTGTAGAGGTTGTGCGTGTTTCCTTTACCTACTCAGCCGCGAATTAGTCTTTGTGGCTTGCGCGGCTTTAAGCCCTAAAAACTCACTCACTCACTCCTTTACCTACTTATCAGACTATGCAACTCTCAGTATAACAACACGATCCAATCAGAATGTACCTTTATTATTTTATTGATCTTAAGCGTTTTTCCTTTCTGTGGTATCACCACACGTGGTGGAAAAGGACGTTAAACTCCTAAACACCCACCCTTATGCGTCTTTCAGTTCCAAGTCGACCATACGTCATGATGATAAGGTGACCATTCTTGTTCAGAGGTTGTGCATGCTTCCTATATCTGATAAATCAATTATGCAAGACGTCATTCATGTATAACAAAATGGCCCACTCAGAGCGCACTCAGTTGATTTCACGCGCCCTTCATTTCCAGGTCCACCTAACATTATTGTAATAAGATGATCATTCTCCTTCATATGTTGTGGGGAGCTGGGGTGGCCGAATGGTAGAGCGTTGGACTTTTAAAGCTCGGGTCGTGAGTTCGTATCCCGGCTGGGGCCAAATATTTGTGCTGGCTTTTTCATCGTTGCCCCGTCTTTGATATCACCCGTATGTGGTGGAAAAGGACGTTAAACTCCCAAACACCTACCTAGCCCCCCCCCCCCCCCCCTTCATGTGTTGTGCTTGCTTTCTTTGTACAGCAGATTTAATGCAAGACTTGATGTAACAACACGGTCCACGCAGAATGCACGTTTATATTTTAAGCTTTCACGTCAACCTTATATTATTGTAATATGATGACCATTCTTGTTCATAGGTTGTGCATCCTTCGTATATGTAGTGTATTAGAAGTTTATGCTAGACTTGATGTAACAACACAGCCCAACACTCAGAATGCACGAAGTCTTTTATACTGTTTTATTCAAGTCAATTCAATTCAATTCAATTCAATTCAATTCAATTCAATTCAATTCAATATAACTTTATTGTCTGTCGATGGCAGAAAAGTTTCTTCTGGCTCGCACACACACACACACACACACACACACACACACACACACACACACACACACACACACACACACACACACACACACCCCTACATTAATTTATCTAGACATATAAATCCATACATATTAAACACAGATCCTAAAGTAATGTGTGATGTCCAAGTCTAATACTATGCTACTAAACTAAGAAATCTAAACTAAAAGATGGCAAGGGCACAGCGGACATGACACAGCTGAGGAGCAAGCATGTTATGTTGAACGTACTCCCCTTTCAAGTCAACCTTATTGTAATATGATGACCATTCTTGTTCATAGGTGGGGAGCCGGGGTGGCCGAATGGTACAGCGTTGGACTTCTAATGCTCGGGTCGTGAGTTCGTATCCCGGCTGGGGCCGAATATTTGTGCTGGCTTTTTCATCGTTGCCCCGTCTTTGATATCACCCGTATGTGGTGGAAAAGGACGTTAAAGCCCCAAACACCCACCCCCACCCTTGTTCATAGGTTGTGCGTCCTTCATCTATGTAGTGTATTAGAAGTTTATGCTAGACTTGATGTAACAACACGGTCCAACACTCAGAATGAACGAAGTCTGTTATAATGTTTTATGTGGAACGTACGCCCCTTTCATTTCCAAGTCGGCCTTATATTATTGTAATAAGATGACCATACTCGTTCAGAGCTTGTGCAAACTTCCTTTAGATCATAATATTAGGTTTTTATGCAAGACTTGATGTAACAACACGGCCCACTTAGAGTGCACTTTCACGTTTATGTGCACCTTATGCCCCTTTCATATCCAAGTCGACTGTATTATTATCAAAAGATGACCACGCCTTTTCAGAGGCTCTGCATCCTTCCTTCATGTAGTTTATTAGATTTTTTATGCGAGACTTGACGTAACAACACGGCCCACTCGGAGTGCAGGGCCGAAGCCGGGATGGCCGAATAGCAGAGCGTTGGCCATCTAATGCTCGGGTCGTGAGTTCGAATCCCGACTGAGGCCAAATATTTGTGCTGGCCTTTTTCCAGGTTGCCCCGTCTTTGACTGATATCACCCATACGTGCTGGAAAAGGACGTCAGTTAAGCTTCCGAGCACCCACCCACCCCTCACACAGCCACCCACCCACTGAGAATGCACTTTTATGTCGATCTTTATATGTTATGCGCTTTTCATTGTAGGTCGACCCGTCCTCCAAACAAGACCATTCTTCATGAGAGGAAGGCCCGAGATCCATTTGGTCGCCATGTCACGTGTCACGTGATCAATCTGTTAAGTCCAGCGCAGGCGGGCAGAGAACGGCCACTTGTATTTGTTTGGCCATGATAACTGACGTACGGCTTCCTGTGTGGAGGCAGACTGGATCTGACGGCCTCTTCCACTGAAAATGCTTGTCTGCTCGTGCAGCGCTCTATTAGCCTTGTAGTGCTTTGTTTTCTGTTGCTTTGTTTTGTTTCGTTTCTTCCCAGCGCACGCCTTTGTGTGTCTTCGCACAGAGACAATGACAATGACAATGACAATAATCTTTATTTTCCAACAGTAAAAGTTTTGGCAGAAATATCACGTTCGACTGAACTTGCCGTCGGTTAACTACGAGAATATGAGCGACGGAAGAAAAAATCTATAACCTACAGGGGGGGGGGGGATGTGTATAAACAATTTACACATTTAAACTCCAACACACACACACACACACACACACACACACACACACACACACACACACACACACACACACACACACACACACACACACACACAAAAGAGGCAATCTATTTGAGCCTATGCTCCTTATCAGTATGAGGAGGGGGGGGGGGGTACATTCGATAGATCTGTTCATAAACTTTAATCTACATCAAATAAACACTTGAAGAGACTGTCCTTAAAGGAAGCAAGTGAAGGAGTTGATTTAATGGCTGATGGGAGTGTATTCCAAAGGGAGGGACCTGAAAATGAAATGATAGACTTTTTTTTTGTAGATATCTAATCTTGGACGGGGTAAGTAAAATTTGAGTCTTGATGTGGAATATCGTGAGTCTTTTCCACCACGTATGGGCGATATCAAAGACGGGGCAACGAGAAAAAGGCCAGCACAAAGATTGGCCCCAGCCGGGAAGAAACATACTTCTTACACACATGTCATAAAAACGAGAGAAATGCAACCGTGCCCCCCCCCCCCCAAAAAAAAAAAAAAAAAGTTATAAAAAAAAATCAAGACACCTTCACCATCCCTCACGCCCACAACATATCCCCCCCCCCCCCCCCCCCCCCCCCCCCGAAGAAGCCATTCCTGCCACACTTGACACTCCACATGCATTACACACCCTGACGCGTTGAATAGCCGAGCTAACACTATGCACGTCATAAAGACTTCAAATACGTTCTCCAAGGTTTTCTTCCTGGTACGCGATTAGGAAAATTAATTCGACCTTTCCGAACACAAGAACCCAAGCCCACGCCGTCATTCACACGCGGGGTGTAATCAAAACTGGATGCCAGTGTTTCCGGTGCTGTTCCGCTTCAAAAGAAGCATTACCAGGACATAGTGTTTCCAAGCAGTAGCACTGAGTGTTTCCGTTTCAAATTTCAGTCGCACCGAGTGTTTCCAAACGGCGCCGGGCTTCGGGCTACCGAAGGCAGCTAGCGTGGGGTGAGCGGTGGTCTAATAGGTAGCGCGTCGGATTTAGCCGCTGCGCTACTCAACGGCCGTCTGACCAGTGTCATGGCGATGAAGCGTGGGTTGGCGCCCAGGTCGAGCTTGTGATATGTGATACTGGTTTTTCCTGGCTGCCGGACTGCTCATGGGGGGTTTCTCTCCGGGTTATCCGGCTTTCCTCCCCCAACAACACTCCCAATGGGCGATCAGAAAACTCCCCCCCCCCCCCCAGCACACCTTCCTTCCCCCTCCACACCACCCCACCCCACCCCCTTCTCCCTTCACCAGCCAGCCTTACTTGTCCCTCGACAACGATAGTCTCCACACGCACGACTCGAAGAATCGGGAGCCATTTCGGGGGCAACTTCAGCAGAGATAAATTGTGAAGCGTGCATAGCCTTGTCACAATGCGGGCCCGCCGAGGACCCGGGAGTGTCTGGAGCCCTGTGAGGCAAAGCCAGCGGCACCCCGGGTTAAATGAATTCCATTTGCGCCGGATGCAGACGTTGAGGAAATTGTTTCATTACCATGTGGACGTCAGGAGGTTCCCACCGTACCCGGCCCCTATTAGACGCGGCCATGGAGTCAGTTCCACTCAGATTGGCGTCATGTATTACTGTCTCGTGTCCGCTGATTTACGTAAGCCGGCAATATTAACACGAGGCCCTTGGTACCAGTTGCCGGGCCAGCTTCCGGTTCTAGGTTGACTCAAACTCGCGTCCTTTCCGGTTGTGGGGGTCTCGGTCAGCCCCTCTGATGGATGATGGGATTTGGGGAGGGGGGGGGGGTGTATGAAGGACGGATAATTGGCGGCCAATCGGAGGAGGTGTCTCTTGCCTAGTTCAGTGACCGAAGCTCAGTCTGTGTGATATGTCCAAACATACAGGAAATACTCATTCTCTCCACACTGGTAACCTTGTTTAATGGCACAAAGGGGGAGCCGGGGTGGCCGAATGGTATAGCGTTGGACTTCTAATGCTCGGGTCGTGAGTTCGTATCCCGGCTGGGGCCAAATATTGGTTCCATGACACTTCAGCGCCAACATTTCAGCGCCACCAATTCAGCGCGACGACTTTTCAGCGCCGTACATTTCAGCGCCGTACATTTCAGCGCCAAACGATTAGAGAGAGAGAGAGAGAGAGAGAGAACTAGCTAAACACATAAACTAGCTAATCACATTTTTTTCACAAGTTAAACTTTAATGACAAATTATCTAAAACCCATGGTGTCCATTAAAATCACTAAAATCCAAATGGGTCGTTTGGTGTCTCTCCATTGTAAAACATGCCTAGTTGGCCTAAAACATGAACGCAAATGCAAGTCCCTCCATCGTGTCCATGAGAGAACGATCTCCTGCATTGTACTGCAGGATTATGGTTTTCACACGCTTTTTTAAGTCTTTGTACTCGCCTAAAGCTCTCTATACACTTGAAAATACGTGTTGGGGTCCTTTTTATATTTTTTTTCATTGCACACCGCTTGATTTCAAACAAACAGATCAGCAGGTGATCGACTGACGATGCAACAAAGCAACAACAAGCTTCCTGCTGACAGCGGATTCACGCACATTAACACGTCGTCGTCTCAATTGAAAGCAATAGAAACGACAAACAGGGTGACAACACCTTCACGTATTCGTACACCTTGGAAGTTGATCGGTTTACAAACACAAAGCTGACTGCTTCCTACAGACCTCGTACTGATTGCAAAGCAATCAAAAGGACGCCGCTAACAGCCACCCCCTCGCCCCCACCAAGCCCCCGGCTATTCACTCGGAGGAGGAGGCGCTGTATGGCGCTGAAATGTACGGCGCTGAAAAGTCGTCGCGCTGAAATGTTGGCGCTGAAATGGTGGCGCTGAAATGACGTGTCACCCCAAATATTTGTGCAGGCTTTTTCATCGTTGCCCCGTCTTTGATATCACCCGTATGTGGTGGAAAAGGACGTTGAACCCCCAAACACCCACCCACCCACCCACCCTTAATGGCACAAAGGAGGGGTATGGGAGGTCGAGCGGATAAGCTATTCAAGGTTGTTATTGTCATGCGCATAAAGGCTCAAGGACAAAATGAAATAAAGAAAAATAATCAAACAAAACAGGAGCATGTTCATGAGGGAGAGAGAGAGAGAGAGAGAGAGCTATTATTATTACCTTCTCAAATATCAAGTTTGCACGCTGAAACTTCCACGTCCATGGCGTAGAAAACAGAAATACTGTCGCACGCAGCAGAATGAATAACAGGATGAAGAGCTGCACATAAACTAGAGCTTAACAAGCTTTCAGTACTGCGTCCTCAGACCCTGCGGCGCCTTGAGCATCTCAGAAGAGACGGATATATATTAAATAGCAAACCATACCGTGGCAATAAGCTATTTGCGAATGAAATGGTGCTTTCTTTGGACATCGTAAAATGCAGCATAAGCAATAACTTTTTGGTACAACAACTGAAGCAAAACTCTAACAATATATGATGCGGGGTGGGTGGGTGGGCGTTTGGGGCTTAACGGTAGTATCAGCTCTAACGTGGGGACAATATATCCGGATCATACATGCGTGCTTCTGGTGCCAGTCCCCGAGTCAGTAAAACGACACATGCAGGTGGCTGGGTGAGTGTTTGGGGGTTTAACGCCCTAACCACCACATACGGGTGATATCAAAGACGGGGCAACGACGAAAAAGCCAGCACAAAATATTTGGCCCCAGCCGGATGCGAACTCATGGCCCGAGCATTAGAAGTCCAGCGCTCTATCATTCGGCCACCTCGGCTCCCCCAATATAATTATGATGCATACATTGACTGACTGGGGCGGTCGGTGGTGTGGTGGTTAAGAGACCTGTCACCAATGCGAGAGGTCAGAGGTTCGAGTCCCACTCGGGGCAAAGAATTTTTCCTTCTCGTATGTGGCACCGTTCATTCGGGCCGATCGTCGGGGGTTCTCTCCGGGTACTCCGGCTTTCTCCCCCTCTGCTTTGGAAATGTTCAGCCCACCAAATTTGAAAAATAAATGCAATTCTAAATCCCGAAATTTCAATAGCTGAGCTGGCCCTTCGCACCACGTTATTATTACATATATGTATCGAAAACACAAGAAATCGGTCGTTCATCCAAAGCCAAGCCTGAAATTAAGGATAGGCGGCCACGTCTAGTTTCCCCCAAACGTTACGATAACAATACAATTCTTGTCAAAACCTGGGATAACATCCTTCTCGATTATCGCCCCTTTCTAATTCTCGGCATTGGAGTACCCACTCGCTAGCACGGAAGAGCAAGCGTCTAAAAACGGACAAGTGTGTAAACTAAGGCTCACTGGGCTCAATTCAGCTTTCTCGGATGTCAGCT
The DNA here is from genome assembly GCA_018292915.2 of Batillaria attramentaria. Taxonomy (NCBI): domain Eukaryota; kingdom Metazoa; phylum Mollusca; class Gastropoda; family Batillariidae; genus Batillaria; species Batillaria attramentaria. The sequence continues at coordinate 1,534,488 of JACVVK020000050.1, read as the reverse complement.
TGGGCAAACAGGAATGATGTATGGTAACATCGGATGGGCAATGCACACAGATGGATCATATTGATTTCCGGGACAGAAACACAAAGACAGCGATTCAGGAGAGAGATGACGAGGGAGGGAAAGGGGGGAAAGTGTGTATGGAAATCTCCTGTAGGCCTTAATACGTAGGTATTGTAGTGTCGCGTAGGCACTAGCGTTAGGTTGCCTGTTTCACGAATCAGACTACTTTTCAAAATCAGTTCACATTTAAGTACATGAAACTCGGCAAAATCACTGCCTATATCAAGAATAAGGCAATGTCACAAATTAGGCACGACATAATTGCATTTATATTTCCTTTTTAGCAAAGAGTGGCGGAGAAAGAAACATTATAAGCAGGGCCGCAGCTGGGCTGCCAGTACAAAATAGAATGTACATTCTAATTCTACATTACACGCTAGCAACGTCTGAGTTTAAACGGGTTAAGTCCATCTTTGCTAAGCCAGCTTGTGTTTTGGAACACTTGAGTTTCGCTCGTTAGTTGGCAGAACAACCGAGTTGGTAGGGCGTTGAACTTTACAAGATTCAAAGATTTTAGTTCCTTTGACCCCTACTGGGGCATGGAGGCACAATATAAACAAACAAGAAATGCAGATGACAAGGTAATGTAGGGTAAAAAGTAAATGTTAGCAACAACAATCACTGTGAGATCAATAAACAAGAGTGCTGATCTATATTGTTATCACAAACTACATGGAATAAAGCTGTCACACACATACAGCAATAAGTGTAGCTCGCGTCGTCAGTTCGAATCTCCTTTGGAGACAAATATTTGTGCTGGCTTTTTTCCTCGTTGCCCGCCTTTGATATCACCCCTAATTAGTGGGGAAAGACGTAAAACCACGAAACCAACCAACCAACCAATCAACGAACTGATTCCTCACGGATAAAGTAGACGTATTTGCGGGGACAGCAGGAGATGGCTGGTGAGAACATTCAGCTCCCCATTGTCCACCGTCTAGTATACGCTCTGACCGAAGGAATTTCCTCTTCCATCAGGAAAGCAAGGAGAGATTCGCTAATTATTATCTCTAGGGGGCTGTTTTGCAGGCTGTGCCGGGCTGTGCCTTTACCGAGTCTTAGTACACGGGAGGCATAATTAGATCCACGGTCCTCCGCCTGTGCTCGTTTCGGTCAAGGACGCTGTTGGTTGTCCCTGTGCACAGTACTTTTTAGTGAGCTTCGTTTGTTAGGTAGACACAATCACGGGCATGTGACTGCATGTGTCGGTGAGCTGTTGCAGACCTGGAGATTTTTTTTACACTCTCTCTCTCTCAGGATGATGATGATGATGATGATGATGATGATAGATATTCATATAGCGCTTATTCTAAGCGAGTTCTAAGCGCTTACAATGCTAAGAAACATGAGATGAAATGAAATAAAAAGGCATGAAAACAATGCCAGAGAGAACAATAAAAGACACAGCCATTGTGGCACACACACACACACACACACACACACACACACACACACACACACACACACACACACACACACACACACACACACACAGAGTTCTGTCAATCCCTCATGCTGCTAGGCTGATAACAAGTATGTTTTGACCACAGTTTTAAAGGTGGGGATCGAATCTATATTATGCCTTATGTTTTTTGAAAGTGTTGCAAAGGGTGAGTCCTTGGTGCGAAAATACCAAACCGTTCAAAACTTACAGGACAACAGAAAAAAAATCTACAATAATTAGCCTATATAATCAACACAACTTGAGCGTGACGTGACATTCTGATCATTTTCCGAACACGCTGTCAGTACATGTACTTCCCATTGTGATACCAGTTATATTTCTCTTCGTCACACGTCACAGACCTGGTGATGCCAGCATTAGTACCAGAAATGGCAGCTCTTCCAAATTCTCCCGATCCAAAGTGGCTCAAGGGTACTCGTGCCAGTGCTAGCAGTCAGGACCGGTACCCCTCCAAGTATAAGTGGTGTATAGTTAATAGTTATACGCTTCCTGTAATATTACTCGCGCGGCGGAAAGCCCTAAAAAACTAACTAACTAACCTGTAATATTACTGTCAATAGTATTTGGACGGTACGGACTGAGGACTGTGATTGTTGGCAGGTACCTGGGAGATTGAAACCGATGTTCTTGATGATGTAATATATATAGACCGCAAGTGAGCAATCAACACTTTCGATTGGTTGGTGGACTGAAAAGCGGCTGGTACGAGCGAGGGTGGGTGGGGGTGGGTGTTTGGGAGTTTAACGTCCTTTTCCACCACGTGTTCAGAGAGAGAGAGAGAGAGAGAGAGAGGGAGAGGAGAGAGAGAGAGAGAGAGAGAGAGAGAGAGAGAACCGGCGATAACGATCTTTTATTTTACAACGGAAGACGTTATAGGCATACAAAGACCATTTTCAAACTTACCGTTACTACACTACCACAAACAAAAAAAAAAAAAAAATTGAAAAGAAGAAAATAAAGATTGAGAAGGAGAAGGGGGAAAAAAAAGACCAGGAAATCACACACACACACACACACACACACACACACACACACACACACACACACACACACACACACACACACACACACATGCGCAAGCTCTCGCGGCAAGCGTAATTATACACAAAATCATGATATCAGTTGTGACGTACATACTCATGGAGGAGCCGGCGTAGCCGAATGGTAGAGCGTTGGACTTCTAATGCTCGGGTCGTGAGTTCGCATCCCGGCTGGGGCCAAATATTTGTGCTGGCCTGTTTCTCGTTGCCCCGTCTTTGATATCACCCTTATGTGGTGGAAAAGGACGTTAAACACCCCCACTCACATACTTATGGGACTAGCGCAGAGAGAGAGAGAGAGAGAGAGAGAGAGAATCTAGTGATTAACAGCAGAATGATCTAGTGGTTGACAGAAAGTGAGACAGAGTCAATAGCCCAATGAGAGGAAGCGGCAAATCAGTAAAGAGATAATAAAAAGCCAGGGGAGACGTGCAGTCAATTAGCGACAGCTGGTGATGGCCGCCCAGTCCGAGTGCCCGTGCGAGCCAGTGAAAGACCGATCCCAGATAGTTAAAATGCAATCCTGCGGTAATTATCAGACTGCTGACACGCACGCACTCACGTACGCACTCTCTGTGTATCGATACACACCGGTAACACACACACACACACACACACACACACACACACACACACACACACACACTCACTCTCTCTCTCCCTCTCAGGCTCTCTCGCTCTGGTACACACCGGTATCACATACACACACACGCACGCAAGCACGCACGCATCCCCCCCCCCCCCCCCCCCCCCACACACACACCCACACCGGTAAAACACATAGACTGTCTTTGTGTTTGCTGTGGTTTGATGTTTTCAGTGACAATTGCAGTTAATTTTGAAGATATTTTATGTGGAAGTTTTTTTTTATGTGTGGTGTGTTTGTGGAGGGTGACCGTGAACCGTTACACATTCCTAGAACATTTGATTTTCACATGGTGCAATCAAATGGAAAACAAACGTATTTGTATCTATCTATACAATATACGGGTTTGGTAGGGAAAGAAATAAAATGCCCATTGATTTTACTACGCGTCCCCTTCTCAGTGTACTTCACCCCGAACTCCGCCGCAGAACGAAACAAGAGTGAAACAATAACTACAACGACGACCGCCACCACAAGTACCCTGACGCAATCTGATGCGACGGAGCACGGTCCAGAAACGGGCACGGAAGTGAAGGGCGATCCTATTATCCCGGGATAACAAGCGGCCGGAGCAGCTGGTGATTGCTAACACAGTCTACAGCCCGCACTGGTGATTACTGAGAGCCCCCACGCTAATCTGTCCCAGTCTGTCCCGGCGTCTGCATCCGATGGAGGACACGGACCGCAAGACAGACGACGCAGGGACTGGGGGAGTCATGGGCGCAGAAATTATTTCGCTCTCGCACGGCATTCGGGATTGGTCAAGGGGAAATGAGTGTAGCGGCTTTAGTCTATAGCTCATCAGTCGCTGCCGACACTGATGAGATCTTAGTGAAGAGTTTTACGTTTACACCGCCCCTCCGTGGGGAGACTGGCAACACGAAATACCCAGATCTTTCCCTGTCTCATTCGCTTCTCTCACTACTTTAAAAGGATGAGGGTAGTCACGACTGATAAAAAAGAGAATAGTTCAGGACATGGTGAAGCCTTGATGGCTTCTCTCAGTAGTTCTTTCCAAATCCACAATTATTTCTAATCTGTTTCAAGCAGATTTTAAGATAAGACAGGGAGATAGGGAGATAGCTTAAACTTTTTCTCACTTGAAAATAAGTTCAGGACATGGTGAAGCCTGGATGGCTTCTCTCATTAGTTCCTTCCAACTCCACATTTGTAATCTATTTCAAGCAGATTCTGACCATTTTGAAATAAGAAAGGGAGAAAGAGAGAAAGCTAAAACTATTTCTCATTTTAGAAGGATGAGGGTAGTCACGACTGAAAAAAAAAGTTGAGGACATGGTGAAGATTTTTGTTTTTGGTCAAAAGAGGGATGTTTGATGTGTTGAAAAGTGGCAGTTTTGTGTATGCAGCTTGTGGACATGTCTTGCTCCTGGAAACTATTGTCTGTTTTGCTTTTTTTCACTTTTTTCACACACAGTCCATGGTCTTGTGTCACCAAAGGATGGGTGTTGTGATGTCTGCTATTTTTTACTATTCTTTTTTGTTCTTTTCTGCCCCATATTTTTTTCACACACAGTCCATGGTCTTTTGTCACCAAAGGATGGGTGTTGTGATATTTGTACTATTTTTTCTGGTCCTTTTCTCGCTCACCGTTTTTTTTTTTTTCCCCCCCCGCGCCGTGTATGTCAGTACGTCCGCAGAGTTACCTATTGTTTGTTTGTTGAAGTTATGTCCCATTTGTTTATGTCCTGAAGAAGGCGAAAGCCGAAACGTTGACCTGTGCCGTCCTTTGTGAAAGTTAAGTGGTTTCTGTCCCTTTTATGTCGCTTTTATTTGCTTAACTTGTAACCACTTCGCAGTCATTACCGTTTCCTTTTCTATTTGTTTTGGTTTTGAAAATTGGTTCAAGGATGTGTGCTGTCTGACATTTGTAGGAGCCAAAGAGTTGCAAAGAGTTGTATTCTGTGACCTACAGATAAAGCGAGCAGGCATCAGATGTCAGTACGTGTCTCCGTCGGACGTGGGGCGGCTGGGCAGCTCTGATGTAACTGAAACTTACATCCGTCAGTCACGTTAACGCATCCTTTTCACGCTGGTCTGATGCGCTGTCCCTTACTCTTATCGACGCTCGTTTTGGAATATGTGCAGGGTATTAATCTTCACATCAACCTGTCCAACGCAAACGGCCACCTTACCCCTCGTTCGGCGGAGCATGCTGATGTGTTACAGACAGCATGAAATTATATCCGATGCCGTTTTTACATCGCCCAGTCAAATTAGATGACAGCGGCAATTCACAGGGCAGATGCGATATACTGCCCGCGCATGTCACGTTTCGATTAGATTTCTATTTTTGAAAGATGTTGACCGGAAAGACCTCAGCGTCTTTCAGAGAGAGAGAGAGAGAGAGAGAGAGAGAGAAACTGCTTTCCCGAAGTACTCTGTATCTACAGACCGGATTCTAATCATGGCGGCATTTTGTGCAACACTTACAAGTGTACTGATTATTGGTTGTGCTTATAAACAACACCTATTAAAGCGTAGGCCTACCTCGAATAATTTGCTTTGCATGTCAGCATCCGTCCATCATCAAAGGACACGTTGCAAAAACACCAGGCTGTGATGGTTTGTTTTGAATATAACCATGCTGTATTGACATCTAAGGTCGAAAATCAATCAGAAAACTAATAATTAAAGACACACATCTAATATTAACCGACACGCAAGACAAACCACATAAGTATTGTTTCACGTGCTTTCATGCTCGTCATGTTGTTAGGTCAGGGTCGAAGCAGAAAACCTGTGGCGAATAACACATTATTTCTGTATTCTCGTTACGTATGCTCTATACAACAAAAGGTATTATTTCACGTGTGCTGGGCGCACATCGATAAACCATTCTCGGTAAAAACCGGACTTGAAACGTTTTGCTTGCATTAGATGGAACATTAGCATGTATGTGCCACGAAGCATGTCGGAGACTGCCCCGAGAAAATGTACTTTTAACAGTTCCCCCGCTGCCAGGGCCCGAATGTAAAACTGAAAGAAGAAGACCGGCGATGAAAATGATAAAGCCTCAATAAACTTGTCTGTGCTTAACACCTTGTTTCAAAACAACCACTTATGTCAAGATATAACGTTACAGACCAGCGCGAAGCCGCGGTATTATTGTCCCCAAGGTTAGCTTTTGAAGCGAAGTGGCTGACTGGGCTGGTCTTTTTCTAGGCATACACAACGTAGTTGTCGTACAAAGAGAGCGCGTTCAAAGAGAGCCGTATTTCTCTAATTCCAGAAGCCGCAAAATTAATAAAAGGGCCTCCACTCCCGAATAATAATAATAATAATAATGGATATTTATAGAGTGCTCATCCCCAGGAAGCGCTATGCGCTTACAAAGTGAAGAAAGATAAAACTGAAATAAAATGGCATGAAAATGATGCCATTAATTACAGTTAGTTATTTAGGGCTTAACGCCGCGCAAGCAACAAAGGCTATTTCGCGGCTAAGCCAGTAATAACAATAAAAGACAGCAATTGTGTCACACACACACACACACACACACACACACACACACACACACACACACACACACACACACACACACACACACACACACACACACACACACACACAGAGTTCTGTCGATCCCTCTTTGCTATACTGCTGCTGGGCTGAGAACAAGTGTGTTTTGGCTGCAGTCTGTAGCACAGACACATCACCCTGTATTGAATGCGGTACTGCACAGGTAGCCAGTGGAGAGAATAGAGGATAGAGGAGATGTGATCAGACTTTCTACATTTCATCACAAGACGGGCAGCATTGTTTTGAACTTTCTGAAATGAAGCTTCACTTATTTCGGCAAACAGTCTTAGAGATTCGTAAGCAGCATACCCCCCACCCCTCCCCTTCTTTCAAAGAACTACTGCGCAGATTCTTTGAAGGTGTTGTTCCGGGATGTTCCCCCTGACAGCATCGTTTAGCTTCTTGAAAGAGTCAAATCTGTTCTATAAAATTTAGACACCTAAAGTAATACGGACTATCCTCGACCTCTATATGTTCGACGTGTTTATCAATTAAACCGGATAGATTTTCTTAAAATATATCTGTACACCTTGCTTTATTGTCTTTATTTTTATTTTAGTCTGGCGATGAAGGACCTTGATTAGCCGCAAAATAGTCTTTGTTGCTTGCGCGGCATTAAGCCCTAACTAACTAACTAACTAACTAATTCTTTCAAAGAGCATACTGTTATTTTAAAAAAAACAAACAAACAAACACCACTTTCTAAAGGTTTCTAAAGGTTGTGTAATCGCATGGAAGGTGAAAGCTGAAACAGACTGAATCGTTAAGGTGAAACTTGAACAACTCATTCATGACATTCAGTCTGGCTGACATGTCCAAAAAAGTAAATGTCAACTGCGTTCTTTTAGATCAGGAAGCATCAAGAACTGACGACCTATGACCTATCCAGTCTGAATGAAATCCTATTAGATCTTCATGACAAGAGAGCACCGGAAGGAAACGGTAACTCGAAACTCGCAACATTGGCGTAGGACGAAAAAAAACACAAAAAAACTAGTAAAGCTTACCGCTTCTTCTTCTTGAGTGTCTGTGTACATTTGCATCATGCAGCGATGAAGAGAAGATAATGACAGTACTTGAAATACAAACCTGACGGCAAACAAACACGTTGAGTTGTTTTGTTGTGTGTGTGTGTGTGTGTGTGTGTGTGTGTGTGTGTGTGTGTGTGTGTGTGTGTGTGTGTGTGTGTGTGTGTGTGTTTACTCCTCCTGTGTAAACAACCGTAAGAGTGGGTTAAAGCCAAGTTGTGTAGTGTGCACGTGCACGCGCACTTTCCAACGCACATGCGCAAAGGGAAAGTACATATGTAAACCACTGAATGTACAACGAGTCAGCCAGAGATTCCATCTGAAGTATTTTAAATGCCGATGTAAGCTTTCAGGCCAAGAAAACCCAGAAAGGGACAGAGTGTAAATACGTTTCACGATGGGTTCATCCCGATGACGCATAATACACCACGCTTATTTGTTGATATTCACCGAAAAACTGCTCGTTAAAACTCGGTAGAAATAATAATATTTTTAAAAAAAACTCTTGTGTGGTGCATTGTACGTAAAGGCGCGTCTTAATGGAGCCCGAACAAGTCCGAGGAACCACGAAGAGCGAAGGAAAGGGGTGGGTGGGTGAGTGGGTGTTTCGGGGTTTAACGTCCTTTTCCACCACATAGAGCGAAGGAAAATGCTTCGCCCGAATCATTTTTGTTGTTCGCGAGGAGATTTTGGACAGTTCGGGGGTGGGGGGGGGGGGGGGGGAGGAGCCAGGGTGGCCGAATGGTAGAGCGTTGGATTTCTAATCGGGGCCACCTCGTTGTAAAAACTCTGTATATGCATGACTTATGCTTGCCATTTGGCATGATTAAACCTCCAACACAATGAACGGCTCAACTTCTGTCAATCAGTAGGGTCGAGCCCCAAGAATTCAGCCAATCACGCCCCGCAGTATAATGAGCACAACACATGGCAAGGTCTGGCAAAATTGTTGCCAGACACTACAGTGAGGGAAGCACGTGTAGTTTGACACGACCGAAACATGGAAAGAAGCATCTGAGAAAACCAGCAAACAAGCAAACAAAAAACAAGGAGGAACGGCCCCGTCCTACAAAGTTGTTTCTCCAAATTTCATGTTATTTTGTCTGTTTTGTTGTTATTGTTGCCGGTTCTCCCCTCTTCAAGTCCTACCAATGACACTAGATCCGCTACGATCGATTAGCCACTGACTGGGTTGGGGGGGGGGGGGGGTGAGAGAGAGAGAGAGAGAGAGAGAGAGAGATGACGTCAATTCCGTCAACGAAACATTTGGCGTCAGCCTCTAGCACTGAGATCGTCTGAGGATGCTTGTTCATGTCTTGTGATTTCCCTGCTGGCTTTGTGACTTCCCCGACTGAATTATTTTTCACATGAAATCTGGAAGATCTAGGGGAATCTGGAAGATCTATAGAGAAACAACTTAAAAAGACCATTACGTCAATTTCTTTCATCTTGAAATCACAACATTTCCCATACAATGACGCCATGAGAGTACTGTGTTTCGCCAATACAAGGCAGAGTAAAGGGGGCGGGGGCTTTGGCCTTAGAGCTTCCCGAGTGGAGTCGTCAATATTATTATGTTGTCTCACAGATCGTCCTGAACTGTTTTGGTGTTCAGCATCATTCCATTTTACACGCAGAATTCCAATAACTGAACAATAACAATCACGAACTGAACAATGTGGAGTGGATCATCCCGTAAAAAATATATTATTTAACTCATTCAAGACGGGTCGAGTTCTCCTCAGCCATCCCCTGTATACGGGCCAATTTGCGAGGTTCAGATGAAAAAAAACCCCAAAACAACAACAACAACAACAACAAAACAACCAAACAAACACCCCCCCCCCAAAAAAAAAAAAAAAAAAAACCAACAAGAAGATACAGACTTGAAATGTTCAGGGTAGTTGACTAACATATTAATGCAGCTATTACTGAAATTTCAAGTTTCAAACTTTAATATCTTTGTTGTTAGTCATGTAAAAAAAATCATGATCCGCATATGCGGCTGTTCGTCTGAAACCGATGTGCTCTGTAGGGCCGCATATATGCGGCCGTTCGTCCGGAAAGAGCTAAAAGTTAAAAACACACTCCCTTTGTGAATCCTGTAAATCTTGGAATTGGCGTTTTTCATAGTCAACAAAAGTTTCTTTCAAAGTTACGAAAGTGTTGTTGGCTTTGTCTGCAGTGTGTAAAAAGATGCAAAGGGACAAAGCGGATGAAAGCTTAAGTGACATTTTGTCAGCATCCGGAATATTTGTATCCGGTTTCTGTTTTGCCGTTCGCCTTCTGCTTCTTGTGTGGACGAAAAATCAATATACTGCACCTTCTTTTCAAAACTGACCTTTTTCTTTTTGTGTCAGATTTAGAAAAAATATATATAGCTCTGACTGCTGTCTTTCACTTACAGGTTAGGATTCACATTTCTCTCGTTCTTGACTTGTCTAAAGCTTTGCAATTCAACGTGTGTTTATTTGTTGGGGTTTTTTTGTTTTTTTTGTTTCTAGAATTATATAACAATGAGAGCAAACGAAAAGCGTTTTTGTCCGTCACTGAACACCTGTTACAAAATATTAATAGCTTGATATTTTGCAGTAAGGCACAATTTCGTCACGACCCTTAGAAGACCTTTTTGTCCATACCATGATTATTTGGCAATACGGGAAAAGAATTTATGTCGTGTATGCTATTGTAGTATATATATTTCAGAAGGTCAGTTAGAGAAGTGACACGATGCAGTCATCAGCGCTGCTGTAAACATACAAATGAATAAAAAAGGAATGAACAAAATGAAAACCGTCAACCGTAACGACACTTGGTTGATGCTTTGAAGATCAACCGTAACGACACTTGGATATGCATGAGAAGCAACAAGGCTGTTTGCTGAATTTCATCCAAACTGTCGGTTTTTTTGTTGTTGTTTTTTTTTTGTCGTGTAAGCAAATAGACACTTGCAGCACGCGATTTCGCGAAATTCCCGTGTTCTTAAACGAGCGTTCGAACGACTCAAAGTGTGATATTTGCGCGACAACGAATTTCCAAGTGCGCCCTGGTGATCCTCAAGGGACTCAACCGCGTCACCCACGGGTCTCTCCCCTTGCGGGCCGAAAGAGTGATGCAACTTGAATGTTTCTGTCCTGCTCGCACTTTCACCCGTCCCCTTCAGTCAGGCCTGCCTTTACCCTGAAGAAAATAAGATCGCTTTTTGTCGTGCCTTCCGCGATCCGTGGTTGTAAGCACGTCCAGGGAGTGATCGATCCGAGTTGCGTCCCCCTACAGCCCGATTCGTGACGTGTCCTTCCGGTCGGCCCTGCGCAGACGCGTGCTAATAGCCTCTTTCAAAGATCAGGGTGCAGTTTTTGTGAAAAGAGCTTACAAATTAGCGGACAGAGGCGTCACACAGACCCTGGGGTTGGGACAGGACGGATAGGGAGGAGTGAGCTGAAAATGGCACACTACTAACCCCCCTAGTGTCACTTCCGAGAGGTTTTGCTCATGGGCTTTTCTCGTCTTTTCTTTTTCTTCTTCTTTTTTGGGGGGTTTTGTGTCTTTGGTTCTTGTTTACTCTTACTCGTCTCCTTCATCTTCTTCTGCTTCTCTTTCTCCCTCCCTCCCTCCCTTCCCCTGACCAATGGGTCTTGTGTGTGTGTGTGTGTGTGTGTGTGTGTGTGTGGAGAGAGAGAGAGAGAGAGAGAGAGAGAGCATGGATAGCCGAATGGTAGAGTGTTGGACTGTCAATTCTCGGGTCCTGAGTTCGAATCCCGGCTGGGGTCAAATATTTGTCCTGGCCTTTTCTCGTTGCCCCGTCTTTGATATCATCCATACGTGGTGGAAAAAGACGTTAGACTCACAAACACCCATCCACTCACCCTCTCTCTCTCTCTCCAATTGGTCGTGTGTGTGTGTGTGTGTGTGTGTGTGTGTGTGAGAGAGAGAGAGAGAGAGAGTGTGTGTGTGTGTGTGTGTGTGAGAGAGAGAGAGAGAGAGAGAGAGATCCTTTCTAATTTCTTACACAATCTCATTCAGGGCGTCTCAAGCAGAGCAGATTCCCCTGGGAAGGGGAGTGACAGGCGCAGTCAGCGTAACGGATAACAATGCTTGACAGTCTATTTCTCCCATTTCCCTCCTCGTTTCCCACCTACAAACGCGCTACTTCGTCCAGCAACAGTATGATAACATAACAAGATCTGCACCCTTCCCTCTCCTCCCCTATTGTTTAAACTTGTGATAAAAATAAACGCCCACGCTTCGTTTCCTTGAATCAATGGTATGATCGAAGAGAATGTGATCAAGGGGGAGGGGGGGGGGGGGGTTGGGAGTTTAACATCTTTTTCCACCACATACAGACCCATACGCTTAAGTCAAACACGCTTAAGTCGAACTTCGGATACGTCGAAGCAAAAAGTTTTTCCCGGCAAAACTTGCTCTTTGTATGACTAAACTTTCCACGGATAAGTCGAACGAGTACTCAAAAACGGATAAGTCAAAACTCGGTTATGTCAAACGGAATCTGCAATTTTAGCCTCGGATAAGTCGTACCAGTCGCTGGCACGGGAATTTCTTTTTGTCCTTCTGATGCATCAGCGCCAAAACACGGCTTGCACAGAGATTTAACATTTTCCGTGCAAGTACAGGTTGACAGTGTTATGTGTCCTGCGGGCCTTAGGGCTGGTTATCTTGGGTGGTAGAACACGAAATTGGCGAGAAACACGTGCAAGAACAGAGCTAGGCGTGAGATCTGACCCTGTGCCCCTGATCTGTGAGGTTTTCTGTCGCCAGTGTTAAAGAAGGTGATTTGCTGTCGGTTTCGGAGGCCGAGGGTAAGCAGTGAGTTATTCCTGGTGTGTGAAATGTGTGTATGTGTGTGTGTGTGTGTGTGTGTGTGTGTGTGTGTGTGAGAGAGAGAGAGAGAGAGAGAGAGAAAGAGAGAGTTTGCCGGTTGGTGCCGTTAGAGTTGGATCTTTCTGCTATTTGACTGCGTGTGTTTATAATTATGACGTTGCACTAGAATTTATTGAGCACATGCGATCATATGACTGCGAACGCGCGCGCGCGCGCACACACACACACACACACACACACACACACACACACACACACACACACACGTGCGCGCGCCCACACGCACAGATGAAGCTGCTGATCTTACAAGCAGAATAAGAGTCAGTGAAACTAGAAAAGAAGAAGAAAACATAAGCTGGAAACTTATCACCGTTTGGTGCCAGACAGCTTTCATGTCAGAACGAAACAGCCATCAGAAGAACTTGGCTTTCTAATTCCTCTGCATTGCATGTGTGACTATGGTAAGACCAAGCCAATACTCCGAACTGAAAGTGAACATTATAGCTACGGAGATTCGATGACATGGCAGCTTACACGAGCGTATTGAATATAACAAATCCTAGCAGTAAGGCTCAGTATAGTTCGCACCCCTGGGCCGTACTGGGAAAACTATTCAAACGCATCCACACTCGTTTAGTAGAGTTCGCCTGCTTATATCGATTTAGGGTTAGATTTAGGGTTGGGGTTACCTTGTGGTAACTGATGGTGCAATCGCTATGTTGTTCAGACGGTCGCAGTGCATTTACAGCAGGTGCAAATGACACATGGGAGCGAACTATACCAACGCAGCAGAAGTAAGTTCATGTTGACCAGGGAAAGTAAATTTCAGTTTCCAAATCGAATCAGGGGGTGAAAAGGTGCAGCTCGCTTAATTCGAAGCTAGAGTCGAAATTCGACCTTATCCGTCGTCACGGATAAGTCGAACTTCGGATACGTCGAACAAAAATCCATTTCCCCTGCGAATTCGACTTAAGCGTGTTCGACTGTAGCGGGTGATATCAAAGACGGGGCAACGACGAAAAAGCCAGCACAAATATTTGACCCCAGCCGGGATACGAACTCACGACCCGAGCATTAGAAGTCCAATGCTCTACCATTCGGCCACCCCAGCTCCCCGAATGTGAGCAAGAAGAGAAGATGTTCCATTCCATAATACCACAAGTAAAATGTGAACGGGACTGAAGCTACCGTTCTTACGCTCACAGATTATACTCATCTGTTTTCGTGTTATTTATCATCAGACCACTTAGACATCTGCATAGTGACAGTGTCTGTAATGATGGCACTGAGCCAACAAAAGCGTACTCGATGACGCTGAGCGCTCTGGTAGGGTGTGTTCTCGTACGCCGAGGCGACAGGACGTGTTTGCACCGAGCTCCGAAGTGCAGTCACCCGTGACGAGTAGCAGTATGAGCAGAGGAGGCCGCCTAGAAACTATGGTGAACAGAGTGTTGCAAGAAGATGAAGATGGTGATTTCAGACGTGAAATGGAGGAGAGTGTGCTGCAAAGAATTAATTCCATCCGAAAGGCTGGAACTAGCAACACACCGAGCAGTGCCAGAGGGTCCAAGAGAGGGAAGACGGGTGATAGTGCTACTGACCAGGCTGGTGAGATTGCTGTGAGAGTGGCTGAGGTTCTTCTACCAGCGATCACAGCTGAAGTGGATAATATCGTCAGACGACGTGTGGAAACGGTGGTAAGAAATCTGGCCGAGGCGGTTGCGGAAGAGACAAGCAGAGTCATAGAAAGTCTGGAGATTTCCAACAGACTTCTTCGCTACGAAGTCGACCGTCTTGAACAGTACTCAAGGCGAGAGACAGTGCGTATCACCGGTGTTCCAGAAGAGGCACAAGAAGATGTTGAGAAAAAGGTGCTAGATGTTTTCAAAGCTGCAGACTGTGATCTCAAACTTGAGGAAATTTCTGTGACGCACAGAAATGGGAAGAGAAGTGAGGGCGGCAGACCACGGCCGATCCTGGTACGATTCACGTCCCGGCGATCGAAAGCGGCCATCATGAAGAAGAGAAAAACACTGAGACAAAAAGAGGCAGTTTTGGGAATAGACGGCTCCACTTGGCAAACCCCGAGGCCGAAGCCACGCCCCTTTACTCTGTCGTGTATTGGCAAAAGAAAAAACAAACAAACAAACAAACAAACAAAAACAAAAACCCAGTACGTCTCCGGCGTCATTGTATGGGAAAAGGGGTGATTTCAAGATGAAAGGGATTGACGTAATCAGTAATGGTATTTTTCCTCAAATGACGTCAGTGGATTTACTTCTTTCTTTTGTATGTTTCAGTCATGTTTGTATGTATCAAACTACACGTGCTCCCCTTGTTGTAGTGTCTGGCAAGTGTGTGTGTGTGTGTGTGTGTGTGTGTGTGTGTGTGTGTGTGTGTGTGTGTTTGTTTGGTTTGTTTGTCTTTGTTCTCCAGTGTTCTTTGTAATACTTCAGAAAGGTGATGGCCAGTTTCATGAACTTCATGTGTATCTCGACAGGTCCAAAAATGTTCTTAAGGCCCTTCTGAGAAACCACCACCGGATAGACACTGAACACCGGAACATCCACTCAACCTCAAGGCTTGTTGCCGGGCTAGTACCTGCTAGAGGACCACATTTTATAGAAGGATCGGCGCGGTTCCTATCTGTTCGTTTCTTTGTCAGGAGAAGCCGACCAGGAGTGACACGATCTTTGACGTTCTGTCCCTCCCCCCCCCCCCACCCCCTCCTCTCACCTACCCTCCCCTCCCCCTCTCCCAACCCATCTCTGTGTCTAACCCATTCTGTCAGCATGTGTCAACAGCGAACGTCTTAGATGAAGAACTGAATGCATGCTGCGGTCTCACACCTTCCCAGCGAGGCAGAAGGAAGGCGAGATGGACACTCGAAAGCATTTCTACCGTCAGATGGTACGACGGCCTAAATGCCTTTCAAAGCCATGGCACTTAGGCCCGTTTACCAAATTTTGTAGATTTGACAAGGTCGGAAATTTGACAAGAAAATTGACAAGTTGCTGTCAACAACAACATGTCGTGCTCCTCGCTAACGGTTTACAGTAAGGTTTCCTTCCCGTCGTTCAAGGACAAGATGGCGGGCGGCGGAACCAGGTTTGAAATGCACGGGATCAACTTCATCTGCGTCATCGGAAACCTTCTGCACCAAGCCACCCCCACGCCACTCAGCTGTTTTTGTCACTTTTAATTTTGAACGAAAATTGTCGAACTATTCTCAGAAGGAAAAAAAACAGTTTTTGCAGATTGCTTTGCCTTCGCGTGATATGTGTTGAACGAAATTTTGGGGCCATAATCGCGAAATGATGACTTGACTCAAATCACACTTCAAGGCTATTTCTCAGATTGTAGGGTGTATCGTGCTGTGACGACTTCAGAAATCGTACACTTGGTGAACTTGAAATTCATCCGAGTGAAATTATGGAACCTGCATGCACTGAATAAAAACAAGGACCCAGTCGAGTGGAGATATGAATAGTGTTTTTCCTCGTATTTTGTTTGTTTGGATGACACATCAAATATCAAATCAAACTGCCAAACACCACTTGCATGCGGATGTATTTCAACATTTCCCGTTAATGTGAAGTAGATAATTATTAAAGTCATACTAGCAGCGGTCGTTTTTGCACCAAGGACCCGGCCTATGGAACACTGTCCCCCAAAAAACACACAAGGCATGGAATCGGTCCCCACCTTAAACACTACAGTAAAAACATACTTGTTCTCAGCCCGGCAGCAGTAATGAGGGATTGACAGAACTCTGTGTGTGTGTGTGTGTGTGTGTGTGTGTGTGTGTGTGTGTGTGTGTGCCACGATGGCTGTCTTTTATTGTTCTCTCTTGCATTATTTTTATTTTATTTTGTCTTAGTTTTCTTAACATTGTAAGCGCTTAGAGCTATTATCGAAGTAATGAAAAGAATTAAATGAACAAGAAAAAAAAAAACCAAACAAATAAACCCACAAATAAAACAACAAACAAACAAGAGAGAGAGAGAGAGAGAGAGAGAGAGAGAGCACCATCAACAAACAAACACATACAGCATATAAAAAAGCAAAACTACTGGCCGATAAGTGAGAGGATCTTTTTTCTAACCTTGAGCACAACCGAGCTGCAATACCCCCTACCCCGACCCCCGCTTGCCCGCCGTTCCTCTTGCTTCCAACTCTCCAAGACCACTCTCAGCATGCACTGTTAGTATTACATCAGGTTACCCTGTCTGCAACACCCGGACCTTTGTATCAAGTAATCGATAACCAATCATTTCTGAAACACCCAAAGGAAGCAAACCCCAATCGACTTCTTGAGTTCCTAAATATGCATGTCACGCATCCCCCTCTCCCTCCCCCCTCCCCCATACACCCCCTCGACCCAGCACCCATCCTGCACGATCAAAAATCCCCTGGTGTCTTGCACAAGCACACCGCGTGACAATTGCGCGTGAAATGTAGGACGTTTTCAGCGATACGGGATTATTTAAAGGCCCCACTGCTACCATTTTAAGGCTCAAAGGATCGTTCAGAGCTGTTTTGGTGATGTCCAGCATCACACAACTCAGACACATACACAAATACATGCACAGACAGGCTTGCGTTCAGCTGACTGAAGCCAAAACGCTGTAGCCGGTGACAGTGTCGTATACTGACGACAGTCGACAAACATGGCAGACGTCGTATACGGACGGTTGAGTTGTCCTCGTTTGCACGGCCATCAAACGTCACTGTGTTTCATTCGGAGCTCTATTAATCTCTAAGACAGGTGTTACGTGTGGAGATGTGTTGGAGAGCCCGTCGTCTTATCGAAGTAGAACGATGACACACAGGCGAACAAATCCTCACGTAGCGAGTTCTTATGGACCGCACGTTGTCTCCACTCACAGAATACACGTGAGCGCGTAGAAAAGTTATAACCGTGTGGAGTTTATTACAGCAACTTCTCTGTCTCACTAAACTACAAAAAGACATTACAGCTGTTGTCCTACAGCATACAAAACACAACACAAACAAAAAGGCACAGCCACGATCGTAACAACAGGTTATTTCGGGCGGACAGGGGCAGTCACAAGCACAACTGTTCTAAAACAGAAGTCTCCTTATATCAAGCCTTGTAATGGTACATGTAGCAATCGTTTCTTTGATGAGTTGGGGAACCGGGATGGCCGAATGGTAGAGCGTTGGTATCCTCAAAGATCGGGTCGTGAGTTCGAATCCAGGCTGGGGCCAAATATTTGTGCTGGCCTTTTTCTCGTTGCCCCGTCTTTGATATCACCCGTACCCGTGTGTGCGTGCGTGCGTGCGTGCGTGCGTGCGTGCGCGCGCGCGCGCGTGTGTGTGTGTGTGTGTGTGTGTGTGTGTGTGTGTGTGTGTGTGTGTGTGTGTGTGTGTGTGTGTGTGTGTGTGTGAGAGAGAGAGAGAGAGAGCGCACGCGTGCATGTGTGTCGTAAATTTTTGTGGATTTTGTGTACGTACCCCCCCGCCCCCCCCCCCCCCCCCCCCCCCTGATAGTTTGTATTACTTTGTATAGATGTAGCAATGGCAAGTTATAATTCTGGTCCGCCGACCAGATACTTTCACCGTTGTAAAAAAAAAAAAAAGGGGAGTTTCATTTCATTAACGAGTGCCCACTGTATTATTTATTTGATCGTTTTATGGCCAGTGTCTAGCAACACACACAGAATGATTACAAGATCGCCAATAAAGATAACAAACGTCGGGCTCTGCCCTCGCCCACACCACAAGCGTTTTATTTTGAAGGCTATATTCCTTCTTTTTTTTTTGTACATTTTTCCCATCGGCAAAAACAGCACACAATATCCCAGAGTGGTTCTAGGGATTGGTTGTGAATTTACAGCCTGGTGTTGTGAGGGTGGTGTTTGTATGTGGTGTGGTATGGTAGACTTCTCCTAGGCGCACATATCCATCTGTTCTGAAATGTTTCATGGCGCCGCAGGGCTGGAGGACGAAGCAGCGAAAGCCTGCTGCCGCTAAGCGTTACTCGATGTGCAGACTTCCACCCTGCTATTCACTCTGATGCGTGCGACAGTATTTGTGTTTTTCCACGCCACCGGCCACAGCCTACTTTTCATTGACACATTTCATTGATAGATGGGCGTGGGATTTTTAGCGTGCGCACTTGATATTTGTGCCTGCGTGTGTACACAAGGGCGAGACAGGCAACGTAAACAAGTCTGCACGTGAAGTTGACTCGATTTGGAAAGGAAAAATCCATGCAAATTCTTGCCCACCAGGGATTCCAACCGGACGGCTGAAAATCTGAAGTCGGATAGCTTAACCACTAGACCAAATCCCCTTGTGTGTGTGTGTGTGGAGGGGGTGGGGAAGGGGGGGCGTAGTATGACGTATTCCCATCATCGGTCACGGAAGCTGCTTTTTGGCGTTGGTAAAGTTGACTCAGAAGATATGACTGGAGGTGCCTACTTTTTTTTTTTTTCTTTTTTCTTTTTTGTTCCTTTTTCGCAGCGTATACAAAAAGACTCGCCCGCATTGTCCGCCTTGTCAACCACAGCTATACTTTTCTCTTCCCATGGGGTCTTCACTCTGGCCGTGCATTACAAGCTGAATTTCACCTTCACCCTCAGACCCTGGCTACAGCGAGTAGGGCGATCCCGGAGCGAGGCAAGCACGAGCATCCGTGATTGCGACATGGCGTGACCGGACCACATCCAGGCGGTCTACAAGGTCCTCATGGACATTGCACGTGCTTCCCGGACTGAACCGCGGTGTGCGCTCTCTGGACGCTGTGCCCCCGTCATTTCCATTTACAGGTCAGGGGAGGAAGCCGATAAATCTTCCTCAGCCCTGAGGTGGATTGCGGACTGTTCCTTAACCCGTGCTGTGGACTAGAGAGCATGTGATTTCTCGGCTTAGTCCCAACACTGTTTACTGGTGTTCCTGGCATCGTTCGTTAGAAGAAGGAGAAGATGTAAGCGGAAAATGTGGGCGACTTGGGGTGGGGGTGGGGGGGTGGGGGTGAGCGAAATAGGGGACGAGAGGGGGAGGGGGAGGAGGAGGCGGAAGAATTCGCCAGCGAAGGCAAACAAAGTGTTGCGAAAGACGTCCTAGGAAGAGGCGTCCAATCGGAGGAAATGAGAAATGCCCTCAGGGCATAGACATCTTTGCGTGTCGGGTTGACTGAGGAACAAATGGGATAATAATGCCATGTTGGGGGGAATGTTCAAAGGGCCATGAAATTTGCATGCTGGAGCGTTTTTCTGTTTTGTCCTTTAATGCAGATGAGATCATGTGTGTGGCTCTAGTGTTTAGGTTACATCAATAAACTGGGCAATCTCCACACACACACACACACACACACACACACACACACACACCAAATTAGGCAAACATGATATTCGAGATGCCAGTGGCTATCTAGCCATCATGGTCAGGATCAGCTTTCGAGGCTTAAGTGCCTGAAATATAATTCGCGAAAAACGGCCATTCTGCGTGAGAGAGAGAGAGAGAGAGAGAGAGATTTACTTCCATCACCATGCTGCAAATCGAAATTTTGTCGAAGTGCAGACACTTTCAATCTCGTGTTCATTTCTCATTTCGAACTCCGCCGAGGGCTTAGCAAGTGTCGTCACAATTACCCATTTGCATGCAATTTGAATGGAACAACCAGCACCACTGCAGGCAAAGAACACTTCTTTTTCCATTTGGCCGCGACAGTCGCTGTCTCCCGTCTGCTGATTGGCTGAAGTGCTTGGGGCTTTTTCTACGGCAACCGACACTCGAAAATGAACACGAACAAGAAATTGAAAATGCACACGACAAAAGTTTGCCGAAGAAAGTTTGATCAAGAGACGGAGTCACGCTTCACATGGAAATGCAGCTGTTCCGAGTGAAGCTGTTTACACTATAACCCGAGTTCAGCCCGAGTTTACCAACAGTTGGACTCGGGTCAGTAGCGTTTACGTTACATTCTCTGCAGGTCTAACCCTGGCGATGACGTAGATAAGCTTACGCCACGCTCGCCGTCATGCCTTGACGAAAGCATCTCATGACGCCAGCTGCGTGTTTAGATCTGAAAGGCGGGTTGGCCCTGGATCAGCCTCCCAGCCAACCAGTCAACCGGCCGAACAGCCAGAAAAACAACAACAACAAAACAGCCATCCAACCCTCCAACCAACCTTCCAAGTTACCAAACAACTTACCAGCTAAACAAACAAACAAACAAACAAACACAAACACAAACACACAACCACACAAATACAACAAAGAAACAAAGAAAGAAAGATACAAGGGTAGGGTGGGGGTGGGGTGGGTGTTTGGGGGTTTAACGTCCTTTTCCACCACATACGGGTGATATCAAAGACGGGGCAACGATGAAAAAGCCAGCACAAATATTTGGCCCCAGCCGGGATACAAACTCACGACCCGAGCATCAGAAGTCCAACGCTCTACCATTCGGCCATCCCGGCTCCCCCTCTCTAGCCGCAAAATAGTCCATGTTGCTTGCGCGGCCGGGGAAAATTTCTAACTAACTAACTAACTCTCTCTCTCTCTCTCTCTCTCTCTCAACGCTCTACCATTTGGCCACCCCGGCTTGCCGAAAGATACAAACAAACAAGCAAACAAACAAGCAAACAAACAAGTAAACGTCAAGAAAACTCACAGGCACACTTGCAAAATCCGCCCCAATCCATCTTTCCTCTCGCGATGTTCAGTGAGGCACGTCATTGATCCCCTGAACCTTAAGGATGCAGATTTTTGTTTGACACACAGAAAAAAACACATTCCTGCCATCCCCTAGGAAATCAGAATAAAACATCTTTGACAGATAGGCAAAGCCAATTTATTGCAAACTGTCGGATGTTTGGATGATAGCCAGTGACACCGATAACCATCCCCACATCAAGAATTGGATTGCGAAATCCTCGGAGATCGTGTTGGTTTTTTTTTTTTTTTTTTTGCTACGCATCTGATTTGACAAAATCGAATTAAGAATTCAAATCTGCTATACTTACGGAACACCTGTGGCATTTATCAAGTGGCATACAGGCTGTCCTGAAAGGATTTTGTAGACTGGAGAAAACAAGGTCTGCAACTTTTAGTCAAGCCTCACGTCATTTGCCTTCTCGTCGTCGACTTACAGAGGAGGGTGGGTGTGTGTTTGGGGGTTTAACGTCCTTTTCCACCACATAGGGTGATATCAAAGACGGGGCAACGATGAAAAAGCCGGCACAAATATTTGGCCCCAGCCGGGATCGAACTCACGACCCGAGCATTAGAAGTCCAACGCTCTACCATTCGACCACCCCGGCTCCCCACTTACAGAGGAGATGAGGGTTAGCTCATACATGGCGCAAGACTGTATATGGAACTGTTTAAAGCCTCTGTGTTCGTAACGCCGCTGAGATGGAAAACTGCCGCTTTCGAAGCTGTCAGGCTGATTGGCAAACAGAAGGCTTTTTCCGTTGGTCATCGCGACCGTTTTTGCGACTTTGTGGTTTCTAATATTAGAGAAATAACACTTTCTTTGAACCTACGGTCCATTTTTTTGAATAGGCTGGGACTCGATAAAAGCTGCTGAAAATAGCAACCAGTCAGCGC
The DNA here is from genome assembly GCA_018292915.2 of Batillaria attramentaria. Taxonomy (NCBI): domain Eukaryota; kingdom Metazoa; phylum Mollusca; class Gastropoda; family Batillariidae; genus Batillaria; species Batillaria attramentaria. The sequence goes on along the minus strand of JACVVK020000050.1, from coordinate 1,512,288 downwards.
CGTCTACGTGGTCATCAGCCTGCAACCAAATAACGTCGTCTGCTCAGTGCGCGGTACAATTCTACTAGAACAACTTATAACGGCCGGCATGAGTCACCACAATGGATCAGATACTATATTGTTACCTCAGTGACTGATTCTGATGCACAGAATCAGCGCATTTGATGAAAAGTTTTCCACACAGGCTGTCATATGCCTGTCATGCGTATTGAGACTTTAACCCTTTCACTGCCAGACGCGTTTCGGTTCACTCAGGGATAGCATCTCGTCACGTCACCCTGCTGCAAACAGGATCAAAACTTATAATGCATCGAGAGAACATTTTTGCCCCCAACTACTGGAAAGTCTAGACTTACCATTTAAAACTAATTTGACAGTGGGGCTACTGGTGCGATTCATGAAATGCTGCGACGGCGGCAGCGATAGGGTTAACTGCCTCACCACTTTATTGGGGTCGCCTACAAAAAAAAAGGGAACACAGTGTGTGCTGGTTTTCTTCTAACAACATTGTCAAACAACTTAAAATATATACACATGGAGCCCCTGTCATTCCGGCTGTAACAAGCCCCCAACACAACAATCGTTTTAACAACCGTGCTTTCATTGAGCTCAAGACATGCGATCCTGAGGTTGCCCTACATCTAGATCATAGATGCAGCGGAAAAAAAACTGGCCGTGCTGTGAGACATCGTGGAGAAAGAAATGTCCCAATGCACAGATTACGTCTGGCATGGCGATTGTGACAGTTTGTGCTGCACGTGGTGCCCGTGTCCCCCGGGTGTGATGCGGGATGTGGCCTGCCGCCCGCCGCTCGGGTGATGAGGTCCTGATTATACTGGACGGGACTCTAGGGAGTCTCGGTGAAGGGGGGAGGGGGGTGGACGATGTATGCAGAAGCCTGAGTAAGTTTGACTTGATCTACCGATGAGGATGGTGATTGTGAAAGAGGTGTGTGTGTGTGTGTGTGTGTGTGTGTGTGTGTGTGTGTGTGTGTTTTGGGGGGATATTATGCCATAACAGAGAATTGGCCCACATATATGTCTAGTTAACACTCTCCATCGACATTCAGGACTGGCTGTCTCAAAGACTGAGACAATGAAATGAAAAAACAACAACAACAACAACAACCAAAACGTGTGCTGTGATAGGAACCCGTGGCTCCGTCAACAAACAGGACTGGCTGTCTCAAAGACGGGGACAATGAACCGATTAAAAAAAAAAAAGAAGAAAAAGTCTGCTGTGATTTGAACCCGTGCTTTTACTCTTGGAGTACAATGCCATCGTTGCCTGCTCGCCATCATCCCGTACGGTAACGCTGTGCCTGTGGCAGCCCATAGTTGTGGCTGTATAGTCTAGTGCATCGCGGTCTTAAATTATTCTGAACTGAAACTTGGACTTTTGTCACATTCCTTGGCAAAATGTCATTCTCAGTTTCATGCAAAGTGAAACGGGCCGAAGGCGCTGGTTGGCTGTTTGGGGGTCTAACGTCCTTTTCTTGCCACGCAAAAGCGATATTAACTCTAAGAGCCCTAGCCCTGACCACTATATTATAAGACTGGTTAAAAAGAGCAAGCCACTGCAAACCAGTAGGAGCCACTTCAAGGAACTATTACGCAAGGCGTGGGTCTTCCCCGCTAAGCCCGAAACCGCTGCAGATGGCGTATATATATATATAGTGGCTTCTAGTGATCTGAAAATTTTAAATAAAACTGCCTTTTTATTTCTCTTGGGCTTTTAGGAGTTACAGAAGGGGCAACGAAAACGAAGCCCAAATGTTTTGGAGCCCAGAGCAGTGACAGTCCAGTGCTCCCGAGTCCCGCTCGACTGTCCTGTGGACCGAAAGGTGGGGGGGGGGGAGGGGCAATGATGAGGAGGTCAGCGGAAAGTGGTGTGTCTGGGAAGAAACGAGTGCACGCGAGGGACAGTCAGCACTGACAACCGGAGTGGAAGAACTGCATCACCGAGGGAATAACAAATTCTTTCAGAGTGACTGCAAAAAGTTGGCGACTGACAATGAACGTGTCAGCAAATTGCTGCTGCGTCTACTAGGACCCCTTGGGCCGTTCTACTGGCACCGTCTGGTGATTTCAGAACGTCGCCCATTGCATGACAATTGCACGGGCATTGGCGCTATTGTTGGTCAAAGAATACACATACACGAAACCTCAAAATGCCCATATATTCCCTATTCGCCTCAGGCATCATATTCACTCCTAAAACTGCTTCAACCCAGAAAGAAATATTACCATGAACACACCATTCAAGGGCACGCACCTGACAGGAGTTTAAAAAAATGATTGAATGTCTCCTTTCCGCTCAGGTCTCACTGGAGTAATGCAAGTCTACTCTCTGTTTAGGCCAGAGAACCAGTTCACACAAATCCGCTCGCGTCAAATCAGCGAAAAGTCCCACCTTCACAGGCAGCTTGCCTCTTGATGCCCCCCCCCCCCTTCCTCCCATTGGAATGCACTTTGACCTACATAACACTAAAATCACGAAAATCACGGTTTCACGACAACAAAAATCGCAACAAACTAGCACACTCGCCATACACGATTCCTCAAATAAACACCAAACACCAAATTAGTGTCCTTACGCCTGTTTCATGGTGCTGCACGACTACAGACTGAAGGACCCGTGAATGTGGGCTGAATTGTCGTGAGCAAAACAATTCAAAACGTTCAGTGTTCTTTTCTTTGTCTTCATGTTGGTCCCACCACCACTGTATTAACGATACACCATGATGGTCTTTTTAGATCACAGACCGACCCAGGCTTACAAAGGCGGTGAGAACACGATACCATTTAGATGTGTGTAAAATATGAACCATTTGGGGACTGTATTTGCTAAGACATAATAATAATAATAATAATAATAATAGAATATTTATATAGCGCCTAACCTTATCTAAGCTCTAGGCGCTTTACATAAAATACACATTTATTCATATTAAGACATGAAAACACAAAAGACAGATAAAACAAACACAGGACAGGTAAAACTGATAAAACAGACAAAAACTAATAAAAACTCATATCCACACACACACACACACACACACACACACACACACACACACACACACGTTCCCTGCGCACACACACACTCACACCAGCAGAACGACAACATGGCACGGCTATGAGAAGGTGAAGAGATGGGTTTTCAGTCGGGACTTGAAGGTTTCCTTGTTTGAACTGTTTCTGATTGTAAGAGGGAGCAAGACATGAGCCAAAACGATAGCCAAAACATGAGCGTGTCGCCCACTTCACTTGTGAAACTGGATGTAGCTACGGCCAGGAAGACGTCTCAAACTGGATGTAGCTACGGCCAGGAAGACATCTCAAACTGGATGTAGCTACGGCCAGGAAGACGTCTCAAACTGGATGTAGCTACGACCAGGAAGACGTCTCAAACTGGATGTAGCTACGGCCAGGAAGACGTCTCAACTCCCACACTGTCGCTTGCTACATGACAAGTCGCTGATGAGGACTGACCGAGTGCGTTCAGCACTGAACTAGTCCGAAACACACACAACAAATGTTAACCCACAAAAAGGAAACAAATCAACCCACGATGTGTGTACGGCCGGCCATACAGGCCTTTGCATTGCAGGGTGCGTAGTGAACACTCACCCCTTCAACTCCCACGCTGTCGCTTGCTACATGACAAGTTTACAAAGCTCTAAAATACACTTTGGCAGGACCGCGGACTCAGTAGTGACAGCATCTGTGCAAAACACGTTTTTGACACGGTGGGAGTTGGGTCATCCTGCCAGAGCCCGCTTTAACCCTATTGTGACTGGTACTGCCGCCGACTCAACACTGCCTCGGCCTGCCCCCCATACAACTGCAGTAAACTTCAATGAAGACACAAACACTTGACATTTTTAAGTGATGTTGCGTACTGCATGAAAACTGAGTGGAGGGAGAATTCAGTTTTAATGAGTCGTGGTCGATGCGAGCCCGGCTGAACCTTTGATGGAAGTGTCCCTGTCCCCTGTCACGAATGAGTTAAGGGAAATTCAAAATCGGGGTGCTCCCGCCCACCACCCACCTCCCCCTCCCACTCCCCCTCCCCTGGGTGAAGCGCTTCGCTAAATTTCATTCAGAGCCACCCACTTTTTTTCTGCATACATGGTGTGTCAGTTCTCAGCCGCTGGTTGATTTTACTCACTCATTCTCCCTCCCCCCACCCACCCCTCCGGAAACGTTTTGAACTTTAGCACATGAACGGACGCATAAACTACAGCTTGCCTAATGGCTCCAAATGACCAAAGGATGGCGTTAAAATGTAGCCTCCAGTTCTGCAATGTTTCTCGCAAATGAATAAATTGATCTTTCAGCAGGACATAACAAAGAGAATCGAGATAAAGTGAAAAAGCCCCTGAACATAATTCAGCCAAAACTGTTCGTCTAAACTGTGATAAATTCGTCTGAACTCTGATAATTCTAAAGGAGGGTTGGGGGTGGGGTGGGGGGGGGGTTGAGGGTGGGAGTAGAGGGGAGGGGGGCGAGTTAAATGCGCAATTTTAAAGATTTTAGGCTCACAGAACTTCTTGAACTGTTCAGATTGTGTCTGATATGGTGCCACTTAGACACCTGCACAGTGACAGCATCTCAAAGACTGGTATGAACGGCTCTCTCTCTCTCTCTCTCTCGCATTTTTTTTTCTACTTTATTATCCCTTTCGGGAAATTCGGGCTGCTTCCCCCCGGGGGAAGCGTGTCTCCGCGGCGCAGCGCCACCCAATACCTATCCTATATTTTTTACAATTTTGCTGAGAGAGGAAAGCCGGATAACCCGGAGAGAAACCCCCGATGAGCAGCCCGGCAGCCAGGAAAAACCGGTATCACATATCACAAGCTCGACCTGGGCTCGAATCCACGGTTCATCGCCATGACATTGGTGACGGGGTACGGCCGTTCAGCAGCGCGGCCTAGTAGACCACCGCTCATCCCTTTCAGAGCTCTACTAATCATTAAGATAGACTATTTCCAGCGTACAGACGCACTCACAAGCGAAACTGTTCCAAACGCAAGTTGGCTTCTGTGAACCTTAGTAAACTTGGAAACAGCACGTTTAATGTCTGTCTGCCTATTGCAGTTTCAAGACGCGCGGCGCTATCTGGACATTTGCATTGCAAGCCTTTGTGTCGGGGGTTTTACCATCTCTTTTTTTCATTTTGATCCTGTGCCGATGCTAATCTGATCAGACTGACTTGAAAGCAGTAAATTTTAAAACCGTCGATTCACGGAATGGGAGGTTTTTATCCATTAACCAACTCGCCCGTTCTGTCTGGCCAGATTGTAGAAGTCGCCCGCCTAGAACCACTTAGAAAATGAAAGTTCTGGGTAGATACCTGTGTTTGTGTGATGGCCTTCCATAGGCCTTGTCTTTGATTTACCAGCTGGCTGTGCCAAAAAAAAAGGACCCAAAACAAACAAAAAACAAAACAAAAACAAAACGAAACAAACAGAAAACAAAACAAAACGAAACAAAAACAAAACAAAACAAAACAAAACAAAACAAAACAAAACAAAACAAAACAAATGAAACTGTCTTTGATTTACCAGTTGGCTGTGCCAAAAAACAAACAAAAAAGCAAAACAAAACAAAAACATGACGAAACAAAACAAAACAAAACAAAACAAAACAAAACAAAACAAACTTTCTCTAGGCCGTTTTGGTTGCAAGCTTGACCATAGAATAGTTTCCTTGCACACGCATCCATAATTTACAGTAATACAGTCCGCGATGTTTTCTTTCAGACTGAGTTGTTCAACGCTCCAAACGAATTTCCTCGCGGAGACAACAAAATAATTCAAATTTGAATTTGAACTTGGAGTTGAACACCTTACCAAACGAGCGAAAGCAACAGGGAAAAGGAGGGATACAATTTTGATATCAACACTCCTACTAGCTCAAACCCCACACCAAACGAGCGAAAGTTGATCGTATCCTTCCGCTTGCGTGTGTTTGTGTGTGATATATCAGGCTACAGAACACAGATGCAAATTTCGAGGAAAACGCTATGTATTCTTCTTAAACATAACGTTGCATATGACACCCTAGATACGCTTTAAAATCCCCCCCCCCCCCAATCACAAAATCCGGCAGCCAAAGACTCGTGCTTAGAATAAATTTCAACAAATTCCAATATTCATTTTTTTCTTTTGGAGGGGGGTGGGGGGGGGCAATATCAGCAGCGACCACATACCTCCTCATACCTCTGTCGTCTGCTGGCTGTTGTGCCAGCCGCGCATGAATACAAATAGTCCACAAGACAGCCTCATTTTTCCCCTAATTTTACTATTACCTGGCACGAAACTTATTTACAAAGCCAACAAAAAGCCCTAGATTGCCATTTCTTATTCTGCACACAAATTTAAAAAGGGGCAAAAATTTTGTACTATATTAATTTAGCGCAGGTTGTTACTACATGCCCCGGCATGCCCCGGTAGCCTGTAAAAGGCGTTGAGGCGTGTGCACGTCAGATGTGCGTGTGCGGTTGTGTGGGTGATGGCAATGACATCCCAGCAGAAACCCTTTGAAGTCAGTCTGTCGGCAGTTGCATGATGTGCGATGACATAACACTGACTGCAGGCAATCCAGATCACGGGTTGTGATTGCCGTAACTGTTCTCTTGTCATTTCATGCATTATAGATCACCTCACGTCTTTGATCTCCAGCACATGCACTAGAGTGCAGAGTGTTGCACCACGTTACAAAACTGCCAATCAAAAGACCAGTGCCAGTTGCTATACTATTAACAGGAACGTGACCGCCCCGTGTCATTAAGGGTCAGATGGATGCAAAGAGAGGCTAGACACTAGTCCGAGCTTTAGCTCTGTCTAGGATTTATTAGGCTGGGACAGCGTGTATTACGGTTTAGGCCTTGAAAGAGGCCCCGTTTACATTACTAAAATACCGCCCTGAGAGCGCTCTGTCGCGTTTACACTTGGACAAACCGCTCCGAAAACGCACCGCTCTCAGACTACCTACAGTGGGTAGTCTGAGGACGCTCTAGCTTAGGGCGCTTTCGTCACGTCACGTGGGGCCCTGTGTCACCGTAGCAACAGGCCATTTTTGCAAATGGCGAAAGATCGTTTCTTTTTTTCTGCCAGGCATACAAAAACACGTGCTTTCTGGGAGCTGCCATCTTGAATATGTCACATTCCTCGAGAGCACGTGACATATCAACTCCCCTTCCACGATTGTTTAATGTAAACGCCGTGGCGGAGCGCTCTCAGTACGGTGCGCTTTAGGGGCGCCCTCAGAGCGCTCTATAATGTAAACGGGGCCTCTCAGACTCGCCGTATACTGTATAGTCTCCCTTTAATGGCTGTATGCATCTCGTACTAATCTTTTAATCTCAGTCTAGTCATGCTAGTCTCGGACTTATGCCTACCAAGTAAGTTTGGGGTTGTGTACCAGAAGCCTCAATGTAAAAAAAAAAATCATAATTAATTTATAGCTGCATGGATTTTAATTTGGCTGAGTGGGCGTGCTGCACTTTGATGATACTCGTGTTTGCTGCAGTAAGAGCCGTCAAAGAACCGTTAATCTTGCCGGATTTTCGCATGCACGGCCAAAAAAAAAAAAGAAAAGGAAAAAAAGTGAAAACCGTGGGATACACGTGCGCGGTACGAAATGTGTTAAATCACAGTCAGGCTGAAGGGGTCGGATGCATGAAAAGACACTAGACTAGTTTGAGACTTACCTCTACTCTAAGACTTTATACGCCGGGACGAGCGTACATGTACGGAGACTTTCCGTAGCCTCCGTTGATACATCTCGTTACAAGTCTTATAGACTCTGCTTAGCTAAGTCAGTCTCGGACTTCGTCCTGGTTTACTTTCATGCATCACATCCCCGAAGATGATAGAAGACATATTTTGGTTCATGTTAAGCTGAAGCTGATCGTAATTCTCATCGATCGTTTAAGACAGCTCACGTGAGAAGACCTGGTGGCTATCAGGTATAGCCTAGCTGCCTGAAATGGTAAGTAATCATCTTATGTTTCTGGCACTATTTCATCCTTGCTTATATATTTTACCCCATTCGTAGACTGACCTTTCGGGAAGATTTCCTTCTGCCGACATTAATACTTCGACTGTTGCCTGGTCGGTGGGTTTTTTTTTTTTTTTTTGAGTAGCGAGGATCGCGTGACTCGGACTCGTACTGATAGTGCGGATAAAAATTTTACCTGTTTTTTTTTAATAAATATTAATATTATTCTTTCTGATTTCTGAAGGGATTCTACTAGTGTTACCTCATACATGTATGTTACTCCGCGTGTGTGTGTGTGTGTGTGTGTGTGTGTGTGTGTGCGTGCGTGCGTGCGTGCGTGCGTGTGTGTGTGTGTGTGTGTGTGTGTGTGTGCGTGCGTGCGTGCGTGCGTGCGTGCGCGTGTGTGTGTGTGTGTGTGTGTGCGTGCGTGCGTGCGTGCGCGTGTGTGTGTGTGTGCGTGCGTGCGTGCGTGCGTGTGTGTGTGTGTGTGTGTGTGTGTGTGTGTGTGTGTGTGTGTGTGTGTGTGTGTGTGTGTGTGTGTGTGTGTGTGTGTGACATTAAGACACATACCTGCCAAGTGAATTTTACCCTTTTCACGGATTATTATTATTATTATTATTGTATCATTATTCAGGATAGTTTGTGAATTTTGATAGTACTTCAACAAAAACTCAGTGATATGAAAGAAGCAAAAAGCTGAAATACACTGAATCAAATCGCACACACACACACACACACACACACACACACACACACACACACACACACACACACACACACACACACACACACACGCGCACACGCACGCACGCACGCATGCACAAACACACACGCACGCACGCACGCACACACACACACACACACACACACACACACACACACACACACACACACACACACACACACACACACACACACACACACACACACACACACACACAATGCCGTGTAAGTGAAATGTTAGTCTGTAGTCAATTCCCTCACCGTTACTGGTGAACCCCCCACCCCCCCACCCCCCCCCCCACCCCTCTCCCCGCCCCTCCCTGCCCCTCCCTCCCCTACTCCCTTTTCCCAAAGGAAACATCTAGAATACCAGCTAGCCGGGAAACAGGAGAAAATCTATGCCATAGTAGCGGGCAACGCGATCATCCCAAGAGGTTTGTGATTCATTATGAATACAACAGTGCTTGGTGTCAGCGTCACTGTGAGGTGTACGCTTGCGGTGAAATGTAGTCGCGATGGAAATCCTAACATCGGTGAATAGAATAGTGTCCTAATAATGCGTGGTGGTGGTGGTGGTGGTGTTGGCGGTGTGGTACTGGTGGTGGTCTGGGAATAGACGACTCCAACTGACAGTCTGCAAGCCCAGACACCAAAGCCCTGCCCCTTTATTCTGCCACGCAGTAGCAAAATACAGTGCGTCAACTGATGGCGCCATTGTATAGGATAAGGGGTGATTTCAAGATAAAAGAGATTGACGTAACATTTTTTCCCCTCAAATGACGTCACTGGACCTACTGCTTTATTTCATGTTTCAGTCACGTCAAACTACACGTGCTTCCTTCGTAGTGTCTGGTGTGTGTGTGTGTGTGTGTGTGTGTGTGTGTGTGTGTGTGTGTGTGTGTGTGTGTGTGTGTGTGTGTTTTCGAGCGCACGAGTGCGTGCGTGTGTGCGTGTGTGAGTGTGTGCATGTGTGCTTGCATGTTGTCTCCGTGAATGTGTTAATGCGTTCGCGCGATCCCATAGCTTGTACTTTTTGTTTCGTCTCCCACATGTATCCACGCAGGTCCAGAAAGGGGCATGAATTCTTTTTGTCGCCAGTCAGTCCTGCTGTGCTCAGATTACTTGGCACAAATTATCGTTTAGAAATTTTCCTCGACACGCAAATGACAGAGGGTTTTGCTAATGCGCAGTTCTTTTTTTCTTTTTTTCCTGCCTGTATGTTCCATTTCAAGTCATTACACCGTGGTCCTTGTGTGATTGGAAACTTGCGTGTGGAACGCAATGCTGCAGTTTGATTTTGACAATCTGCCTACAACAAAATGGACGGGGAAAACCAGATGCATACATGAAACCCAGACCCATTTAGAACGACGAAAAAAAAAAAAAAAAAAAAGGTATTGAGTAACAGCTTTGTGCTGTCGCAGCGATTGTAATCGCTGAGTGTGCAGGTTTGAGAGTAAATGGTTTGGGTTGCTGTCTCTGTCGTTGTTTGTTTGTTTGTCAAGACAAAGACCTTTGGTCAGCGTAGTTATTCATACCAGGGTCCGACTTGTTGGAATGATCTCCCAGTTTCGATCAGATATGCAGACACAAAAGTATCTTTCAAAACAATTTTGAAAATCCACCTCTTCACAGCCTTCAACCAATAACTGTTGCCACATCATCATCTTGCTGGTCATGTGTGTGTGTGTGTGTGTGTGTGTGTGTGTGTGTGTGTGTGTGTGTGTGTGTGTGTGTGTGTGTGTGTGTGTAAGCCGGGGGCAGCCCGTGTATGATGCTGCACATCATGTGTTTTTAGTTAAATGTGTGTGTGGAGGCATGTTGTGTGTGTTTCTGGGTGAGTGAGTGTGTGTTGATTGTAAGGCGCCCTGAGCTCCCGCGAGAGGGAGGGCGTCTCTTAAGTACCCATTTTATTATTATTATTATTTGTTTGTTTGTTTGTTTGTTTGTTCGTTTCATACGATAACTGACTGTGAGGGGAGAGCAATAACTCTTAAAAGCACACAGACACAAAAAAAATCGAAATTTTACTTGAAATCTTCAGGTCACTAGAAGCCACTTCAAGCCACTATTACACAATCTCCTGCGGTCTTGGGTCTAGCGGGAAGGTTCACGCCTTGCGTAATAATATCGAAGTGGCTCCTACTGGTGTGCAGTGGCTTGTTCTTTTCAGCAAGTCTTATCGTACAGCGGGCAAGGACGGTCAGGCTCGAACCGGACCCCTCGCATTGGTGGCGGCGTGTTAACCGCTAGACCACCGACCGCTGTATTGTTGAAATGGCCAAGAAGAAGCACGTTTCCTCGAGTCATCGTAACAAAAACGAAAGTCAGTGATGGAGACAGTTTGCAGGGAATTCAGATCAATTCCCTCAAGAGTTTCGTGCTTATGAATACTCCATTGAAAGCACTTGAGCTTCATAGACCAGTTCTCAGTCTGTCCTTGTGACGCCTCTGATGTCTGAGACTAAGGCCCCGTTTACATTAGCTTAAAATACCGCCCTGAAAGCGCCCTGAGAGCGCCCTGTCGCGTTTACACTTGGACAAACCGCTCCGAAAACGCACCGCTCTCAGACTACCTACAGTGGGTAGTCTGAGGGCGCTCTAGCTTAGGGCGCTTTCGTCACGTCACGTGGGGCCCTGTGTCACCGTAGCAACAGGCCATTTTTGCAAATGGCGAAAAATCGGGGTTTTTTGTTGTTGTTGTTGATGTTGGTTTTTTTTTCTACCAGGCATACAAAAACACGTGCTTTCTGGGCGCTGCCATCTCGAATATGTCACATTCCTCGAGAGCACGTGACGTATCAGCTCCCCTTCCACGATTGTGTAATGTAAACGCCGTGGAGCGCTCTCGGTACGGTGCGCTTTCGGGGCGCCCCCAGAGTGCTCTGTAATGTAAACGGGGCCTAAGTTTGACGTACGGAAAGAAATTAGGACGTACTACCTAGCAGGCTATAGACTAGTTTCACAAAGCTGAGACTGAAAGATTAGTACGAGATGCAGAAGAGGAGACTAAGGTAAGTTTACGGCTATTTCAGGGACTAAACGGTAATATTCGCTGATAACAGTCCCGACTTAATAGGTTTCAGTGAGACTTGAGTTAAATCTCAGGCTGTCTAGTCTTTTTTCATGCTGGTCTGATGTGTTACATCTTGACAGGTCTGTTGTGTCATATCTTGACAGGCCTGTTGTGTTACATCCTGAGAGGTCTGTTGTGTTATACATGAGAGGTCTAGCCGCGAAATAGTCTTTGTTGCTTGCACGGCGTTAAGCTCTAACTAACTAACTCGAAATAGTCTTTGTTGCTTGCGCGGCGTTAAGCTCTAACCTACTAACTAACTAACTAACTAACTAACTAACTAACTAACTAACTAACTAACTAACTAACTAATGAGAGGTCTGTTGTGTTATATCTTGATGAAAGCCACCGTTTTGACGCAAGGCGTTACTAGCGCATTCGACGAGAAGCTTTCCACAAAGTTGTTGTATGCCAGACAAGTTCATAGAGGCTTTGAACGACTGACTACTCCACTGAAACCGGTACTTGTGCCTCTAGAATGGTACTCAGACTGTCTCTGGCTATAAACTTGAAACGTGGTAAACTCTCCTGCAACTCGATTTATCGCCTCGTCCAGGGCAGGCTTTCTTTGCCAAACCCTTCGTTAACGTAGCCGGCGAGCGAGTTATTCCAAGCCGAAGCAGGAACCTCCCTGGAACATGAGTACCCTATCCAGGCCACGGCCATACTTACGAACTTATCCTCCAGTGGTGCCAGCGCCATCTGGGGACTGCGGTGAGTGCACTCCGGGGCCGTGGCTGTGTCGTCAAAACTACGTTTGCCAGCAAATTAATGTCCTCTAGTCGGTAATTTTATCGCATGAGTTGTTTGTCTGAGGGCCCACTCCTGGTGATCGGCTGCACGCGACGGGAGTGGGTTGGTCAGAGCGATGCTGCTCTTCAGTGTTTCGTGGACAAGCCATCCCGTCGCCGACAGTATAGAAATGGCTGTCTATAAGTAACGCTCAGTTGGTAAGTTCGCCTGTTAGGGGGTGCAAATGTATACCAGTCATTTGCAAGGGGAGCAAATGTACCCGAGCTGCGCGGGACGGGGTGCAAATGTATCCTGGATTCGGGTCTCGCGAGATGAAGTCACGTGATCGCTGACTTCGTTTTATGAATGTAACTAAAAGGAAAACATTAAACGAAGACATAAAATATGTGTATAGTATCTGCTGTAATTAGTAACTGTTACGTTTTCCGGAAACGAGCCTTTCGATGCAAGGGGAGCAAATGTACCCGAGCTGCGCGGGACGGGGTGGAAATGTATCCTGGATTCGGGTCTCGCGAGATGAAGTCACGTGATCGCTGACTTCGTTTTATGAATGTAACTTAAAGGAAAACATTAAACGAAGATATAAAATATGTGTATAGTATCTGTTGTAATTAGTAACTGTTACGTTTTCCGGAAACGAGCCTTTCGATGAAAACAGCACGGAAATATCGCGAGAAACTAAAGGGCGGGATACAAACGCCCCGCTGATTGGAGAGCTGGAACACATCTGCTTCCCCTGCATATGACTGGTATACATTTGCAGTATTTTGCACCCCTTAGCGGGCGAACTATACCACCTGAGCATAAGGAGCCGGGCTTTGTTGTCAGACAGAGAGGTGCGTCAACGCCGTCATTGCGTGCGGCATCCGATGTACCGAACACGCAGTAACACACTCCCCATCTCTTTATACTCCGGGGTGGGTGTGGGGGGCACTTTCCGTATTTAAGCTGGACGCACTCCCAGCTCCAGCCTCACACGCCAGATTTATTCCCAAGCTGGAAACACTCCACTGTTAGTCTGCATGTGGCTTAGATTAGAGGGAAGGGAGCCGGGGTGGCCGAATGGTAGAGCGTTGGACTTCTAATGCTCGGGTCGTGAGTTCGTAGCCCGGCTGGGGCCATATATTTGTGCTGGCTTTTTCATCGTTGCCCCGCCTTTGATATCACCCGTATGTGGTGGAAAAGGGCGTTAAACCCCCAAACACCCACCCAACCTAGATTAGAGGGAGTACATCCAGCTTCAAAGCGGGAAGTGCCCCGGAGTATATGAAGCTGGGAAGGGGGGGGGAGGGTACATTCTGCGCGTGACACCAGCACGGAGATGGTGTTATGTGCACGCATTGCTTCCGATAATTATCAGTATTCTGACTTAATATTACCCCTGGGAGTCAACACCAAGATTTTCATGTGTATTTATTGACAGGAGAGAAGAAAGAGGTGGACCACAAACGACAAGATCACTACCAAGAAAGTATCAAAGTTGCCACGTCTGTGGTCTAAGAAGGATTGATTGTGACGTCAGTGACAAAAGCTATGGCGTTACATTTCCCAAGCATCATCACATCATCTTTGAAACCACCCTCAGGACGAGAAAAGAAAGCCTGGTACTTTACCTCCTTCTCACTCTGCTTGGGAAATGTTCAGCCGACAAAATTTGAAAAATAAATGCAATTCTAAATTCCGAAACTTAAATAGCTGAGCTGACCCTTTGCACCACGTGATTGTAATGTGTTTATGTCCAGTGTGTGAGAGAATGTGTGTGATTCACGTAAGCGTGCGTGTTGAGTTCAGTTCGCGGCGCTTTGAGCCGATTTATGAAATTGGGTAAAGCGCCTATACAATACTCGTTATTATTAGTATTAGTATTATTACTGAGAGACTGTAGTCGTAACAGAATTTCAGTAACCGTTGCCGCGTTACAACTATATACGTAACAGTCAGTAGTGTGCAAAATCTTCGTTCTGTTTCACTGCTGCTAGCCGTTACCATATTTTCTTGGAGTGATCTCCCTTAGAAACGGTTTCTGTTTTCGTTGGTTACCGTTGTGAAAGTGTTTCTTGTGACCGACACCAACCCTTGGCTATACATCGTAAACAGCAACAGCAGCAGCAGCAGCAGCAGCAGCAGTAGCATCAGCAGCAGCAACAGCAGTTAACGTATGGCCGGCACAGAAATTGGACAATATTATGCAGCTACCCACTTCTCTACCACACCAGCCTTCTTCCCG
>JACVVK020000050.1:1487500-1492500 GCA_018292915.2 Batillaria attramentaria | reverse complement strand
TATATTTCCTTTTCCCGTGTCTGGTTCAGTGGTATATCTGGTTTCCCTCTCTCATGCTCCCCGGCTGTCTCCAACTTTCTTTCTCTCTCTCTTCTCTCACTCTCCCTTTCATCCCACATGAACAAACTCCTGTGTTTTTGTTTTTTTTCCTTTGTTGTGATTATTTTGCTTTATTGCATTTTGTCTTGGTGCTTTTATGCGCATGACAATAAAAACCTTGAAACTTGAAACTTGATAATGATGAAGGTGAGAGGGTGGGTGGGTGGGTGTTTGGGAGTTTAACGTCCTTTTTCCACCACATAAGGGTGATATCAAAGACGGGGCAGCGAGAAAAAGGCCAGCACAAATATTTGGCCCCAACCGGGATTCGAACTCACGACCCGAGCATTGAAAGTCCAACGCTCTACCATTCGGCCACCCCGGCTCCCCGATGAAGGTGAGAAACTGATTTAGTCTTCATAATGCAGTCGGAGGAGATGCGTCTTCAGCACAGTTTTGAACGAGTCAACCGACTTAGTATGGCGAACATGAAAAGGCAGACTGTTCTAAACAAGTGGACCACGTTAGAGCAAGGAACAGATAGAGCAGTTACTCACTGTTACTGTCATCATCGCTGTCGTCGCTTGTCTCTTTGTCGTGATTTAATTATTAATTATAATTTTCACTTATTTTTTTCAGACGTCTTTGACACCCCCCGACTAATTTCAGCCTTGAACCAGCACGTACAACAAGTGAGAAGTACAAGTGAACGTACATATTTTCAACACAGTTCTAGACACGATTTTCTCAGACATATAAAAAAATAAATACCAAGAACGACTGTAGCAGCTTACCTCTGTTGAAAAGAAATTGCTCACCAACTGAGACCCCCCCCCCCCCTCTCTCTCTCTCTCTCTCTCTCCCGCCGGCTGGGGCCAAATATTTGTGCTGGCCTTTTTTTTTCTCGTTGCCTCGTCTTTGATATCACCCTTATGTGGTGGAAAAGGACGTTAAACTTCCAAACACCCACCCACCTACCCTCTCTCTCTCTCTAACAAGTGAGAATGAATCTGCGACTCCGGCAAATTGTGACAGCAATAACGGCGGTGCGATAGCTGGCCCTCTCCATCCCCCCCCCCCCCCCCACCCCCCAGTGAGTGTGACAGACATAGCAGGAAATTGCGCGCCTCCATTTGACCTTCTCTAACTCTTTCTCAGACTTCAGGCTAAAGAGTCTTCAAGGCGGATGCTTATGCCACTGGGGGGATCACCAAACTTTCAGTGGTGCGTACTAAGCAGGAGCTTTCTGTCCTCCAGTGTCTGCCTGAATGGGCGGCTCGACTGTGATGGCACAAGCCTAGAGCTGTTCAGATCTCTAAGGATTTTGGGGTCCGCACTTTCTGCCGACCATCTGAACCCCCCCCCCCCCCCCCCCTGGGAAATTAACCTCTGATAGTTAAGTTATTGTAGGTACAAAACAGGACTGACACTCCTCAAACTGGATCTAGACGAAACTGCGATGGCTTCGAAAAACGAAAGAAAAAACACAGAGGTATAAGAAAAGACACTACTGACTATACGTACGTACTTTCTCCCCAAAATGACGTAATAATAGCTGTCGTCGTCGTTGGCTCATGGTCTCCATGACACGGTGACCATGACAATGAATGACGGGAGAATGTACGAGATAATGGCGAACGGATGAGCGAGTGCATGTGTTTGTGTGCTTCTGCAAACTGATTAAACCCTGTCCGGAGTTTCGTCTGAAGTTCTCCAGTCTGGTAACTTGCATATTGTTCGTCGTGTTCGTTTCCTGCATGGTGTGAGTGCGTGAGTGTGTGTGGATGGTTCGTCTGACTGCGTGGGTTGCTTTGTGCCGCCTCAACGGCCATACACTACATCCTGACGGTAGCGACAAATAATAACGTTGTACTTGTAGTCCCCAGCGAGACGACTACATAACACAGAAAACAATAAAAACTTTACATTATCCAGAAAAAATTGCCCTCGTGAAATGCCAGTGGTCTTGAATTCACAATATACAGCAGCTGCCCTGCAATAATTATTCCAAACAGGGCACCGCTTTCACCAATTACAACACCAGAATCGGAGAACGGAAAAGGAACTGAGGCAATTCACCCAGTATAAGCGGGTGTTGCGTTAGTTTTGGGTCTCAGGTTAAACTTTTTGTGATATATATATATCGATATATATATATATATATCGTCTTGTGTCACCATCCCGGCTGGGGCCAAATATTTGTGCTGGCTTTTTCATCGTTGCCCCGTCTTTGATATCACCCTATGTGGTGGAAAAGGACGTTAAACCCCCAAACACCACCCCCCCCCCTTGTGTCACCAAAGGATGGGTGTTGTGATTTCTGCTATTTTTACTATTGTTTTCTGGTCCTTTTCTCGTCCACCTTTTTTTTTTTCCCCCGCGCCGTGTATGTCAGTACGTCCGCAGAGTTACCTTTTGTTTGTTTGTTGAAGTTATGTCCCATTTGTTTATGTCCTAAGGAAGGCGATAGCCGAAACGTTGACCTGTGCCGTCCTTTGTGAAAGTTAAGTGGTTTCTGTCCCTTTTATGTCGCTTTTATTTGCTTATATTATGATTATCACAGCGCTTGCGTGGGTTTAGCAAAAACGCCAGTGACATGCGAATCACAGGTGCAGAACCCTCACGGCTTCAGGTGACATTATTTTGGGAATCTATTAATCCTGACAGACCCCCCTGTCATTCACGTACAACGTAATTTTAGAAACAGAACTGCACTGGACAACTCTATGTATTTATTGTTCATTACCGTGAGACTGGCGCATATTTCAGAAGTCGTGTGACGTCTTGTGCATTTCTGTCCAGGGCAACGTACGCCTTGGATGCTATTTTCGGTTATCAATGACGTACGTGAGATTCAGCTCGTGAAGGGAATGGCTGTGTCTTATATCACGACTGAACTGGAGATTTATATGATACGTGATTTGCTCTCGTTAACCTTCTATTAGTTTGGGTTTTTTTTTTTTATAGTGCAACCAAACCTGATACCGGGTATTACAGTTTTCAGCAAACGGAAATCGTAATACGTAAATGGAAATCAAAAACTGACGATAATGTTTCTTCAGTCATTATTAGTTCTACAATTCCAGACGCTAATGTTGTCAAGTTCTATTGTAACGGGATACAGATAATGTTTCTTTAATCATTATCAGTTCCATAATATCAGACGCTAAATGTTGTAAAGCTCTATTTCAAGGGGATGCAATTTCAACCCTCATTAGCGCTTTAACCTTTCAGTTATGGGCTACTTTCTAGGGAAGTGACAGGGCTTAGATAAACGATAGATTGAATATCAATGTTGAAGCTCTCGCTGTTCATGAGGACTTTTGTTCAATCAATAAGATACAAGACGTAAACCTGTCGGCACGTGGGACTTTACACGTAACGCAGATACTACGCTGACGTTTAGTTTGCATGGGCATGGATTTGGAGGATAATCCCGTTTACTCTGTATGTTTGTAATGCGCTTCCTTGTAACCGAGTCTGTATTTTTGTTGTTGTTGTTGTTGTTGTTGTTCTGTTTGCTATGTTAGCACTCTTTTTTGTCTTGTTTTCTTTTTTCTTTTTTTTTCCTTTCGTATGCTTTGCTTTGTTTGATTTGTATTTCTGTTGCTGTAGTCTTTTCGGTTCCACCCCCCCCCCCCCCCCGAGAGTCTCGAAGAATAAATGAAAACTACAAACTACTACTTCAAGCCTTCCCGACCCTAGAATCTTGCTTACTGGACTTGCCTCTCCGCGCACGGTATTTGTGTTGTTTGCTTCCACACAAATCTTTTTTTTTTTTTTTTTTTTTTTGCAACAGAGCCAAACGCAGACACCGACTTTAGAGAGGAAATGGGCAGCTTGTGTGGGAGCTGACCGCCTAAAAGCAGCACAATGGAGAACCGGGTGGGAGGCAGGTCAAATCAAGGATTTCAAAAAGTGACAGTTGCAAAACAAATACCTACCAGACTGACGTACTTATGTAATTACGTAATTTTGTAACACAGAATTGCTTTTTAGCTTGTTGCAAAAAATGTGTTTTTTCCCCTTATAAGGTACAATATGTAAACCTGTCGGCACGTGTTGTTGTTGTTGTTGTTGTTGTTGCTGTTGTTGTTGTTGTTGTTGTTGTTGTTGTTGCTGCTGCTGCTGCTGCTGTTGTTTGGCCCAGCTCTTTCCCAGCCCCAGTGGTGTTCCTCTCAGGTCAAGGGTGGAATCCACGGAAGGCTCGAAAGCTGGGGCAATTTTTATTATGCATGATGTTGGAGATGAGGATGATGGTAAGATGATGCTGTGGAGGTCCGTGTGGTTTGGGGCTGCAGGGACAGTGCCGCATTCCACGCTTCCTGTCATAAATATTTCGGCGTTAAGGTAAGTGGTATTTTACACGTAACACAAACAGTACACAGACGTTCTCTTATGTCAAGCGTCCCCGAGCCTGGAATCTTGGTTGCTGGACGACCCTCTCGCCTGTTTCTGGTTGTGCTTGGGCCACAATAATAATACTAATACTAATAATAATAATAATAATAATAATTATTGTATAGGCGCTTTTCCCAATTTTATGAATCGGCTCAAAGCGCCGCGAACTGAACCCAACACGCACGCTCACGTGAAGCACACGCATTCTCTCACACACTGGACATAAACACATTACAATCACGTGGTGCAAAGGGTCAGCTCAGCTATTTAAAACTTCGGCATTTAGAATTGCGTTTATTTTCAATTTTTGTGGGCTGAACATTTCCAAAGCAGAGGGGGAGGGAGCCGGAGTACCCGGAGAAAACCCCCGACGATCGGCCCGAATGAACAAGACACTAATGCAAATTTCAAGAAAACGCTATGTATTCCTATTAAACGTAACGTCGCGTACTACACCCTAGAAATGCTTTAAAATTCACCAAAAAATTCATAAAACTCCAGCAGCGAAAGACTCATGTGTAGAGTAAATTTCAACAAATTCCAATGTTCCGGTTTTTTTC
>JACVVK020000050.1:1380000-1482500 GCA_018292915.2 Batillaria attramentaria | reverse complement strand
AAAGGTCATTGTAATTTTTGTTCACAGAGTAGACAATATTCTTTTTTATTATTCTGGGGTCAATTCCCGGCTGGATGCAAAAAAAAAATAAAAATTTAGCTGACCTTTTCTTTGTTGTCTTAACTTGGATATCACCCTTTTCCCTGGTGGAAAAGACGTGAAACCTCAGTCACCCAACCATCCAACCAAAAAGCCCAGCCGACCAACCAACCAACCAACCAGCCAGCCGACCAACCAGTCGACCATCCAGCCAACCAACCAACCCCGTACCATCCGGCTAGACCAATGCAGCTCCCTGAACCAACTGAACGTCCTATCTACTGCTGCAAATGTCAGAGACTAACTTGACTAAGCTGAGAAGAAATTATTGCCGATGGCCGAATGGTAGAGCGTAGGACTGCTAATGCTCGGGTCGTGAGTTCGTATCCCGGCTGGGGCCAAACATTTGTGCTGGCTTTTTCATCGTTGCCCAGTCTTTCATACCACCCGTATGTGGTGGAAACGGACGTTAAACCCACAAACACCCACCCACCCACCCACCCTCGTCTCAAAACGCTTTGCAGCTGTGTCACCAGAGCGGCCCGTCTCTACCGGAGACTGCACACTCTGTCCCGGAGTTCTCAAACCAGCGTCCACAGCGCGCGCACACTGCGTCACATCCGGTGGGTGTCTGGGCGACGCCGGTTCTACCGACCCTCGTCACTACAGACTGGCAGCAGCGTTCGGAAGTTTTGCTTTCTAAATGTTAGCCAAGGAGAAAATAGTCTCTCTTTGGAGACTTCACTTTGAAGTTTTTTGCTTTTTTTTTACGCAGCCGCCGGGTCTATTTCGGGCCACGTAAATGACCGCCGCATCGCTCTTTCCCTTGCGTGGTAGTGAAAATCCGTTATTTTGCTCCGTCTCGAGTGTCGCGTTGTTTCAGACAGAATAATTGCGTGGATGGCTCGAATAAATGGCTGGTTTATTATTTTCATCATAGATATAGCGTCTCTATAAATTCAGCCGGAAACCGTGAAGGTCGTAAAATGGAACTTTTCAGTCGTCCGTCACGTGATTGGGTAAAATAGGAAAGTTTCGCTTGCGAGGCCCTTATCAACACTAATTTTTTGACGAATGTGACTTAATCTGAAAAACGACATTTTGACTACATTTTTGTGTATATAGTGCCCCCCCCCCCCAAAAAAAAAGTATTTTACGCGGGTTTATATTGTTTTTGATACGGGTTTTTGAGTTTATTCTGCTGTAAGAAAGTAAATGGCCGGATAAACTGCACGTATAATGCAGAATTCCTACTGAAAGCTCAATGGTATAAGACGAGTAATGTTGTGACTAGGTCACCTTCCCTCGGCGCTAAAAAAGAGTTCGAATCCTTGCTGGGGCCAAATAGTTGTGCTGGCCTTTTCCTCGTTGCCCCCCGTCTTTGATATCACCCTTACGTGGTGGAAAAGGACGTTAAACTCCCAAACACCCACCCTTCCCACCCACCCACCCGGTGCTTTGGAAATGTTCAGCCCACCAAATTTGAAAAATAAATGCAATTCTAAATTCCGAAATCTTAAATAGCTGAGCTGACCCTTCGCACCACGTGATTGTAATGCGTTTATGTCCAGTGTGTGAGAGAACGCGTGTAATTCACGTGAGCGTGCGTGTTGGGTTCAGTTCGCGGCGCTTTGAGCCGATTCACGAAATTGGGTAAAGCGCCTATACAATACTCATTATTATTATTATTATTATTATTAAGAAGAAGAAGAAAAAGAGGAGCAGTCTACTTCAAACGACTAGCCTTTTCTTCAGCCATGAGACTGCAACACTGTGGTATGTAGAGTTGTTTTGAGGGTGGGTGGGTGTGGGTGTTTGGGGTTTAACGTCCTTTTCCACCACATACGGGTGATATCAAAGACGGGACAACGATGAAAAAGCCAGCACAAATATTTAATAATAATAATAGTATTGTACAGGCGCTTTTCCCATTTCATGAATCGGCTCAAAGCGCCGCGAACTGAACCCAACACGCACGCTCACGTGAATCACACGCATCCTCTCACATACTGGACACAAACACATTACAATCACGTGGTGCGAAGGGTCAGCTCAGCTATTGAAATTTCGGAATTTAGAATTGCATTTATTTTTCAAATTTGGTGGGCTGAACATTTCCAAAGCAGAGGGGGAGGAAGCCGGAGTACCCGGAGAGAACCCCCGACGATCGGCCCGAATGAACGGTGCCACGTACGAGAAGGAAAAATTCTTCGCCCCGAATGGGACTCGAACCTCTGACCTCTCGCATTGGTGACAAGTCTCTTAACCACTAGACCACCGACCGCCCCAGCCGGGATGTTTTGAGGGTAATGAGCAGTCTCGATTATTGCAACCGTACTGAGCTGTCTCCGAACCCGACTCTATAGACACTTCTCCAAATTCATGCATTCAGAAAGCTCTCTTAAATTCTGGTCGCGCACGAGACACAATTATCTCCCGTGACCTCGGTATCCGGCTCTGAGATTTTGTCCGTGGAAGGGAAAAGAGTCATTTCCTCCGGACTGTAATTTGTTTCCTAGCCATAATTTGACACTCTGCTCGAAGGAGACATGTGAAACAATTCCTGATAGATCCCCACAAAAGGGGGGACCAAGGAGTGAGCGGTGGTCTAATAGGTAGCGCGTCGGACTCAGCCTCTGAACGGCCGTCACCGCTGTCACGACGATGAAGTGTGGATTCGAGCCCAGGTCGAGCTTGTGATATGCGATACCGGGTTTTCCTGGCTACCGGGCTGCCCATCGGGGGTTTCTTTCCGGGCTATCCGGCTTTCCTTCCCCAGCAAAATTGAAAAAAAAAATATTAGGATAGAAGCAGCCCGAATTTCCCGAAAGGGATAATCAAGTAGTTTTAAAAAGAGGAAAAGAAACAAAGGACGGTGATTTGGGAGGCATATGGAGTTTTTGGTCTCACTGAAAAGTGAAGAAAAACAAAAAGCTCTGTAATTATTTCTGTAGCACGGTCTATACGTGAGATACGTTCTGTGGAAAACTCGCTGAACAAAATTGGGAATCCTGCCGGTATAACCTTGTTGTATTACATGCTCATTTAATAATAATAATAATAAATGGCATTTGTAAGGCGCATTTCTTTGGAATAAATTCAATGCGCCAATCACTCACCGACACTCATGCAAAAGATGGACAAATATAGACCGGTGAAACTGACTAGTTGCTGACACGGGAAATTACTGGAAGGCTTTACAAAAGAGGAACGTTTTAAGATTGTTCTTAAAAACAGACAGTGTGGGCGCATTTCTCAGATGCTGATTTCAGTTTTGCTGTATGCTACATTCAGTTTTGCTATATGCTACATTCAGTTTTGCTATATGCTACATTCAGTTTTGATGTATGCTACATTCAGTTTTGATGTATGCTACATTCAGTTTTGCTATTATGCTACATTCAGTTTTGCTATATGCTACATTCAGTTTTGCTGTATGCTACATTCAGTTTTACTATATGCTACATTCAGTTTTACTATATGCTACATTCAGTTTTGCTATATGCTACATTCAGTTTTGATGTATGCTACATTCAGTTTTGCTATTATGCTACATTCAGTTTTGCTATTATGCTACATTCAGTTTTGGTATATGCTACATTCAGTTTTGCTATTATGCTACATTCAGTTTTACTATATGCTACATTCAGTTTTGCTATATGCTACATTCAGTTTTGATGTATGCTACATTCAGTTTTGCTATTATGCTACATTCAGTTTTGCTATATGCTACATTCAGTTTTGATGTATGCTACATTCAGTTTTGCTATTATACTACATTCAGTTTTGGTATATGCCACGTTCAGTTTTGCTATTATGCTACATTCAGTTTTGCTATATGCTACATTCAGTTTTGATGTATGCTACATTCAGTTTTGGTATATGCCACGTTCAGTTTTGCTATTATGCTACATTCAGTTTTGCTGTATGCTACATTCAGTTTTGCTAGTTGTTCAAAGAGACTAAGTATGAAGGGCTCCATAAAACTGGAATCTAGGGTAAAGGTCAGCATGTGTGGTTTCTCTCTCTCTCTCTCTCTCTCTCTCTGTATGCTACATTCAGTTTTGCTAGTTATTCAAAGAGACTAATGGTACCATTTGTATGCTCTAATATTGTACTGAGCTGTTTTCGTTTCATCTAGCATCATACAGCTTAGACACCTGCACAGAGAGAGAGAGAGAGAGAGAGAGAGAGAGAGAGAGAGAGAGAGAGAGAGAGAAAACTTTATTTTTCAACGGTATAGGTAGTCAACTTGCCGTTGCTATTTCTAGTAGTATCTATCTAAACAGAAAATACACACACACACACACACACACACACACACACACACACACACACACACACACACACACACACACACACACACACACACACACACACATGTAATGCAACAGGAAAAAAGCAAGAGAGAGAGAGAGAGAGAGGATCTGACTCTGGTCACAGTACCATGAATAAGATAATTCACGACTCACAAAATATGAAGTATGAAGGGCTCCATAAAACTGGAATCTAGGGTAAAGGTCAGCATGTGTGGTTTCTCTCTCTCTCTCTCTCTCTCTCTGTATGTGTGTGTGTGTGTGTGTGTGTGTGTGTGTGTGTGTGTGTGTGTGTGTGTGTGTGTGTGTGTGTGAGAGAGAGAGAGAGAGAGAGAGAGAGAGAGTTCTGCGGCAGTCGACAGCTATCAAAACACAATGGAATCATAAATGTGACCAACAAAAACGATTCTCTGTCTTAAAACGGGATCTGGTTGAAAGGTTAGCGGATGAATAATACATAGCTTCCAAACGGTGGCTTTTCCGGTCTTCAGTAAAGTTTAAAAGCAAGTATGAAAGCAATTGTGTCTGATCTGCGCCGTTATAAAACGGACGTAATGTTGAGACATAATTTCACATCCATCACAGCTGAGTGCACACGAAGTGATCTAACTATCAACCAGAATGTCTGTTGCATAACAAAAGGCGCTGCGACAGTCGGCATGTTTCACAACAGTAAACTTTACACGCCTTGCTATCTGCCCTATTCCTCGGCCGTCACGTATGCCATACTCCTGGAACGGAACAACGATTTTAAAAGGCCCCATTGCTACCATCTTTAGGCTTAAAGGTCTGCAATCTTGCAAAGTCGTGAACATTGTCTTTTTTTTAAACTGTGACTCCTGCGACCGTGCTTAAAGATCTAAGCTCCCAACAAAAAGCTTTCCGAAGTGTGAAAAAATGTTATAGAGTCGACCGTGCAAGCACAGTCAACTCTGTCACAGTTGCAGAGTTTTCAGCGTCCCTGAAACCCCAATAAAAACCAAGGGCAGCCTGATCTCACAGCTCAGTTTGCGTTTTGACACTGAGCGAGAAAGATCGTGCAGCACTCAACATCCGCTCGACACTGTAGCGATGTGTCTCGCGGGTGTTTTGAAATTGCACATCTCCTTTTTTGACGATGGATATGGTAAACGCTGAGCAAAAAGACCAGCACAATTAAGCCTTACACATTTTATGCTTGTCTATGCTTGGTTCGAACTAAGGACCATCTGACCGAGGTACCTATGCTCAGCCAAGGGAGCATTTTCGATTCCCTACAGTTACAAAACCCATACTCCGCTGGCCATCAAACTGCCTTGGGTTACGTTTACAAAAGAAAACATTAGCTTGCTGAATGGCGAGGGGGGTGGGGGGGGGAGGAGCCGGGAGCGCCGAATGGTAGAGCGTCAGACTTTCAATGCTCGGCTCACGAGTTCGAGTCCCGGCTTGGGCCAAATACTTTGGCTGGCCTTTTGCTCGTTGCCCTTCTCTCTTTAACATCACTCATCCGTGGTGGAAAAGGACGTTAAACTCCCAAACACCCACCCACCCACGCGCCCACTGAATGGCCGTGGACCACGCGTGGATGGAAATAAAAAATCAAAGGTTAATGTATGGTGTGCGTATTCCCCGCGAAATCCCACACTACATAAACACGCCACTTGGTCGTCTGCCCTTCATTTAATTGTCAGCTGCCGGTCCTCCAGAGACTCTGGCAGGTCAGTCACCGGTCATCTTGTAGGGGCTCTCTGTCTGACAAACCTGTGCCGGGCTGGACGGAGGGACGGTCTTCACGGTCTTGTTGTACGTGACTTCATTCACCTGATGGTGGTCATCTCTCTCTCTCTCTCTCTCTGGGAGCAGCAGGGAGTAAGTAATGAGAACGCTTTCCTTCATGCTTTAAACAGAGGTGTATCGACATGTTTATACAGTGATGTGTGTTCACTGTATAGTTACTTTCAAAGTTGACTCTGGACTTGAAAAATATTTGAAATTTGTACAGGAGAAGTGCTTCTCAGACTGTCTTGTGAAACTGCGTCTTGGTATACTACCCTTTAGAGGAAGTGCCTTTAAGAATATTACTGCGCCTTTTGCACCAAAACCCGGTTGTTCTTGTGAGAACACCGATGAGGATGAACACCTTATCATTTTTGTCTGTCCCCTTCGTATTGAAAACATTAACCAGAAATATATTAGCCACTACGTCCATGGCCACCACTCCCTGCGGTTCATCTTAGGGTGTAACAATGACACCACTGTGAAAATGCTAGGGTGGGTGGGTGGGTGTTTGGGAGTTTAACGTCCTTTTCCACCACATAAGGGTGATATCAAAGACGGGGCAACGAGAAAAAAGGCCAGCACAAATATTTGGCCCCAGCCGGCGGGATTCGAACTCACGACCCGAGCATTGGGAGTCCAACGCTCTACCATTCGACCACCCCGGTGTAGGATCCGGTCCGGTCCCCCCTCTGAAGTAGTCCCCCGGGGGACCAATTCGTGGCAAAAAACTGCTCTATAATGGTCCCCCCTTAGACATCCAGCCTCGTTTTCGACTGGTCCCCCTGGGCGATTTTGGTCCCCCCTCGCATCCAAAATAGGCCCCCTCTCGAAGTGGTCCCCCTCTTTTCTAACCAATGTAGTCAGTATTTATTTTTAACTTTATTGTTATAGTGTGTGTCAACTCAGTAGAAAACGTGACTCTGGATCTCTCTCACTCTCTCTCTCTCTCTCTCTCTCTCTCTCTCTCTCGCCCCCCACACTTTCTCTCCTCCCCCCATCTCTCAAACACACACACACACACACATTATGCACGCACTCACGCACGCGTGCACACTCACTCACGCACGCACGCACGCAAACACACACACACACACACACACACACACACACACACACACACACACACACACACACACACACACACACACACACACACACACCCCTCTTTCGTTATATGTATAATTATTTTCATTTTTGTACAGAGATGTTATTCAAGATGATCTTGAACTGGGTCAAGGTTACAGTGTCAAATCTAAACTTTTAAAAGTGATTTAACTTCGTAGATTTGCCGTTCTATGTAGCCTATACTTTTGTTTTTTATTTTCTCTTTTTTTTTGTGGGATGAGAAAACGGTCGCCACTAAAAAACAAAAGTATAGGCTACATAGAACGGCAAATCTACGAAGTTAAATCACTTTTAAAAGTTTAGATTTGTTTTCTCTTTTTTTTTTTTTGTGGGATGAGAAAACGGTCGCCACGCTTCTTGACACGTCACGTGACTCGTGTCAAACATCGCCACGCTTCTTGACACGTCACGTGACTCGTGTCAAACATGCCTATAATTATAAGTACACGACAATTCATTCCGTCAACCAGTCTTCGTTTTTCATTGACTATCATCATGGACGACACTCTGTATGACAACGTGTTGAACTATTTGAAAAATGGCACTTACCCTCTGACCGCGAAAGGGGAAAACCGTGATGTGACTAAAGTTAAAAAGAGACAGTTGAGAAAGACTGCTGCAAAATACACAATTCGAGAGGATGTGCTCTACCACGACGGAATCCTCGTGGCAAAGAGGAACCAGGTTCCAGAGATATTGCAAGAGTTTCATGACAACTATGTGAGCGGAGGACATTTGGGGATGAACAAGACTTATAAGAAGGTGAGCACCCGTTTTTGTACTCCCAGTTTTAACAGGCTTTAGAATGGGAACGAGGTTTTGTGTGTTTCTGGTATGTCTGGTATAACCAACACATCGGATATAGCGGCCACTTTTGTCCTGGTGGACGTTATATCCGATGACTCCGTATATAACGTAAATTTTCCGGTATAGCCGATGTCTTCGGTATATAACGGACATTTTCCGGATTGAAGACATTTCCTTTGCTGGCTCTCTCTCTCTCTCTCTCTCTCTCTCACTCACACCCCCCCCCCCCACACACACACACTGTTATCTACCAGTTATCTTTAAGACATAGTATTTATAAATATTTCATTACTCTTTTTTCTCTCTAGGTCTTGGAGCGTTACTTCTGGCATGGAATGAAACAGGAGGTTGAAGACTACTGCAGATCATGCTGTGTGTGCCAGAACATGAACGCTTGCAGAAAGAAGCCAGCAGCACCGCTTCACCCCATCCCAGTGCCCAAAAAGAAGTGGAGCCTCGTTGGAATGGACATCATAGGACCTTTGCAGGTCACTGACAGAGGTAACCAGTACATTGTTGCCCTCACAGACCACTTTACAAAGTTTCCCGTTGCCAAGGCCATCCCGTGCAAGAGTTCAGAGGAAGTTGCCAGATTCATGTACGAAACCATCTGCATCTTTGGCGCGTTTGATTCCCTCATAACTGACCAAGGCCGTGAGTTCATTAACTTTGCGCTTGATATTCTCACCGACCGTTTCAATATCAACCATCGCATTTCTTCGGCCTACCACCCTGAGACGAACGGCCAACGGGAGAGGGACAATAGGACACTCAAAGACACTTTGGTAAAGATCACAGACAATGATGATTGGGATGAACTCTTGCCAGCAGCCCTGTTCGCCTACCGAACATCCGTTCACAAGTCTACACAGTTTTCACCCTTTTTGGCATTGTATGGTGAGCAGGCAAAACTACCATTTGACGTCACTGGTGATGCCAACGAGCAAGATCTGAACGAAGAAATCATGGACACTATGAAGGGGATTCACGAGGAAGTCAAGAACAAAATTGGTGAAAACATTTCAAGGGCGCAGAAGAAGCAGAAAGAGTACTATGACAGCAGGCGTGCATATGACCACGGGTTCCGCATCGGAGACAAAGTCTTAATCATCAATGCTGCACGAGTACACAGAATGGGAGGCAAGATGGCACCAAGATTCGTCGGGCCATATGAGGTCATAAGTGTGTTGCCGAAGGGTCGACTTCAACTGAAGAACACTAAAAGTGGGAAAATACTGAAGAATCTCTACAATATCAGCAACGTCAAATTGTTCCATGATCGTACACAGGACAACGCTGACCCCTCCCATGCTCCACAGGCTGACCCCTCCTATCATCCACAGGCTGACCCCTCCCATGCTCCACAGGCTGACCCCTCCTATCATCCACAGGCTGACCCCTCCCATGCTCCACAGGCTGACCCCTCCTATCATCCACAGGCTGACCCCTCCCATACTCCACAGGCTGACCCCTCCCATGCTCCACAGGCTGACCCCTCCTATCATCCACAGGCTGACCCCTCCTATCATCCACAGGCTGACCCCTCCCATGCTCCACAGGCTGACCCCTCCTATCATCCACAGGCTGACCCCTCTTGCCAGCCGCCATTGAGAATGAAGTTCCACCCCGTTGATGGTGCCTGGCAAAAGGATCGGGCCTCCAGTTTGAATTTCCCCAGACTTTTCAGGCGGCACCCCTCAAGGGAAAGTGTTGAAGTTGACATTACGGCTACACCTCTCGATAGCGTTAGCGTAAAAGGAGATGGGAATTGTTTTTTCCGGTCTGTGAGCTTTGTTGTTTTGGGGACTGAGTCGAAATATAAGGAATTCCGAAATATCATTTGCGATTGGATTGAAAAGAATGACAAACGCTTCTACGGAACGAGCGCACGTGAAAATTACGTCGCGACATCAAACATGAGAAACGACCGTACTTGGGCCACCGAGGTTGAGATATTTGCTGCAGCCACCCTCTTGGACACGCCCGTGTATGTGTTCACAAGAGAGGCTCCAGGCCGACAACCTAGGTGGCTGAAATACGGGCCAGTTTGGCAATCGGCCCCATTGAAAACAGACAGAGCAATTTATATAATGAATCTTGGACATCACTTTGCTCCTGTTTTTGTGTCACTCCTTAGACCAGAACTGTTAGTCTTCTGCTGTTTTTGTTGTTTCAAGCGTCATGATTTGAGACACTGGTACTCAGTCTTGACTGTCTACTTGAAGTACGCTGAAAGCCAAAGGTGGCAACTAGTTTTCATGTCATGGACACTTACTTAATTTTGAAGAAATATTTTTCTATGGCGTTGTATAGAAAATATTAGATACTTGGTCTTTGATGTTATTCTCTAAATGCTATTTCCAGTTTAAAAAAATTGACAGGAAATGTGGACTTTCATGCATTCGATGACGTTTCATGCAAAGACAGTACGGTAGAAGTTTGTTTTGTACTTTGCTATTGTTATTATTTTGCTCATTTCAGGACAAGATGTGCGATTAACAATTTATTAATTTACATTTATGTTGCGTTATAAAGTGCACAGCGCTCTGGTTAACAATTTCTGTTGCAACTCTTTGCTATTCATTAACTGTTTCTTGTTTCATTTCTTGTTTCTTTGACACAGTTTGACTGGACATACCTTTTGAAATAAAGTTTTTCTTGTCAAAGAACGTAAATGTCTATTTCAGGTTTTGCTAGAGAGAGAGAGATAGAGAGTGGGGGGGGGGGGGGGGGGGGGGGGGGGGGGGGGGGGGGGGGGGGGTGGGGGGGGGGGGGGGGGGGTGGGGGGGAGGGGGGGGGGGGGGGGGGGAGAGAGAGAGAGAGAGAGAGAGAATATTGATTGACTTATTTATTTATTGTTTGAAATTCTAGTAATAATGTTTAGTATTCGGTACAACCATCTCATAAACAAAAACAAAAAAAAAAAAAGAACCAATGCAAAAAAACAACTGAAAGAAACAAGAACCAACAACCAAACAAATATATCTCACACACACAAAAATAACAACAAGCACATAAATCGGGAAAAAAAAAGAAAAAAAAATGTTCCTATGGCCCTGTGCTTTTGGGGACAATAAAGTTTTGTAACAATAAAGTTAAAAATAAATACTGACATAGCTCTACATTGATTAGAAAAGAGGGGGACCAGTTCGAGAGGGGGCCTATTTTGGATGCGAGGGGGGACCGAAATCGCCCAGGGGGACCAGTCGAAAACGAGGCTGGATGTCTAAGGGGGGGACCATTATAGAGCAGTTTTTGCCACGAATTGGTCCCCCGGGGGACTACTTCAGAGGGGGGACCGGACCGGATGCTACACCGGCTCCCCGTGAAAATGCTAGGACCGTCTATCTACGATGCTATAGAAATCAGAGAAAGGTGCCTAGATCACGTATCTATTTTGAATGAAGAAGATGTTTGAACATGAAGGTTGTAAAAATACTGTGTTGAGGGGGCCGCTGGCCCACAACAATAAATGTTCGAGTTCGAGTTATCTCTCTCTCTCTCTTTCTGTATTCTTTTACCCTGTTTCTGATGAATGCTACTTGGTCAGACCTGTAGCTAGACCTTTTCTAAATGAGGTTTTATCTCGAGGTCTTTACCTCTGATTCGTGTAACATATTGCAGAAGCGTGAGCAATCATTAACTCATATCAACCCGCGATGTGATTCCGTTATACAGGTTTCCAGGGTTTTGCTTTTTTTAAAAGTTGATGTAACGTCACATGAGACGATTATGAAACCAATTTCAAATATTGTTCCGGAGGAAAACAGTCTACAGGTTTGCATCCTAGTGGCGTGCATCGGGAGCAAATGGGGGTGAGGGGGGGGGGGGCAATAAATATCGAGCAAACTGAGGGTGCACTGGTAGAATCTCGATTAAACTCCAATATCAGTTGCAGCCGTCATAGTATTCCACCACTTTCCATCAATGGCAGAAATCCTGGCCAGCTGGCGGCCACCAAGCCTCCAACACTGGGACCACTCCCCTTCTCCGCTGCCCTCGCCTCGCCTCCCCTCCCCTCCCCTCCATCATTCACTATTGCTGATGACAGCCTTCGATACGGACACGCCTGAATGGTGATCGTGAATAGCGGACGAATGATTGTGTGTGTAGCTGAAAATACACAATACAACGCGTGTGAACGTGGCGTGCGCGGGACTAATATGCCACAAGAACTTGGACACAGCAGGACGAGCTGAACTGGTGTTGTTGACCTGTATGTACTGTGAGACTTCTGCTGTCATCCGGATAAATACGTTAATCGCCACTAATGTGATGAGCTTAACTAGGCCCATTTTCCAATCAACGGTAGAATGTTCTCCTCCTTGTCCCCAGTATTTCTCTAAAGCCTGTATTGTTCTGATGTCGAAATTCTTCTTGTTGGTCGCCATCGACTTTTTTTTTTTCAATGCAGCAGAATCAGTCGTAGTGTTGTGATACGTGTGTGGGTGTGTGTGTGTGTGTGTGTGTGTGTGTGTGTGTGTGTGAGAGAGAGAGAGAGAGAGAGAGAGAGAGAATATGAGTTTGCGTGTGTCTTTGTGTGTGGTGTACGGGTATGTTCTTAATTGAGTTTTTATTTAGTTCTTTCATTTGTTGTGTGTTTGTTTGTCAGTTTTTTATGGTGATTCACTAAATCACTTTTTTATACCAATAAAGTATATTTGATTTGATTTGATTATGTCGAGGAAAACTATAAACGGCACCCTCTTGCGAAAATATAGGATAGGTATTGGATGGCGCTGCACCGCGACGACGCGCTTCCCCCGGGGGAGGCAGCCCGAATTTCCCGAAAGGGATGATAAAGTTTAAAAAAAAATACTGCTATTGTCGGATTTTAACACTGTGACCGTCCATTTCGCCCCGCATTTATATGGTTCGCGACAGAGATTACAGGCAACCTCACGACAGACCGCATCCCTGCTATATTCGATAGGCGAGCGTGGGTGTTGCAGCCTTCAAAGAAACAAGCTGCTATTGAGTTTCGATAAGTGTGTCTGCGATATGAATTATATTCCGTCTATTCCTGGCCACCCTCCCACATTCCCCCCCCCCCTCCCTTCCCCCGCACCACGACTCATCATCACAAAGCACTCCCAACATCTTCATCTTCTCTGGGATTGGTTTTGCTGGAGCGCCAAATCTCGCTTTCATTTCTGGATTTCGTTTTCATACGTTTGATTTTGTTTTTAAAAAAAAGGCAACAGCTTCACCGAGCAATTACAGCCTATGTCAGCCGTTTTTCTCATGTTCAGTAGAACTGTTTCCAAGCCTTTGCTGATTATAAAAAACGACTTGAGATCAGATGGCTAGGATGCTGCTAAGCCATAAGCAGTAGGTCAAACTGGAACCTTCGATTCTTCGGTAGCTGTTCAGAGCTCTCTCTCTCTCTCTCTCTCTCTCTCTCTCTCTCTCTCTCTCTCTCATAATTCTGTCAAAATTTCAACCGTTGGAAAATAAAGATTCATCATCAGTAAAGACGGCTTCAGGTGCCAAAATGCTTCCAGTCCTTCGTCTACTCCTCTCATTTCTAACTAATGCTTCATTCCCACTGAGACTGGCTCTAGGGATTCCCGTTAAGAGAGAGAGAGAGAGAGAGAGAGAGAGAGAGAATGACAATGACGATAAACTACAGAGAGAGAGAGAGAGAGAGAGAGAGAGAGAGAGAGAGCAGCTTTAACACGTCTTAAGCTGTCCGTCTGATAGCTCATAAATGCAAGGTTATGGGAGAGCCCAAAGACCTTTGGGGGCACTTAGACAGGCGCGGTGTCGTATTTTCAGACAGTTTAATGTTTCGGTCAGTAGTGTTATTGTGTGTTCCGTTTCAGGGTTAAACAGCGCTACCCCCACAGCCTGCAAAAACTACAGTTACGCTGTCTGTGTCAGAGGCAGCTGCATTGGTATTCAACTTGTTAGAAGCGTTGAAAAAACTTGAAGGTAAATATACAACTTATTAGAAGCGTTGTACAAAGTGAAGGTAAATATATAACTTGTTAGAAGCGTTGTAAAAAGTGAAGGTAAATATACAACTTGTTAGAAGCGTTGTAAAAAGTGAAGGTAAATATACACCTTGTTAGAAGCGTTGTAAAAAAAGTGAAGGTAAATATATTACTTGTTAGAAGCGTTGTAAAAAGTGAAGGTAAATATACACCTTGTTAGAAGCGTTGTAAAAAAAAAGTGAAGGTAAATATATAACTTATTAGAAGCGTTGTAAAAAGTGAAGGTAAATATACAACTTGTTAGAAGCGTTGTAAAAGTGAAGGTAAATATACAACTTGTTAGAAGCTTTGTAAAAAAAAAGTGAAGGTAAATATACAACTTGTTAGAAGCGTTGTAAAAAGTGAAGGTAAATTCATTGTGATGAGGTAAGATAAGATAAGATAGATTTATTTATAATCCCGAATGAGAAATTACAGTATCTGTTCTGTTGGAAGCTAAGATGACGTATGTACATTACCAATAGTCGCATACAATAGCTATTTAAAGACTAAGTATGCCAGAAACGAAACTGACAGGCCACAATAATAATGAGTTACGTCATTACAGCTACACACAGACACACACACACACACACACACACACACACACACACACACACTCCCCTATAATTATAGGAATTAACAGTAACAGCAAAAGGAAGAAGGGGGGGGTTCTGCATGCGCTGTTGAGTGAGTGTCATTGACAGTATAGCAACTACTCTCGGGAAGAATGAATCCTTATAATCTATAATAATAATAATAATAATAATAATAATAATAATCGCATTAATATAGGCGCTTTATCCCAAATATTTGGCTCAAAGCGCCGCGAGCTAAACCCAACACGCACGCTCACGTGAATCACACGCATTCTCTCACACACAGGACATAAACGTATTACAATCACGTGGTGCGAAGGGTCAGCTCAGCTATTGAAATTTCGGAATTTAGAATTGCATTTATTTTTCAAATTTGGTGGGCTGAACATTTCCAAAGCAGAGGGGGAGGAAGCCGGAGTACCCGGAGAGAACCCCCGACGATCGGCCCGAATGAACGGTGCCACATACGAGAAGGAAAAATTCTTTGCCCCGAGTGGGGCTCGAACCCGTGACCTCTCGCATTGGTGACAAGTCTCTTAACCACTAGACCACCGACCGCCCAATCTGACAGAGACTGACTCAAGTATTGACAGTACGTTGAATACCCTGTCCATGTATTAGGAACTTTTCTTTCAGAAATGCTCTTTTGGTGTGCTCAAAAAGTCTTCTTTATTTTCGCTCCAGGTTATAGAAGGAGTTGGCTCCGCACTAACTGAAATAGGAATCCGAGGGTGCAGCTTGTATGCGCGTGTATGTTTTTCCTTATTATCACCGAACACTGACCATTATATGAGTCACTTCTTGGCTATTAATAATAATAATAATAAATTGCTTTTATAAAGCGCAGTGTCCCAGCAGACGCTGGCTCAGAGCGCTGTACAAATACACACATATGGAGAAAGACACACACACACACACACGCACACACACACAGTGCCATGCCGGATTGCACCCACACTGGCTATGGGCAGCGAGGACACTACAACTCCCGCTCTGGGAAGCAGACAGTTAATCATAGGCTACGTGGAACAGGTGAGTTTTCAACTGAGATTTAAAGGAGAGTAGATTAGGAGCATTGCGGAGGCAGAGTGGAAGAGAATTCCAGACGAAAGGGGCTTGATACTGAAATGCCCTCTGGCCGAACGACCTGGTATGAACCCGCCTAGGCACCCGAAGAAGTTTTTCATTAGAGGATCTCAAAGACCTAGATGGAGTATAGATGTCGAGGACAGCAGCCAGGTAAGGTGGGAGAGAGCCGTCAAAGCGGCGACAAGCCAAAATGGCGATCTTGTAATTTATCCGATGCTGGACAGGAAGCCATTTTGAGATATAGACATCAATAGAATAGAAAGTAGACGACATGCACATTGCAATGGTATAACTGGTATTTCTTAACGATGATTTTTGGCAAACTTACAGAAATTCTTAGATAGGTACCCCCCCCCCCCCCCCCCCTTATCACATTTTCCCAGAAAACGAGAACAAACTTGAGAAAACGCCGCTTTGGAAGTTTTCTTTAGCAACCAGTATCAAGCTAAATAAAGCATTTTACATTTAATTTGACTTAGACGTTAAAGCACGAGACAGAAAACAAGCTACAGAGTCCAAATCAAAGGAAATCTCAAATTACACCAATCTAGCCTAACCTGCCTAGTTTTGGCTATTAGCCAAGAATGAGGTCAGGTGCAAAACGACTCTATTTTGTGGTACACGGTCACATTATCAAGAGCTCTTCGGACTCTTCATGAACTAAGGTCCGGGACGTGAGTTCGAATCCCGGCTGGGGCCAAATATTTGTGCTGGACTCCTCCTTGCCTCGTCTCTGATATCAACCTTACGTCGTGGAATAAGGACGTTAAACTCCCAAACACCCACCCCACTCCACCCTTATACTAAAGTCATTCTTCCGCCTCCTCCCCCCTCCCCCTCTACCAGCCTAGACTAACTCTCCTCCAAGTGGAAGTCCCTCCCACTGAGATGAGACTTTGTGTGCCCGTAAAAGGAGAAAGGAATCATCATCAACACGCCTTAAGCTGTCGCAGTTATAGCTCATAAACGCAACGTTATGTGAACGGGTCTACGAAGCTTAACAGTTATGGACGTAAAAGGCGAAGGACCTTTTACGCTGGACACTACGAGGGAGGAAAGTACAGAGATGCTGAACTCTTAGCATAGGCCTGCTGTCTGCACATACGAACCAGCATGTACACCGTGATGCATAATTAATAATAATAATAATAATGAATTGTATTGTATTTGCAAAATTCTCACAAAGTGACTCAATGCGCGTACTCCCGCACTCATACTAACAAATATGCACACACACACACACACACACACACACACACACACACACACACACACACACACACACACACACACACACACACACACACACACACACAGCAGCTGAAACAGGATGAGGTAAGTGGGCTTAGTCGAGAGCCAGCCGAAACAGATGCGTTTTCAAGTCAGACTTGAAACGATCTATGTCCGACTGGTCTCTCAGGCCGGCAGGTAGTGCGTTCCAGAGTGACGGGGCAGCAAAGCTAAACGCGCGCTCGCCAACTGTTCTGAGCTTTCGACGGGGAACGTTCAGTAGTTTTTCAGATGAAGAACGAAGAGTGCGCGCTGTTTGGTGGACTGTAATAAGAGATAATTATACTAGTTCATGCGTGGGCCATGCTTACAGCCGGCCAACCCTGTTTTGAATCATATTAGAGATTTATTTTTGTGTCCAGATTTAGGATTTCACATAATTATACTTACTTACTTAGGCCCCTGGCTCCACGTGGAGCATAGGCCATCGACAACCCTTCGCCATCGCACTCTGTTCTGGGCTATTCTTGCCACTCCAGTCATCATCATTAGCTTGCTTTACGTCCTATGGCTTTTGGCCCTTAAGGACACGTTGTTCCTGGCGTGTGACTTTGGCTGCTTGGCTAGGCGAGTGTCCACTCCAGTCCAGTTGGTCCCCTGCTTATATAACTCAGCCTCAGTGTCCCGCCTCCAGCTGTTGCGAGGCCGGCTTCTCTTCCTTTTCCCCTGTGGGTTCCA
Source organism: Batillaria attramentaria (assembly GCA_018292915.2). Classification (NCBI taxonomy): domain Eukaryota; kingdom Metazoa; phylum Mollusca; class Gastropoda; family Batillariidae; genus Batillaria; species Batillaria attramentaria. The sequence continues at coordinate 1,464,824 of JACVVK020000050.1, read as the reverse complement.
TGTCAGGGCTTGGCGTGTGGTGCTGGATGCTGGCTTCCTGAGGGTGTGTCCAATCCAGCCCCACTTCCTCCGCAGGATCTGCTTGGCCGCTGGTTCCTGCCCTGCTCGCTCCCACAGCTCTTCGTTCCGGATCTTCTCTGGCCATCGGATGTTGAAGATGCGCCTCAGACAGGTGTTGAAAAATGTCTGGATCTTCTGCTGCATCGTCTGCGTTGTCCTCCATGTTTCGCATCCGTAGAGCAGAACTGACTTCACGTTGGAGTTGAAGATGCGAAGTTTGGTTCTTATGCTGACAACTTCGGATGCCCAGATGTTCTTCAGCATGACCACTGCTGCTCTTGCCTTGCCGATTCTGGCTGTGACGTCTCGGTCTGTGCCTCCCTGTCCATCAACCACACTCCCCAGGTAGACAAAGGACTCTACCTCCCTGATGGACTCTCCACCGACTGTGACTGGTGTGTTGGCAGTGGTGTTGATCTTCATCAGCTCGGTTTTCCTCCTGTTGATCTTGAGCCCTGTTCCGGCTGATGTGGCTTCCAGGCATGTAGTCTTGTCCTGCATCTGGCTGTGGCTGTGAGACAGGAGCGCCAGGTCATCCGCAAAGTCGAGGTCATCCAGCTGCTTCCAGAGTGACCCGGAATGCTGCTTGTGTCTCTGTGTTCCTGAGTAGGCCAACGTTGTACCTGGTCCGTGTGTTGTTGGCGTTGGTGTGTCTCTTAAGCCGAAGTCTCAGTGTTGTTGCAAGAAGGTGGTGGTCTGATGATACATCGGCACCCCTCATCACGCGCACATCTCACCACGATCTCCTGAACTTCCGGCTGATGCAGATGTGATCAATCTGGTTCTCCGTGACATGGTCCGGCGATCTCCATGTGGCCTTGTGGATGCGCTTGTGTGGGAAGATGCTGCCTCCTATCACTAGTCTGCAAAGCGCTCGCCATTTTCGTTCATCTGTCCCAGTCCGTGTGTTCCCATGGTGTTCTCATAGCCTGTGTTGTCTGATCCAGTCTTGGCGTTGAAGTCTCCCATAAGTATGGTCATGTCCTTGGCTCCTCCTCTATCTATCACTGTCTGCAGTTGTTGGTAGAAGTCATCTTTTTTCTCCTCTTCCGCATCATTGGTGGGAGCGTAGCACTGGATGATGTTTAGCTTGATGTCTTTCTTCTTGGTGATGAATTTGGCTGTGATGATGCGTGAGTTGACAGGTTCCCAGCCGATGAGTGCCCGCTGTGCCTCCGGTGCCAGCATCAGGGCCACGCCCTCAGTGTGGGGGGCTCCATCCTCTGTGTGTCCCGAGTACAGCAATTGCTCTCCCGATGAAAATCTCAGCTGTCCTGTCTGTAGCCACCTTGTCTCACTCAGTCCCAGTACTCCTATCTTGTAGTTCTTCATCTCTCTTGCTACTTGTATGGTCCTTCCTACTTCATACATAGTCCTGATGTTCCATGTGGCTACTCTCGTCGTTGTCCTGGGTGTTAGAAGGGGGGTCGGCCTTGCAGCTTCCTTTCGGCTTTCACTGCAATGCGTCATAGGTCTCCGGGATGGAGACCCTTCCTTGCCCAGGTGAATGTTTTGGTTTGTTGCTGTCGATGCTTCTGTAACATTATGTTTTTTTTACAGGTAGGGCTGTTAACCCTACGCAAACCCGTTTAGCCTCTTGGAGAGGTGGTCCACATTCGTCTGACCTCTACCCTTCGACCTGTCCAGCTTGGGTGACCCTGCCAGGAGCACGTACTCCCGCTGGCGTAGCTCTCTGGGTCATTGAGGTACACAAGCCACTACCCCACGACAAGGGTTGGACCATGTAGGGTCACATAATTATGCGGCACATCAATGTATTTTTGAGGCTCTTTGGCGGCCATTTTGAATTTCAGCCTCTCTCTCTCTCTCCAAATGCCGAACATTTACAGCCTGGATTCAGAATCAGGATCATGCAGAAACCACTGAAAAATGTCATTTAATATGATGCAAAACCGGGTAAAGTCCCCTTAAGATTGGACTACACGGGAGTTCTTTGATTCTTACCGATACTACACTACGTTTTTAAAAAAAAAATCTTTTGCGAGCTGTAGCGGCGCAGACAGATCTGCCTGCTCTGAAAATGGCCGCACCTCGCCACATAATTATGAAATGGACGACTCCACTCCTGTCATTCAAAAGGGCCGAGCCCCCAGAATTCAGCCTATCGCACAACGCATGGCATGGCCCGGCAAACTTTCTGGCAACACTACAATAAGGGAAGCACGTGTAGTTTTGATGAGACTGAAACATGCAAAGAAAGCAGTAAGTCCATTGACGTCATTTTCGGAAAAAGACCATTAGGTCAGTATTTTTTTTTATCTTGAAATCACCCCTTCTCCCATACAATGACGTCATGAACGTACTGTGTTTTGCCAATACACTGCAGAGTAAAGGGGCTGTTCGTTGGCCTCGGGGTTTGCCGAGTGGAGTCGTCTGTTAGCGTGCTGGTACGCATGGACTAGTTTCTGTATCGTTCAATTCACCGTGGTCTAGGTCGCAGACACCCAATCGGTATAGTGTTGTATTCTCGGTAACAGATAGTCCTGGAGCGAGTCTCGGTTACTGCAGGAGAGAGAAGTGATGAAATACCACGGTAGTCAGTATAAAACGTACTAGCACTTGTTTGTGTGCCACTGTGCACTGCCATCTGGTTGGTTGGTTAATTGGCTGAATGGTTAGTTGGTTGGTTAATTGGTTGGTTTGGCTGGCTGATTTATTGCTAGCTGGATGAACTGGTTGGTTAGTTGGTTGGTTGGTTGGTTGGTAGGTTGGTTAACTGGTTGGTAAGTCGGTTGGTCGGTTAGTTAGTTGGCTGGTTTGTTAATTGTTTGGTTTGGCTGGCTAGTTTATTGGTACCTGGATTAACTGGTTGGTTAGTAGGTTGGCTGGTTGGTTGGTTCGTTGTTTGGTTAATTGGTTTGGTTGGTTGGTTAATTGGTTGGTTGGTTGGTTGGTTCGTTGGTTGGTTGGTTCGTTCGTTCGTTCGTTCGTTGTTTGGTTAATTGGTTTGGTTGGTTGGTTAATTGGTTGGTTGGTTAACTAGTTGGTTTGATTGGTTGTTCCGTTAGATGGTTGGTTGGTTGGTTAATTGCTTGGTTTGGTTAATTGGTTTGTTGGTAGGTTGGTTAACTAGTTGGTTAGTCAGTTAATTGGTTGATTTGGTTGGTCGGTTAGTTGGTTGGTTTGTTGCCCCGTCTTTGAAATCTCCCGTGTTTGGTGGAAAAGGACGTTGAACCCCAGGATAACCAGCTCAGTCGCCCAGCCAGTTGTTTTTTTTTGTTGTTGTTGTTTTGTTTTTTTTTTGGTTTTTTTTGGGGGGGGTCATTTCTGTTTTTTCACACAGGGCGCACTTTTCGTGAGAAACATTCACAGCTGAATTGAAATCTTTCTTTGCTGGGTCCACAACCTTGCCCAGCACATGCAATTTCAGTATTTTAAAACGGACGCAGAGCTTTTATCCGAGCCCATGATTGGATTACTTACCACGACAAATGTAGCGTCAAAAAGGTGTCTGCCGATTGCAAAACTGAAAGCAATGGTTTTTCTCCAAGAGTGCTGCTCAGAGAAATCGTCTGCCGGATGAGTAACTCTCCCAATACCGACTTCCTGCACTGTCTGGGAGCTTCATCGGAGCGGAATCGTTCAGGGGAGGAAACCCCCATCCGATCGGAAATCGATAGATTTTTTTTTTTTTTTAAATACATATTCAATGCACGCCCTCGGCGCAGGGCCCGTAATTATCCTGTTGCTCTCCCTTGGTCGCTTCCTTCACGCCTGATTCATTAACTGTTATCCCATCGCCGCGTCGGCTTGACGTGTGAATGAGCGCACGCTGCGCTGAACGTGACTCGTCAAGGGAACGCGTCACTGGGACGCACGAGTGCGTCACACGCTGGGTTGTCTTTCAGCGCGAACTGGCACATTTTGCGGACAGGAACTGGCGAAGGGCCCCCCCCCCCCAAAAGCTCTGTTGGAAACTACCTTGCGAGAGATAGTATAATGCTTTCTGGTGCAGAAATGCCCAACTACAGTGTGCCAACGACGAGCAAAGAGATGTTTACTCTTTTCGTGAAAGTTTTCTAATTGCTGGCAAACTGTTGGACACTAATTTTTGTATCTTGAATATATTAAGTCTGAGTTTTAAACGCAATGTGTGTGAGTGTGTGTGTGTGTGTGTGTGTGTGTGTGTGTGTGTGTGTGTGTGTGTGTGTGTGTGTGTGTGTCAGATACGCTGGATAAACACGCGAGGGGAAAGGGGGATGGGATGGGGTGGGGGTGGGGGATGGGTGGGCGGGAAGGAGAGTGGGGTGGGGGTGGGGGTAGAAGATGGATGATGTTCGTGGATGTTTGTGTTAGCTGGGATGGGGAATTTGTGTGTGTGTGTGGGTGGGTGGGGGGGGGGGGGAGCACGTTTGTACTAAGTCTATTGTACCTACAGCTGTATTTGTTGTATATGTGTGTATTTTGCCATCGGTATATACATATTTATCACATAACAAACCAATAAACAAACCAATTCAAAACAACGCTAAAGGTTGGTAACATTGATCATTGTTACCATGCGCACTGCCAAAGTTGTCCCGGCTGCACTTATACCCCCCTCCCCCCCCCCCCTCCCCCCACCCATTCCCCGCTCTTCTCTAATCCCTTCCCTGCACTCCTGGCATAGATTGTCTTCGGATAAACTCTTAAATATAATATTCTGCATCGACTTTGCCCTTGAGCCGTCGTAATCAGTCGATCTATCACGCCCAAGTCTTTATCACGCGTGCATATCGAATAGAACCTCGACAGACACAAATCTCAACACGAAAAACCGTTTGGCTGTTGTGAAGGCCACATTTCAGACAATACCGCTGCCGTGAACACGTTCTCAGTTGTGAAGCATGGGTCCTCTATGTTACGTTGATGATCATGGCATTGCTAAAGTCCTTTTTAATCGACTTTGTTTGTTGTCAATAATTTTATTGACACGGTGACCGCGGAAATCAAACCTAAAAATAACGCACGCACGCACGGACGCACACGCACGTACACACACACACACACACACACACACACACACACACACACACACACACACACACACACACAAGGCACGCACGCACGCACGCACGCACGCACTCACGCACGCACGCACGCACGCACGCACGCACACACACACACACACACACACATGTAAGATGTAAATCAAAGAGAAAAGGCTGCTTATCAGGCAGTTAAGTCCATCCGAATCTTTCCTATCATGGCTCTTCTAAATACATTTTAAAAAAATATTTAATCTAATCGCTGAAACCACGCGACAAAATAAATAAAGAAATCCAAAAAGGACAGAGAAAGCGCGCACACTTGAAACTCATACGAAGCTTTCCGGCCATATGTAACCAAAAGCCATATTGTTACCAGTAGATAAGAAACTGTCCCATGCCAACGCGCCGAATCGAGTTGAATGGTATTGAACGCTAACGCAAGGAACAGCAGGCGGGGTATGAGGCCGGCATACAGCAGTTATTATTAAATTTCCTCTGTCCTCAGACGGTCCAAACCCTACAAAGGTTTATGGCAGACTCGCAATTGTCGTGGCCTGCCACAATGATCGTGCAGAAGATGAATAAGCTGTGACAGCTGTGACCGCGCGATTATCACCTAACATATTACTCGTGCGGACGTCACTGTTATTTTCAGCTTAGCCGAAAAACGCAAAGTCGAGATCAGGGACTGTGTGTTCTCTCAGTGCTGACGAAATCACTTTCCTAACTAGGCGTTTTTGGTGACCTTTTGGCACTCTTGGGAATGGGTGGGGTTGGGGCAGAGAGAGAGAGAGAGTTAGTTAGTTAATTAGTAAATATTCGCCGGCCGCGCAAGCAATGGGACTATTTTGAGGCTAGAGAGGGGGAGCCGGGATGACCCAATGGTAGAGCGTTGGATTTCTAATGCTCGGGTCGTGAGTTCGTATCTCGGCTGGGACCAAATATTTGTGCTGGCTTTTTCATCGTTGTCCCGTCTTTGATATCACCCGTATGTGGTGGAAAAGGACGTTAAACCCCCAAACACCCACCCACGCACACGCGGCTAGAGAGAGAGAGAGAGAAAAGGTTAGTTAGTTAGTTAGGGCTTAACGCCGAGCAAGCACCAAAGACTATTTCGCGGCGAGAGAGAGAGAGAGAGAGAGAGAGAGAGAGAGAGAGAGAGAGAGAGAGAGAGAGATGTTGATGATGATGATGATACACACACACACACACACACACACACACACACACACACACACACACACGCACGCACGCACGCACAGACAAACGCTCACACCCTTCCTAAGCCGCACCCCTTCTCCCGAAAAAACAAACAACAACAACAACAACAAAACCAAGCAATGGCACAACACCGCAACAACAGGAACCACCCACACACACACATGCCTGTCCTTGCAGGCAGGCGACAGACGGAAATGAATTTATAATAGTTGATCAATAAGCACACTATTATTTGGGGCTCGGCTCGGCCGATGACGGGGCTATGGATCTGGTCTACAGATCCGAGAACCCTCGGCGCTTCCTAGGCTGCCGGCACCCATCACGGGGTGTAGCCAAAAATGCGAGCAGGTGTTTCCGGTGCTGCTCCGCTTCTTCAAACGTTTCGACCATGTTTGCCCTCATGCAAGGCCATACATAATTTATGGTGAAATTAGGAGAATGCACGAGTTTTTGCTTTGTAGTAACGCTGTGATTCAAAGTCGTTGTCTGGTTCACAAACGGTCCTTTTTTTTTTTTTTTTTTTTTTTTGCTGCTGCCACAACTCTTTGCCGCCTCCAGTGGTGTTCCTCGCTGGTAATGGGTGGAATCCACTGAGGGCTCGGAAGTTTGGGCAATTTTTATTATGCATGAGGATGGAGATGAGGATGATGGTGAGATGATGCTATGGAGGTCCGGCGGGACAGGGCCGCATTCCACGCTTCCTGTCATAAATATCCCGGCATTAACCAGGCCCGGGAACTACGGCACCTGCGGTGCCGGCCGTGTAATCATCCACATCATAAGAGGTGTCATACCAAGCACCCCCAAAGTCGCACCCGTGAAGTGGGTGAATCTCGGCTGTGTGGCAACAGCCTCCCCGGGAACTACGGCACCTGAGGTTGCCGGCCGTGTAATCATCCACATCACAAGATGTGTCATACCAAGGGAAATGCCCCTAATTCGCACCCGTGAAGTGGGTGAAACTCGGCTGTGTGGCAACAGCCTCCCCATTGGGCCCATAGCACACCCGCTCTTGGTAGGAGCCGACCTAGGTAGGAAAAATCCCGCTTGCCTCGGCTGGGACTCGAACCCGGGTCTCCCGGTCCATGGTGCGAAGTGCTAACCACTACACTACGGGGGCCGGTTACGGTCCCTTTCTCAGTTTCACGCCGACAAACCCAAGTCCGTAAGTAGACACTAACTAGGTGCTTCTCAAATTTGAATGGAAACACTCGGTGCTGGCGTATGGACACAAACTTACCCTGGGGTCATGTGCACTGAGTATTTGCGGAACCCTGTTCGGCGTGTGTGCTGGTTTGTAATGATTTTCGTTGTCATGATAAAAAGCGTGATTTTCGTGAGTTTTGTATTGTAGGTGCATGCCACGGGGCCGCAACAAGAGGCAAGCTGCCAGTGAAGCTGGGATTTTTTTTTTTTCTCTGGAGAGCGGCAAAAGCGACGCATGCAGATTTAGATGAAGCGGCTGTCTGGCCAAAACAGAAAGTAGACTAGCATTACTCCAGTGAGGCCTGAGCGGAAAGGAGACATACAATTTTTTTAAACTCCTGTCAGGTGCGTGCCCTTGAATGGTCTGTGCATGGTAATTTTTGTTTCTAGATTGAAGCATTTTTAGGGGGTGACTATGATGCCTGAGGCTAATAAGAAATATATGTAGGCATTTTGAGACCTCGTACAATTGTGTTCTTTGGTCTGTTACTGTTTGAAAACACATTCTACTGGCGGCGCTGCTTTTGAAGCAGAGTGACACCGGAAACACTCCCGGCCATATTGACTACACCTCGTGATCATCAGAACATTGACAGGATTCCCAGACCACTTGAGACACAGGCAGCTTTTTACGAGGGAATTCTGGCGGTGTCAATGTGGAGTGTCACGTGACTAGATGTACGTCATCGTGGTAAAAAAAAAATGAGCATATTAACCAGTAGGCATGGCTTCCCCTCTAATCACTCATGGGTTGCCCGAACTAATTAACCAGCAACTACTGCCTCAAACACCGATAAAACGTTTAATTGCTAAACTACAAAAAAAAAATAAAAAAAATGGAAATTTCGTGATAAGGAACATCCGATAAAGTTTGCGCTTACATTAATTCCTAGGTTCCTGCGGCAGAAGACAATTTCATTTCCTCCACAGGCGTGAGAGGAGTCCATCAAATTTAAACAAAATCACTTCATCCCTCCCCCCCCCCCCCCCCCCGGCGCGCTCCTCACTTCATTTACGTTTTTAACCTGCTGATTTCGGAAGATTGCGAAAAAGCGCAGCAGCAAAAGAGCACGTATTGTGTGTGCTCTGGCAAATGATTCTAGGTTGTTAACAGGAAGCGTATCCAGTGCGTGGACTTCGGATTCTGTTCATCCAGTTCTCTCTCTCTCTCTCTCTCTCTCTGGTGTCCCTTAGGGTGTTTAATTTGTTCTCCTGGTTGGGTGACGCGAGTCGCTGCAGCGAGAAAACCGCCATGGAATCCACCTTTTCCTATTAGTCGCAAGCTGTTGACAGTGGGTGGTGCATTAGAACGCACGTGTCTGCTTCCTTGTTAGTTTTTGTCAAAAAGCAAAATGAAAACGCCACATAAGCTTGCAAGGGGGCAATGACCCTGGTCGACGCATGTACTTTGTTCCCCTTTATCCTTTGTTTCCGGAATAGTTTACCCCAATTAAGTGTGTTTCACAACTGGGTAAAACTGATCACGAGCATGCATCTTCGAAATGCCTCGGGGTCGTATGTCCTCGCATTGCTCCAGATGTGCAGCATTCCACCATCATGTTCTGGTTAATTTAGGCTTGTGTCAGTGGACAGAATGTTCACTTCTGGCTTCAGCGGTTTGAGCATTGCCTCATCGTCCCAATTTTTACCGATTTTCTTGTCGACCCCCGGGGGGGGGGGGGGGGTGTCAGGTTGCTTCCCTGGTTCAAACCTTAAAAAGCCCATGCAAAACTCGCAATTTTACTTGAAATCTTCAGATCCAGACACACACACACGACCAGCAAGATGATGATGTGGCAACAGTTATTGGTTGAGGGCTGTGAAGAGGTGGGTTTTCAGGTTTGTTTTGGAGGATGGTTTTGCGTCTGCATATCTGACTTGATACTAAGAGATCATTCCAAAAAGTCGGACCCTGGTATGAAAAACTATACGCTGACCAAAGGTCTTTGTTTTGACATAAGAGATACGGAGTTTCCGAGTGTCAGCAGCAGAACGAAGTACAGGAGGGAGAGAGAGAACTCTGTGCCGGTGGGATTGCCTACCGCGCAGGGCAGCACGTGCTGAAAGATATACAAATAGGGAATACACGCTTATGTCTTGATGTGATGAGCTTATACTCTCCACTATGCATAGTTATTACGTGTTTGACAGCATGGGTTTCACGTTGTCGTGAATACCTGGCCGTTAACATCCTGATAATTTCTTTACTTTGCCTGGGCGGGGATTACTGAAAATGAAATGGAAACATTATTGATTGTCTCTTTTGTGCAGACTGTGTGAAGATCGTCTCGTTAATATATGGAAGCGTATTAGAGTTTCTTTGTTGTTGTTGAAAGATTCTGTCGTCACGAGGGCCCGACCAGGAACACACATTCTAGTATTTTCTTTTGTGTGGAGTTGTTTACAACCGAGAAGCAATAACACAAGGCTGAACGTCTCTATATATGAGCTGTTTATGTTCTGCGGCTTCCTTGTGTGCACGTGGGACTTCTGCGTAGGCAGTTTATGAGGTCGCTCTGCTTTTCGCAAGTCTGTGTCAGTTTGTGACTGACGTCATAACTGAGTTTGGCCGCCCTCACGAAACCTGATTGACAGCTTGGGAACGATACACACGCACCGGCCATGGTACAATGTTGTTTCTCTGTAACAGATTCAATACTTGTAGTGTCAAAGCTGCCAAAGGATGCTGACATAGGTTTTGGTCCTAAGTGTGTGGCGGGGAAGGGATGCGGGTGTCACTTAATTGTATTTTCTCGTGCATAGTGTTTCGTCGCACTACATACATTGCTGTCACTTTACGTCTGAATACGTTTGGCATGTTTAGATTTTGTAACCAGACAGTCTTTGTAACAACCTTCGTGGCGCAGAAAATGCAAAAGACAATCATTCGCGTTCCCACCCGCCTTGCGTGGTTGCGGGGGAGCCGGGGTGGCCGAATGGTAGAGCGTTGGACTTCTAATGCTCGGGTCGTGAGTTCGTATCCCGGCTGGGGCCAAATATTTGTGCTGGCTTTTTCATCGTTGCCCCGTCTTTGATATCACCCGTATGTGGTGGAAAAGCACGTTAAACCCCCAAACACCCACCCGCCCATCCAACCTTGCGTAGTTGTGGTGACACATCTTGTGATGTGGATGATTACGCGGCCGGCAACCTCAGGTGCCGTAGTTCCCGGGCCTGGGATATTTCCGACAGGAAGCGTGGAACGCGGCCTGCCCGCAGTTCCAAACAACACGGACCTCCATAGCATCATCATATCATCATCCTCATCTCCACCATTATGCGTATAAAAACTGCCCTAGCTTCCGAGTCCTCCGTGGATTCAACCCATGACCTGAGAGGAACACTACTGGAACCGGCGAATAGTTGGGGCAGGCCAAAAAAAAAAAAAAAAAAGATAAAAAAAAATCGCTTCTGTAGGTTGTCAGCAGTGTCAGGCGAGCCCAAAGTACGAAAGGAAGTGAGAAAGTATTCTGGTGACCGGTGTCTGGAACAATGCCGGCGGAAGAAGCTGAATTTCCGGCCGTCTAACCGTTGTCGCTCGCTTCTCTCGATTTCCGGATACTCACTCTGACAATACGTGGCCTGGTGAAACGTCTCTTGGAGAGACAGCTCAAGTTGTCGTTCAGCATTTTGCACACAACACCTCAGCATCACTAAAGTGTCCTATCTGTATTGCCTGCCTTACAGTTAACATTGCGAGTACATGTGAACATGAAGTCTCAAGTTGTTGTTCAGTGTTTTGCACACAAGACCTGAGCATTACTAAAGTGTCCTCTCCTATAATAATAATAATAATAATAATTTTATTTATATAAAGCGCATATTCATATACAATTACATGCTCTAAGCGCTAACGAAAATTAAACAGACAAAAAACCAAAAAAGAAATGAGACATTAAGCATTAACAAGGAATACCCCGGAATGACAAAACTGAAAGATCGACAGGCAGGATCGTGAAACCCAAAGAGACCTTGTCTGAAATTTTTCCATTACAAATATGCTTTAAATAGATAAGTTTTTAGACTGCTTTTGGATGAACTTTCTGATTTTATTGATCTTAAAGATAATGGCAGTATATGTTCCAAGTTTTGGGGCCGAAAATGAAAAAAAAACCCGTCTACCATAGTTATGCATTTTATATCGAGGTACAGACCAAAAAAAATTGATTTTTCAGAACATCTTACAGTTAACATTGCCCGTACATGTGAACATGAAGTCTTTACTCAAGGGGATTAAACAGGATGGCCGCGGTCAAACGAAGTGCAACTAGTGATTAAAAAGTTTCAACGTCGATTCCTGTCAAAGCCATGTTTCTGAGATTACGTAATTCATATAGGAAAATACAATTATGTGTTTCTGAGTAGACGGGTGGGTGGGTGGTTGTTTGGGGGTTTCACGTCCTTTTCCACCACATGCGGGTGATATCAAAGACGGGGCAACGATGAAAAAGCCAGCACAAATATTTGGCCCCAGCCGGGATACGTACTCACGACCCGAGCATTAGAAGTCCTACGCTCTACCATTCGGCCACCCCAGCTCCCCGTTTCTGAGTAGACATGTACCCGTGTTTGTGATGTGTTCACAAAGGCAGGTGGCTGATCGATAAACGGCCAATACCAATCGCAACGGGAAATCGAAATCCGTGGGTCAAACGAAGTGACAATTAGACTTCAGAAGTAGCCAAACGAAGTGCCACTTTTTTTTTTCTTTTTTTTTTTTTTTGGTCGAACGAAAAAAATGCTAATGTTGTCGGTAATAAGAGAATCGGTAATATTTGCTGCAGTCCAGATACAAGTAGAATTAGACCGAGCGCTCAAACTATGTTTCATAATCGATATTCACCCACTCAATGTACGCCAAGAAATCCCTAGAAGCATCCGGCGTCTTACCCGACAATGGCGACAGAGCAGTCTTCGAAAAACAACTGTTATGCTGTGTTTGATCAATTGGTGTTTATTATGCAAAGCTACAAGATGGGACCCATTATGGAGAGATGCAGTCAGATATAACTGTCCAGACGGTTTCTCAGAAAATCGCTTTGATTTTTTGAACAGCACGTCCCCCCCCCCCTCCCCCCAGACAACGTGGGACCAATTTGCAACACAAGACTGGCGACCCGTGCTGCCCGTGCTGACTTTGGCACTATTATCTTCACTCTCACTTTATCTTCGCGGTCCGCATCAGCGGCTGGGTTCTGTTTTGTGGTCGGCCCCAGGAAACGGCTGAGACGCCATTAAAATCACTTAAACCAGACCGAAAATAACTCCTCGCCTAGGAGAGCGGCATTAGTTTCGGAAACCTTCTGTAAACCTCAGTAGATCGATCTTTCTTCAAAGAAACACTGTCTGGTCGCCCGGTTATGAAAGGAGCTTGTTTATCTGATCGGTTATCAGCGAGCGAGAAAAATGATCATTTTGTTTGCTGGGCAGATAGTGAACGAGTATTAATAAGCATCGAGAGACTCCCGCGTCATCATCGGTGTGTGGTTTTCGATTACGTTCCTGAAATAGAAGTGCAGTTTACTCTGACCGGATTTCCTGCACAAAAGAACAACATCAACTGATTTCGTCGCCACAAATGATTGCTTGATTGAATGTGTGTGTGTGTGTGTGTGTGTGTGTGTGTGTGTGTGTGTGTGTGTGTGTGTGTGTGTGTGTGTGTGTGTGTGTGTGTGTTGGTGCAGCATGACAATCAGTACGTGTTCTAATATAGTACATGCAGGCCTTGAAAGCACTAAAACTAGGCCAAATGTTGCGAAATCCAGTGATGTAGAGTGAACAAATATGCAACAAAACAGAAATAGCGAAGCTGGCGGTCTAATTAAAAAAGAAATGGTGTGCTGCCGTAAATAGAATCTATGGAAAACCAGACACAGCGAAATAACAAAATTCTCAGAGACTCCGTCCACTACTAAGAGTCTTTCCAAAGCAAAGAGAACAGTGCTGTATGGTTTGTTGTTGTCGACCAAAAACACTTCAAAGCGCTTTCTCAACAGGCAACGACCACGTTGTCATCCTCTACATATGAATCAGAATTCGTCCTTGTTGAAAATAGCTGCTGGTCCTTCGCCATCACGCGACGGTCCACCCTAAGATGAATTAGAAGATAGAAATAAGATGTTTTGTGACAGCTGACATTTCAACACAGAAGACGTTTCCCGATAAGTAATTTTACAAATGTTCGGCGCAAGTCATTTCAATTCAAAATACTTTATTGTCTGTTTAAGAGAGAATCTAAAAACAGAAAATCTTTTTCTGGCCAAGAGACCCTCCTACCCCATCCCATACCCCATCCCATACCCCATCCCCACCCCCACCCCGCCCCACAGCACCACACACATTCCATTTTCCACACAACCTGCAAACAACAAAGCTAACTAATACAACACAACAGTTTCTAACCAGTCAGGTTGGTTGGTTGGTTAGTTAGGGTTTAATCATGTCTCCTCCCCAACAGTGATTGAAGACGGCACTAATGGACAGGTTATGGGAAGAAGGGACTGTTGCTTTAACTGAACGGTCCAGCTGAACACTGTTCAATCCAATCACACTGCCAGGTCGGTCAGTCATGTTTGATGTATTCTAGAGTGTGAGGGATAAATTACACAAAGAGGCGCAGGTCACACAGCCAGAGGAACCATGCAGGTCACACAGCCAGAGGAACCATGCAGGTCACACAGCCAGAGGAACCATGCAGGTCACACAGCCAGAGGAACCATGCAGGTCACACAGCCAGAGGAACCATGCAGGTCACACAGCCAGAGGAACCATGCAGGTCACACAGCCAGAGGAACCATGCAGGTCACACAGCCAGAGGAACCATGCAGGTCACACAGCCAGAGGAACCATGCAGGTCACACAGCCAGAGGAACCATGCAGGTCACACAGCCAGAGGAACCATGCAACGTGTTGGAGTAAGGACATTTTCTTTCTTTTTTTAACTCCCGCAAGACAGGACAGGGAGTCGAACTCACACCGACTCGCCGCACGAAACGCGAGAGCAGTGAATCAACCCACTAGAACGCCGCATCCAGTCTGCACGCCCTTCCTCTTACTTGGCGGCAGGCGTAAGGACACAAATTGACCGTGGAGTCATGTTTGGTGTGTATTTCAGGTACCCTGTTTAGCGAGTGTGCTAGTCAGTAGTGATTTTTGTTGTCAATAAAAAGCGCGATTTTCGTGATTTTTGTGTTACGTAGGTCAAGGTGCATGCCAGGCGGTCACAAAAAGAGGCAAGCTGTCAGTGAAGCTGGGAGTTTTTGCACAGAGGTCGAGTTCAAGTGAGGCAAGCGGATTTGTGTGAACTGGCTCTCTGGCCTAAAGAGCAAGTAGACGTGCATTACTCCAGTGAGGCCTGAGCAGAAAGGAGACATTCAATTTTTTTAGCACTCCGGTCAGGTGCATGCCTTTGAATGGTCTGTTCATGGTAGTAATTGTTTCTAGAGTGAAGCATTTTTAGGGGTGAGCGGTGGTCTAATAGCGCGTCGGATTTAGCCGCTGCGCTACTGAACGGCCCTCACCAATGTCATGGCGATGAAGCGTGGGTTCGAGCCCAGGTCGAGCTTGTGATATGTAATACCGGTTTTTCCTGGCTACCGGGCTGCTTATCGGGGTTTCTCTCTAGGTTATCCGGCTTTCCTCCCCCCAGCAAAATTGTAAAAAATATAGGATAGGTATTGGGTGGCGCTGCACCGCGGCGACGCGCTTCCCCCGGCGGAAGCAGCCCGAATTTCCCGAAAGGGATAATAAAGTTAAAAAAAAAATGCCTGAGGCCCATAGGGAATATATAGGCATTTTGAGGCCCTGTGTATTTGTGTCCTTCGGTCGGCAGTGAAGCCCATGTGAGCGGGTAGCGGTATTGGGTCTCATCACTTCGGATGATTTGTCTCCTGTCGGTAAAGTGCTTGAGTGTGATGCATGGGTCTGGTGCCGTCCCCCCAAGAAAAAGGGCAGTAACTGTGTCCCACTGCGGACGAAAAGTCAATTTCAGAGTCTCCCTGGCCTCTTTGTGACTTTTTTTTTTTTTTGTTTCTTTTTTTTTTTTTTGGTTAACAGTACTGTGTGCGCTGCGTAGATCATTCGTGCTTGCTCCGGGCAAGGGGGTGGGTGTTCGGGAGTTTAACGTCCTTTTCCACCACATACGGGTGATATCAAAGACGGGGGCAACGATGAAAATGCCAGCACAAATATTTGGCCCAAGCCGGCATGCGAACTCACGACCCGAGCATTAGAAGTCCAACGCTCTACCATTCGGCCACCCCGGCTCCCCCTCGCTCCGGGCAAACTTTAACTCAAGTTTAGAACACTCGTGAAAGTAGCGGCACAACGGACTCCCGCTAGCATAGGAGTCAGTCAAAAGTGCCAAACCAACAGAATTCAGCCAATCGCGTCCCGCGGCATGATGAGCACAACACAAGGCAGGGTCTGGGCTAACTCGTGAACCAAGCCAATGATAAATCTTGACCTCGGCCGCTTAGCCACGTGACTGGGATTATGGTCTGGCAAGCTCTTTGCTAGACACTACAACGTGGGGTGGGTGGGTGGGTGTTTGGGGGTTTAACGTCCTTTTCCACCACATACGGGTGATATCAAAGACAGAGCAACGATGAAATAGCCAGAACAAATATTTGGCCCCAGCCGGGATACGAACTCACGACCCGAGCATTAGAAGTCCAACGCTCTACCATTCGGCCACCCCGGCTCCTTTCTACATCAAGGGAAGCACGTGTAGTTTGATATGACTGAAACATGGAAAGAAAGCAGTAAGTCTGTTGACGTCATTTGAGAGAAAAAGACCATTACATCAATGTCTTTCATCTTTAAATCACCCCTTTTCCCATGAAAAGGCGTCATGGATGTACTGTCTTTTGCCAATACACGGCAGAGGAAAGGGCTGAGGCTTTGGCATCGGGTCTTACCGAGTGGGCTCGTCTATTCTCGTCTGTGGGATGATGGGTGGAGGATTTGCAGTTGTAACGTCTTCTGCCCACTGTCATCATCATTAGCTTGCTTTACGTCCTATGGCTTTTAGCCCTTTAGGACAAGTTGTTCCTGGCATGTGTCTTTGGCTGCTTGGCTGGGCGAGTGTCCTTGGGGTGGATATGGACTGTTTTGCTTTGCTTTGGGCGATGTCAGAGGTTCTCTACTTGGGTCTCAGATGCCTGGACTGGGTTGTTTTTCAGTGCCTCGGTCTGTTCTGTCATCCGTGCTTTTGCCTTTGGATCATCACTGGGATGTCCTTTCGCTCTTTGTCTGCCCACTGGGCCGGAGGGCGATATGAACTGCGATATCAAATAGAGGGGTTGGGATGGAGATTGCTTTACAATAACCTGTACATATTTCGGCTGTGACGTATTCCAACTCACGACCCTCGTGAGATTTCGTGTTCACGACCTCGGGCCGTGCAGTAAAAAAACAACCTGCGGTTTGCATGACCTTTTTGGTTTTGATTGAATCAGAGGTCTTCGAGCAAGGCAATTCAGTTCAGTTCCATAGTGTGTTTGGAAGCCTCTCAGAGTTAGCATCAGGTGGTCAAGGCACTATACAGCGATCAGTTTGTGCTAAAAAATATCTTAATGACCAAAGACTGGATGACTGTATGGATAATCTGTTTAATTTCTAATGTTAGTACCGTTCAGTTAGTCCAGTTCGCCTTTTAGCGGTTGAAGGTTAGGGTTAGGATTAGGGGTCAGGGTTACTTTGTGGTAGGGGGTGAAATCGCTACCATATTGTCGTAATGCATTAAGACGAGGTGCAAATGGCCCTGGTTGGCAACTATACCAAATCAGCCTTAGTTCCAACGTCCGAGTGTGCTACAAGTTTGTTCAGAACCATCAGAAAATTCACATTCGCTTTGTGAAAACAAATCACAAATTCATTTCCATGATAACTGACGCAGTTCATGTTCCGCATATCATTTTTCTTTCCTTTCATCCAACCTATACGCGCAGTATTGAAATGTATACCAGACGGCAGCTGTGTGTGATATGAATCTTCTCCATTAGAAAAAAATATACCACCGGATATAATCACAACGAGGAGAGAAGGGAAAACAGCTGACATAACTGCATCGACTGTTGGGATTGTTCAGTGTGATTTCGCATATATTATTCCGAATATATTAAAAGCACGAACGGACAAATCCGGTAAGCCTTCACAAAATAAACTGAAATAGATAAAATACTTGTTTTGGAAGCTTGGTTTGCAGTGTTAAAGTCTCTAGGTTTGTAACGCCGCTTAGATGGGAAAAACTGCCGCTTTCGGAAGCTAGAAGGTTATTTGCCAGACAGATGGATGTTTCATTTGACAATCACGACCGTTTTCGTGATTTCTGGCTTCTGATAATAGAGAAATACGACTTTCTTTGAGCCTACGCTCCGTTCCTGAACAGAATTACTTACTTACTTAGGCCCCTGGCTCCACGTGGAGCATAGGCCATCGACAACCCTTCGCCATCGCACTCTGTTCTGGGCTATTCTTGCCACTCCAGTCCAGTTGGTCCCCTGCTTATATAACTCTGCCTCAGTGTCCCGCCTCCAGCTGTTGCGAGGCCGGCCTCTCTTCCTTTTCCCCTGTGGGTTTGAACAGAATTGGACTCGACAAACTTTCTAAAAATAACCACAATCAGAACAACATATATGCCGGCCACAGTCACCACAATGGTTTCAGGTGCTATATTCTGATGCACAGGGCCCGTATGTAAAAGTCGAGGTTAATTTAACCCACGGCTACGGGCCTAACCCAGACTAGGACAAAAGAAACCCAAAAGTAAAATTAAATAATAAAAAAGGAAGCGAAGATATTAGGAAGAAAAAATATCCTTCTATAACGGCTTAGGCACCTTGCTGGAATGGGCCCGCTTCTTGATTTAAATAAAAAAAAACCCAACAGAAAAGTTAACCATAGAGCTAGTTTAGTTCGAGGTTAGGCTCTAACCTAGTGCTAAAAGCGCTAGCATCGACTATTACATACGGGCCCAGATGAAGCGCATTCTATGAAAAAGTTTTCCAAGCGATGTTGTACGCCTGTCACACGTTTTGAGACTTTGAGTATGTTGAAGCCTCACTGTGCAATTCGTGAGCATAGAACTGACGGTGGATGAGCCTTTAAGCATGTTTTTATAAGGCATACAGCATACCGACTCAGCCCCCCCCCCCCCCCCCAGCTTCAAAACCTCCGGTAAACCATACCTGTTCCGTCAGTTCAGCAGCAGTCATGAGTGAATGACAGATCTGTAGATCTGTGTGTGTGTGTGTGTGTGTGTGTGTGTGTGTGTGTGTGTGTGTGTGTGTGTGTGTGTGTGTGTGTGTGTGTGTTTTCCTGGATTGGTTTTTTTTTTTAAGTTCCTGTATTCGCTTTATTTTCAGTTCTTTTAGCTCTTTTAGTTCTTTTCACTAGTTTTAGTGTGTTTTTTTAAAGTCATTTTAGCCCTGTAGGCGCTTTGACATCACTGAGGAATAAGCGCCATAAATATCCATTATTACCATTATCATTTTCATATACCAGGACGTATCGATAAGGTTTTCTTGCTCAGAAGCCCCTCTCTCCCACCACCATTCCCCTCTTTTCCAAGCCCCGTCCCCCCTCCCCCCGCGCCCCCCATCATTATTATCATTTTCATATACCAGGACATATCGATAAGGTTTTCTTGCTCAGAAGCCCCTCTCTCCCACCACCATTCCCCTCTTTTCCAAGCCCCGTCCCCCCTCCCCCCGCGCCCCCCATCATTATTATCATTTTCATATACCAGGACATATCGATAAGGTTTTCTTGCTCAGAAGCCCCTCTCTCCCACCACCATTCCCCTCTTTTCCAAGCCCCGTCCCCCCTCCCCCCGCGCCCCCCATCATTATTATCATTTTCATATACCAGGACATATCGATAAGGTTTTCTTGCTCAGAAGCCCCTCTCTCCCTACCCCCACCATTCCCCTCTTTTCCAAGCCCCGTCCCCCCTCCCCCCGCGCCCCCCATCATTATTATCATTTTCATATACCAGGACATATCGATAAGGTTTTCTTGCTCAGAAGCCCCTCTCTCCCACCACCATTCCCCTCTTTTCCAAGCCCCGTCCCCCCTCCCCCCGCGCCCCCCATCATTATTATCATTTTCATATACCAGGACATATCGATAAGGTTTTCTTGCTCAGAAGCCCCTCTCTCCCACCACCATTCCCCTCTTTTCCAAGCCCCGTCCCCCCTCCCCCCGCGCCCCCCATCATTATTATCATTTTCATATACCAGGACATATCGATAAGGTTTTCTTGCTCAGAAGCCCCTCTCTCCCACCACCATTCCCCTCTTTTCCAAGCCCCGTCCCCCCTCCCCCCGAGCTAAACCAGGCTGCTATTATTATTATTATTATCATTTTCATATACCAAGGCATATCGACAAGGTTTTCTTGCTCATGACACCCTCACACCACCACCACCACCACCACTGCCCTCTTTTCCGAGCCTCCGTCCCCCCTCCCCCTCCCCCTACCCGTGCTAAACCAGGCTGCTGTTATTATTATTATTTTCATACACCAGGACGTATCGACAAGGTTTTCCTGCTCATGAAAACCCTCTCTCCCTCCCCCGACCACTCCCCTCTTTTCCGAGCCCCCCCCCCCCCCCCCCCCCCCCCCCCCCCAGGGTGCTAAAACAGGATGGTTGGCGCCCACAATATGAATCCCCATGCTGAGCTTTATTTGAAGTCTGCATCCGATTATTCCACTCTGATGGAGTTCAACTGTCCGTGTTATCAGTGCATGCCATATTCTTCCGTTTGCTCCAATAACCTGAAATGTTTCGCACACCGGAGAGAAAAAAAAATCAATGGTAATTTCTAAACGTGACTGGAATTGGGGATCTGGAAACTGCGCATTTGACGCGAGAGATATTCGTGTGTATAATTATATTTAGGGTTTTTTTTTTTTTACCCTGGACAATTTCCCAGTATTCTTCATCACCTTGCTGTTTCATCCTGGTCAGTAGTGGGGGGGGGGGGGGGAGGGGATAGCTGAATGGTACAGCGTTGGACTTTCAATGCTCGGGCCGTGAGTTCAAAACCCGCATGGGGGCATTTTTTCTCGTTGCCCCGTCCTTGATATCACCCATACGTGACTCCCAAACACCCACCCACCCTCATCCTGGTCAGTGATAATTTACATTTGCTGGCATACATCAAACACATCCATAAAAATAATCTCGATTTTAAAACATCTGTCGAATTAGTTCTCAAAGATCACTGTTTCAAAAACACAAGCATACATACATACATACATACATACATACATACATCCACACATGCAGTCTACCATCCATGGCATTCTACAACACAGAGGGGAAAAAATGGCCACCCTTCCTCGTTATGAAACTGTGCTCGTCTAGACACCGCTTCCAAGGACCCGGCCGGAGCCAGAGACCGCGCTTTGCATGGAGCGGATAAAGAGAAACATTACAGACAGACAGTCGCGAGACTGTCGCCAACTGTGCATCAGCTGGCAACTCCTTCGTCTGGCAAACCCTATCACATGAAAATCTAGAGGGCTGGTGAAACGTGGACTTGAAAATCTTGTTTTGTACTCGCGAAATCGCAAAATTTGAACTCTTTGGACCAGTGCCTCTCGCAGAAACTTGATAAAGTATATTTAGCTACAATCACTGTCATTCTTAATAATTATTCAAGAAATAACAGTGCAGTAATTCCCGTCATATGTGCAGTTGTCACACTTGACAACAACGCCGGGATGATGAGTAATTTGAAGCAGTCTTTTCATAGATAGTCGGCATTATATGCAAACCACCCCTACCTCGGAATTTTTTTTTTACACAAAATCTGTCAGAACTGTACAGTGCGGGGGGGGGGGGGGGCGGTGTTGGTTCACCCCGACCCTTTCGCCTTCCCCACTCCAGCCCTAGCATGAAAAAAAAAAACAAAAAACCCCAAGCCCCTCGCCCCTTCCCCACTCCCACCCTTTCAGGGGAAAAGAAACCCAAGCCCCCTTCCCCACTCCCCGCGGGCCCCTCCGCCCCCGATGGTCCTTTGGTCATCACAAGGACGCAGAGCAGACGGTAGGAGTCCAATTCTATATCAACCTCTCGCCTGAAGGTGATTACACGGCAAATTTCCTGTCTAAACCCCCCCCCCCCCCCTCTCTCCCCCTCCACTGCCGCTTCGGCCAGAGCAAACAACAGCACGGGCTCTGGGGATTTTTACGGCGCCCTTTTATATCCTATCATTACCCGCCAGTTCTGGCAAACACAGAAGATTTTATAGCTTATGGAAATGTCACCTACATTCACCGACTATATTCGCGTCGGCACTTTTTCTGTAGCGCGGGGATGAAGAGAAATCAGAAGATTTGGGGATGAAAGCGCTCTTTTACAGGGAAGATGATTACGTGGGTGTTTGAGACCTTAAAAGTGGCGGAACTTTTTATGTGGTGTTATGTTCTGCTCATGTTAAATATAGAGGCCGTTGTTTTTGCACGGACGCAAATAAGGGCATCAAAGACCGTAAAGGGCATATATATAGAGAGCAAAAGGTCTGTGATGGCATTTGCCGAACCAGTGTTTCGTCAGTGACAAAACAGACGGAGTAGCGAACATCCCTAATAGTTGCCATTACAAGAAATAATAACCAGCCGTTACCAACTGTAGGCCTATTTGTATTCTCTACTTTCGTCTTGTCAAAAAAAAAATTTTAAAAAAATGAAGGCAAATCTGAATAAGCTGTATGAGAATAAGCTGAGAACCTGATTTCCTAACAGCGTGGGTGCAAGTCAGAATGGACTGGAATTATGTTTGCTTCTCAAGAAACAGACTGACATACTTTCACGGTATAAATTATATCTTTTCATATGCTTGCGTTCAACTGTAGTTCTCTAAAGGACTAAAGGAGAAACGTCACAGGGTTTTTTAAATTATTATTATTATTCAATTGCCCTGCCACAAAGCTTTTGAGTCTTTTCAATAAAGAACGATACGATTCGATACGATACGAAAGAGACGAGACGAGACGAGACGAGACGATGCAAAGCGATGCAAAGCGATGCGATGCGACGCGATGCGATGCGATGCGATGCGATACGATGCTGGAAGTGTCTCTGGGTCATTCGTGGCAGGGAATTCATCTGGCACGTTACAATGCACCGTAATGACTCCCCGGCACCAATATCTCTAGGTACTTCCAGCCGTAAGGTGCATTGACCCCGGATCACGTCACGCGTACGCATGAAGTGGCCCAGTCAAAGCAGCTTAATCCAGCTCTAAGCTGGAAGTGTCCAGGAGTCATTTCCCGTGTGACACGGAGGGAACGACGGTAGGTAGGTGGGTGTTTGGGAAGGGTTAACGTCATTTTCCATCGAGTACGCGGAGGGACTGAACACCACCCAAAATTCGCCAGAAAGTCGAACAAGAGGCCAGAAAGTGAGAACAGGAAAACAGACTAGTTTAGGAGCCCGACCCCTGGACACACAGGGCACCCGCCCATCACCCGTCACAGCCGGGCTCTCCAGACAGACAGTGAGTGAAACGAAGAGACACTAAACTCTGCAACAATATCCAAGACTTGCCGCTCAGATCCGCAGTGATGGCGAAAGAACTATTTGCTTGCTCGCCCGCCGGATCTCCGTCTACAGCAGAGAGACACCGGGGGCAGAATTTCAAGTAGTTTGTTCCCCGAGGCAGTTGAACACTTTCATCGAAGTATTTGAAAAAAAAGGAGACATTTTCCAGAGGAGTGCCTCTCCTTACACTACACACAATTTAATGGTATGGTGTGAAAAGAGAAAACGCGCATTTTGTAATCCGCGATCGTAATTGAAGAGGTGAAGTTTGTTGATCTGACGGTTACCACGTTAGTTTGTTTGTTTGTTTGTTTGTTTGTTTGTTTGTTTGTTTGTTTGTTTGCGAAGGCGGTTGTGAAACCAGCTTTATTTCCTGAATTTGTTTCACATGTACACTCATTTAATTTAGACCCCCTTACCGTTCCAATTCTATCGATGAGTTATGAGCGATTGTATGTCTAAAGACAATTTTCTGTTTTAAAATGTATTTTATTACAGACAATAAAGTATTTTTGAATTGAATTGAATTGAGAATCTGGCCAAAGTCCTAATACCACACCAAACTTCAATAGTTCAACATCAAGATTCAAAATTATTATTAATTATTATTCCTTTCTGTCCGTTTTGGGTAGGGAAGAATATCCAAATACAAAGAACGTGATAACAAACCACAACAATATATAAAATACAGCTAAAGAAATCACAACAAAACCAACGCCAACTTCTTCGCCAGGTATGTTTGTTGATTGGCTCAGGTGAGCACGCATATAAGTGTTTACATGCTGTGCTCTGTAACAACGCTGTTTACTGTTTGACGCCGATCTTTGCATAAATAAAAATGTGACCCTCCACCACGAAATGAGTCTTCTTGTGCTATTTGTTCATGTTACGACTCATTTCGTGGTGGAGGGTCACAAATGTTTAAACTAACAAAACCAAAAAGCATCCATTGAACATACAATTAAAAAAATAAATAAAATATATTATCTCCTATATTTTTAACAGGGGTGAAAGAGATTGATATAGAAAGAGTCTTCTCTCTCACTCTCTGTTTTACGATCATAACGTGTTGGGAGAGTATAACCGTGAAAGGTGTTCCCTCGCGGGAAATTTCAACAAAACAAAAAACGCCGCCGTGGTGTGTTTTTATTCCTGCTAGTGTGACCATCATATATTCAATAAACGCCGGATTCCCCAAGTTTGTGACTAGACACCTTTTATTACAGCTTCAAGCTTCAGCGCTGAGTTGTGCTGTAAAGTTGGCTGGGTGTCCGCCATAAAATACGGAAGCAGTCACAAGAAAGTCTCAGCCGACAGAAACAGGTGAGGGTCGTTGTGGGAAGTCGTGTAACACGTTTATTGTACCGCATGCTGGACGCCTGTATCTGGCAGAACGGTGAGGGTGTTAGTGTGGCGACGGTGGGGGACCACCAGCGTACAAAATGGCCATCCAGTACGTCTTAACTTCAGTGCTGAACTCATTCTATAGTCGAAACAAGATATCAGTCCCCACTGCTGCATTACGGCTATAGTCGTATCAAAGATTTCAGTCCCCATTGCTGCATTACGACTATAGTCGTAACAAAATTTCAGTCCCCACTGCTGCACTACGACTATAGTCGTAACAAGATATCAGTCCCCACTGCTGCATTACGGCTATAGTCGTATCAAAGATTTCAGTCCCCATTGCTGCACTACGACTATAGTCGTAACAAGATATCAGTCCCCATTGCTGCACTACGACCATAATCGTGAAAAGATATCAGTCCCCACTGCTGCACGACGGCTATAGTCGTGAAAAGATATCAGTCCCCACTGCTGCACGACGGCTATAGTCGTGAAAAGATATCAGTCCCCACTGCTGCACGACGGCTATAGTCGTGAAAAGATATCAGTCCCCACTGCTGCACTACGACCATAGTCGTTACAAGATTTCAGTCCCCACTGCTGCACATAGTCGTGACAGTCAGTAGTATGCGAAATCTTCGTTGATGGTCGTTACCATGTTTTCTTGGAATAATCTCCTTTAGAATTTAGGATTCGTTCTTCGTTGGTTACCGTTGTGTACGTTTTTCTTGCAGTTTATGATACCGGTTTTTCCTGGCTACCGGGCTGCTCATCGGGGGTTTCTCTGCGGGTTATCCGGCTTTCCTTCCCCAGCAAAAAATATATTAATTGTAAAAAATATAGGATACTCGTAGGTATTGGGTGGCGCTGCACCGCGGCGACGCGCTTCCCCCGGGAGAAGCAGCCCGAATTTCCCGAAAGGGATAATAAAGTAGTAAAACAACAACAACAACAACAACAACGAAAACCAGAAGAAGCGGGCTTGGTGTCACCGCGGGGGCACTCCAGGCAGTTAACGTCACACATATGTATAATGTTAGCGTCAGTATAAAAAAGGTTAAAAAAAAAATAAAAATAAAAAAGCCGCATGTTCCATGATCCGGCTTCGCAAAAGACAGATTTCGTTTTGAATTGGTTGCGCTTCTGAACGTGGCTACCTGTACGCACTAAATGGTCTATCTGAATGATGAGTACAGCTCAGAATGCAGTACATTGACGTCTGCTGGCTTTGCGGACCAGAATTAAAACGGCCAAAAGCTCTTCTTGTCAACGAGTGACAGTAACAATACAGAGAGAGAGAGAGAGAGATGAAATGAAATGAAACTTTATTTTCCAAGGATCAAAAGATATAGGTACAACGACCTATCTTCTGTCTTGTCCTTGCTAAACTAGCAAAAGTACACTACAAAGAAATCACACTCACAGATACACATATCCACATGGGATTAGAGAGAGAGAGAGAGAGAGAGAGATCTGATTGAATTATTTCTATTTATGGACCGACAGATTGGAAAGGGGCGGGTGTCAAATGCCGGTGTGTTCTGAAAGGAACTGCATCTCGGACACACATCTCGCCAGCTGCCTAACCTTTTGTCCAGGAAATGTGCCAACGAGAGGCACGACTCCAGGACGCTTCATAAATTCTTTTTTGGCCAGGCGTCGTGACACGACATGCATCTACCTGAGCCGCCGGAAGTCGTGCCCAGTCATAACTAATCGAGCTGAAACCTCCGCATGTATCGATTGGTTCCTGTCCACGCATTTTGCGGTCTATTACTGCTCAACAGGCCGGAATTGCGGGCCACCCATTTTTCTTCAACGTCCGACCGGCACGGCATTGGTAACATATCAACGGAGAGTTGGCTTTGAGTTTAGCCGAAAGCTACCGGGTGTGTAGTCAAAATGGGCGCAAGTCTTTCTGGTGCTACTCCGCTTAAAAAAATAGCACCACCAGGACAAAGTGTTTCTTAGCAGCAGCATCGAGTGTTTGCATTTTCAAATTTGAGTGGGGGGGGGGGGGGGGAGCCGAGGTGGTGCGAATGGTAGAGCGACGGACTTTCAGAGCTCGGGTCGTGAGTTCGAATCCCGGTTGGGACCGAATATATTTGTTCTGGTCTTTTTTTCGTTGCCCCGTCTTTGGTATCACCCTTATGTGGGTGGTCTACTGGATAGCGCGTCGGATTTAGCCGCTGCGCTACTGAACGGCCGTCAACAATGTCACGGCGATGAAGCGTGGGTTGGCGCCCAGGTCGAGCTTGTGATATGTGATACCGGTTTTTCCTGGCTGCCGGGCTGCTCATCGGGGGTTTCTCTCCGGGTTAAAAAAAAACAAAAAACAATAACTCGGCAGTGCGTGGGTTGTTCTCGTTTGCATACTGTTTCCATTGTGAGAAAATATCCTGCGGAAAAAATGGCTAGGATCGATGGAACAAATTTTGTTTTTGTATACAAGTGTTAATTTTTTTAAACCCTGTTTCTTTTCCTTAAAGGAAAAAAAAACAAAAAACAAAAAACGCTGAACTGGAAAATAGGTCAGTAAATTAATTTTGTTATTTCCTTATACACGGCTGATTTCATAACATTTTTATGCTCTGAACTTCTGTTGATTTTTTTTTCTTCAAATTTTACTGAGGAACCCGAAGTGAAATAATGTGCGTTTTTACCCAGTGGCCTTGATTTTTTTTCTCTCATCTATTAAATCAGTCATGACAGCGACATCTGATTTGCTCGCAAGCTACTTCTAGACCGTCTGAAGCCTCTCTGCCAGACCACGAATGGAAGTAGTTCCATTTAGACAAATCTATTTTTGTCGTCTCAGAACCCCTCCAGCATAACACGATTGCCGTTGAAAGAGATCAGTCATTTCAAACAACCGTTCTGTTGTTTTTTTCTCACCGTACTTCAGTTCCAGAGCACACCGAATTGCAGCCGTAAAAACCACACGGACTATTTTCAGGATGCCGTTATTTTGTTTCTGGGATTGCAGCTCTATTTCAAGTGTATTACTAACCTCTGAACCCCTTCACAACCAGGGCCCGTATGTACTAGTCGAGGTTAGGGCTTTTAGCCCCGGGTTAGAGTCTAACCTCGAACTAAACTAGCTCTAGGGTTAAATTTTCTGTTGCTTTTTTGTTTTAAATCAGGAAGCGGGCCCATTCCAGGAAGGTGCCTGAGCCGTTATGGAAGGATTTTTTTCTTCCTTTCTTCGCTTCCTTTTCTAAAATTAATTTTGCTTTTGGGTTTCTTTTGTCCTTGTCTGGGTTAGGCCCGAAGCCGTGGGTTAAATTAACCTCGACTTTTACATACGGGCCCTGATTTGCAACTCGCTCGGCTTTGGTGAATACCACACGGAGTCAATGTGGTCAAGAACACAAATGCTCGATGTCTCAAAATGCCAATATATATATTCTCTATTAGCCTTAGGCGTCATAGTCACCCCTACAAATGCTTCAATCTAGAAACAAACAAACAACAACAACAAAATACCATGCACAGACCGTTCAAGGGCACGTACCCGATAGGATTTTTTTTATTTAAATTCCTGTCCGCTCAGGAGTAATGCTAGTCTACCTTCTGTTTACGCCACATCCACTTGCGTCACCTTTGCCTCTCTTGTGCACAAAAAGTCCCAGCTTCACTGGCATAAGTCCTAGTAAGCAGTTTAACTTTTCGTGGTTTCCGTAAATTATGTTCCTCTTCTAGAGATGAAATATTGATACTTCTGTCATGTGTGAGTGTAACTGTGAGCTTTGTAAGTAGATATTGAAACCAGATCAGGAGACACCCTAATTCTCTGTTAGTGCGATTGCTATATATTGTTTGTTACTTTATTTGTTTATTCACCTAACTATTCACTTACTTAGCTCCTTATTTAGTTTATTTTATGTGTGTGGGTTTGTTTGTTTGTTTGTTTGTTTATTTGCTTGTTTTTTCTTGGGGTTTTTATTGTTTGTTTTGTTTTTGGTTTTATGGGGGGGGGGGGGGAGAGATGTGTTGCGATGTACCTCTGTCTTTGTACATGTGTATAATGTTTGTCTTGTCAATCTCTCAAGAAAAAAAACAAACAACAACAACAACAACAACAACAACAAACCCAGACAAATAAAAAAAGTTATTAGCATGAAAAAAAAAGTTCTAGTAAGCACGCAAGAGTGGCTTGAAAGTTGGTTTTGTTAAAAGTTTTGACTTTAACAGTTAGCGCGGCTTCTGTTTAAAATGCAGTAGGCGTGTGTGTGGTTTTGGCGTGGGATGTTGCGTCTATTGTTTGTCGCGACAAATTGTTAAAGGACACTCGTTCCTCCTACCGTCTGATCTCCAGGGAAACACGGCTCCAGACGTGTGAGGTATCAAGACAGCCGTTCCAAGGGTGGGGGATGGGTGTTTGTGAGTTTAACGTCCTTTTCCATGGCGTAAGGGTGATATCAAAGACGGGGCAACGAGAAACAAGTCAACACAAATATGTGGCCCCAGATGGGAAGCCGTTTAAAGAACGATTGAGCTTGCTGGCATATAGACGTCTAAAATGGGTAATATCGGAATTCGCCGGTAACTCAGTGCAAACACAACGTTAACTCGTTCAACTGTGTAATTTGTATACCAGAAGTGATCATTTGAGATCGGCTCGTCGTATTCACACAACCATCTCCCAGACTGACAACAGACGATCACGTGACGCGTGCAACGCTAAAGAAACCTGAGTTTCGCAATGCTGTACGACTGGGCACAGCAGGAGTCACGCCCACACTCACAACAAAGTGAAGAACTCGCCAGACGAAATAGCAAGCCTGCTCCTTTGAGGCAGCAGCTGCACTGAACGGTCACTGTTTGCTAGACAAGAATCATGGCCCTAGGACACTCCCCTAAAGCATTAATTTCAAGTCTCTACAGGCGTAAGAACACAAACTGAGCTTGGCGGTCAAGTCTGGAGTTTGAAGTATGGTATGGTAGACTTCTCCTCGGCGCACGTATCCATCTCTGCTGAAATGCTCACGGCGCCGCAGGGCTGGAGGACGAAGCAGTGAAAGCCTGCTGCCGTTAAGCGCTACTTTATGTGCAAACCTTCACCCTGCTATTCACTCTGGTGCGTGCGACAGTATTTCTGTTTACCACGCCACCGGCCACAGCCTACTCTTCTTCGAAAGATGAACGTGGGATTTTTAGCGTGCACACTTGATGTATGTGCGTGCGTGTGTACACGAAGGCGAGACAGGCACCGCAGACGAGTCTGCACATGGATTTGACTCGATATGGGAAGGAAAAATCCCACCATATTCCTGCCCACCGGGGACTCGAACCAGGCAGCTCAGGATCCGAAGTCGGATGCCTTAACCACTAGACCAAATCCCCTGTCCAATCAAGTACAAAGTTTAGCGAGTGCGCTAGTTTGTAGTGATCTTTGTTGTCACGAACAAGCGTGATTTTCGTGATTTTTGTATTTCAGTGGTAGGGCAAGGCACATGCCTGGGGTTTTGCTTGCAAAAGGAGGCAAGCTGCCAGTGAAGCTGGGACTTTTTGCGCACGAGAGAGGCAAAGGTGACGCGAGAGGATTTGGGTGACGCAGACTAGCATTACTTCAGTGAGACTTGAGCGGAAAGGAGACATTTTTTTTTTTAACTTCTCTCAGGTTCGTTCCCTTGAATGGTCAGTGCGTGATAATTTTTGCATCTAGATAGCACTTTTAGAGGTGACTATGATGCCTGAGGCTAATAGGGAATATACAGGCCTCGTGCAATTGCATTCTTTGACCCATAGCGACCTTGCGGGTGAGTGGGTGGGTGTTTAGGAGTTTAACGTCCTTTTCCACCACGTACGGGTGATATCAAAGACGGGGCAACGAGAAAAAGGCCAGCACAAACATTTGGCCCCAGCCGGGAATCGAACTCACGACTCGAGCATTGAAAGTCCAGCGCTCTACCATTCGGCCACCCCGGCTCCCCCTTTACCGAAGACAGCGACAATGCTTGGCTGCATACGTGTACATACTCAGTGAAGAAGACACCTGAGTGTGCCGATGAGGCGATCGGTGGTCTAGCGGTTAAGACTTCGTAACCAGTGCCAGAGTCCGACACAAAATCTTACCTTCTCGTAAAAAAAGGCACCGCCCATTCGGGCCGATCATCTGGGGTTTTCTCCGCGTACTTCGGCTTCTCCCCTCTCTGCATTGGAAAGGTTCAGCGTATGAAAACAAATGCAACAAGTCTAAATTCCGAAACTTTTGTTGCTGAGCTGACCACGTGGCTTTAATGTGTCCACGTCGAGTGTGTGAGGGAATGCGTGTGATTCACGTGAGCGTTCGTGTTGGGTTAAGTTCGCGGCGCTTCAGTTGCGCCAAATCAAGAAATTAGGTGAAGCGCTCACACAATTAATAATTATTATTATCAGTAACAATTAACCTCCCCATCCCCTTTACGTGGTGGAAAAGGACGTTAAACTCCCCCTCACCCCCCCCCTCCCCCCCACACACACACATAATAGTCCGAGCATGTTCTGGGCTTGTTCATCTACCGTTCGACAAAAAAAGCAAGGCAATGATTCAATTTTATTTCCCCGCAAGCGGGCAAGATCAAAAATTATTTGCAGAAGTTTTTTTTTTTTTTTTTTTTAATAAATATTTTTTAAGAAAAATGTTCCGTCCCTCTGGTATCACTTTTGGAAATGAACACACGTTTTGCGCCGGTAACGCTCTCTCTCTCTCTCCCCCCCCCCCCCCCTCTCTCTCTCTCTTTCTCTCAGACTTTTCCAGCCTCCCAACAGTCAGTCGGAGGCTCGAACAAGTAATTTGAATAAATGCCAACGGCTTTCTGGTGAAACAGGAAATAGAACGAGCCCCCTATTATTTGTAAGGTTTCCATCCAAAAAAGAGCAGCAGTGTGGTGCATGCAAATATAGTTCCCTTGGCCATGCGCTGGTTTCCGCGTAAAAAAAAGAAAAAAAAAAGAGTTTAAGTTTATTTCGATTGCGTCAGTGTTCTTTTTTCTCTGTTGTTGGTCGGTGCAGGGAAAACATGTGGAGGTTTCCAAATATAACCTGGTTTGACGAAAATATAAAAAATGTTTTTGTTTTTTTTTTTGTTTTTTTTTATTTGAGCATTTTCAACATGTTTTTGCTTGGCAGCATGTTTCCCCGAAGAGATCATTTTAAGTGTGTTGATCATCAGTGACAAGTCACACACACGCACGCACACACACACACAGACACACACAGAGAGAGAGAGAGAGAGAGAGAGAGAGAGAGAGAGAGAGAAGAAGAAGAAGAAGACGAGTAAGAGTAAACAAGAATCAAAGACACAAAAAGTCCAAGGAAGAAGAAGAAGAAGAAGAAGAGAGAGAGAGAGAGAGAGAGAGAGAGAGAGAACACTCGTTCATGCATCAACAAACGACCAAGTCCAGATCAAGCGTATATTCTAATATGTCTTTATTCATTATAATTGAAAATAGAGAAGATATAGATGAATGTTTGCTTCTCTCTTCTTTTTTTCTTTTAACTCTGTATGCCTGATATCACAGAAATAGAAGATGTATGGAATGAACCAAGAGAGTTGTTGCCCTTTGTATAAGACCTTTTAGCAACAGACAAAATTAAGGCGAGAAAATACTCTGAAGAACAAACGGAGGGGTGAAGCATCAACAATTCAACAGCCGAGACTATTTAAGTATAATAATCAAGGAGAAGGGCCATTATCGTGGACATGGAGAACAAACAAAGTAGTGCTCAGTTGGTGTAGTTCACCCATTAGGGGGGTGCAAATGTATACCAGTCAATTCCGTCGATATTTCGGCAGAAAGTCAAGTCGAGGAACGAAATCAGCGGCCACGTGACTTCACCTCGCCAGACCCCGAAGAACATTTGCACCCCCTCCCGCGTTGCGGGGATACAGCCCCCCCCCCTCCCTCCCTTCCCCTCCTCAGTGGACGACTGGAGTTCATTTGCCCCTCATGCGCATGACCGGTATACATTTGCACCCCCTAACGGGCGAACTATACCGACTGGGCCAAAGTAGTGGTCCCTGTCACCCCCGTACGTGTGAATAATAATAACAGTCTGCTCTCTGCCCAAACTCAACAAAAATCTGTACACAACAGGTCACAGTTGAGCGACCCTCATGGTCTGCTTCGTGTCGAATTGAGGTCACGAGCTATGTAGAGGTTTTCATTAAGTCAAAAATAGGTCTGAAGACCACGGAAACGCGTTTGATTGAACGTATAGGATGCGGCGGAAATGCCATCGGCGAGGCTGTGGATACAAGCAGTTGGTGTTTTTGTTGTTTTTTCTCTTTAAGGTTATGGTGTGCGTAAAGTTTGAAACTTGTGCAGTGCTGTATTCTGTGCGTTTTTTTTTTTTTTTTTTTGTTTGTTTTTGTTTTTTTTTTAACAACAAGTCGGCACATTAAACTTTAAAATCAGCAAGTTTAAATATGCGGATAAGGTATTGTGCTTAACGGGTTTCAGGTTCTTATAGTGTGTTCCGCCAACACTGTACCCCCTCCCCCCTTCCTCCCCAGCCAATGGCTAGAGGACTAATTTATTTCAGATTGCCGTGTGGGTATTACTCGCAGATCTTGAATTGTTTCTACTGCTGTAAATGGCTGCGCAGCCTTTCAACTGCTCAAAGGGAATCTGAATTAAAGATTTACAAAATTAATCTGACTTTCGTGTCGGGAAGTTCGGTGATATGCAGTGGGCAACAGATCTGCAAATTGTTGGTACTGTTGATATAGTTTGAGTCTGCCTCCTGGGACAGCAGACGAACAGTGCAGACGTGGGCTCTGCAGCCTTGTAACTATGTACCTCTGGTAACTGAACGGGGTTCTTTGTGGTGAGCATTCACTAACCTCAAACAAAATAAAAGGAAATGGGTAGTTTTAAAGTGAATAAATAAACGCTAACGCGAAATCTGCAGCGTTGGGTGAAGCTATGATGATTTTTTTTTCATACATACACCTTTTCCCGATGTAATCAATTTTTCTTTTTCTTAGAAAACAAAAGAAAAAAAAAAGAAAAAAGAAAACCTTTAAATTGACAAAAATCAATTTAAAGATACATATACATATTTTTCATTTCATTTTCATTTTTCTTGCAAAAAGCGTTACTCTGATATAATATGCTGGTAAACTAAAGAGGGCATTAACAGCCAGTGGCACGCGTTGAAGTTTGAACTGATTTCTTGGAGTGAATAACACAAAAGATACATTTTGAGCACTGAATTGTGAAACGTCTTTTGAAATGTTGACAACATGAACATGAGCTGTGTCCGGTGCAGTAGTGTTGACTATAAAGATGAAACTGTCATTTAAAACCCCCTTTTAAATGTTTGTCGACATGGAATTTCTGGAGCGCGAAGTGGAGTGTTTATGAATGTAACCATACACCAAATTACTGCGAAACAAACACACAACAACATGTACATGAAATTCAGAAAATAAACATGGTCCCCTCTTTTTCTGGGTTTGAAAGCAAAGTGGTTTTGTAATGTACAGAAGAAGAAAACAAAAAGAATACATAGCTCTCGTAGTTTCTGAACAACATACGCTGATATCAAACTTTACATTCAGTTTACGTTGAATTTTTTCGTAAAGAAAATAAGACGTGTTATTTGGAAGATTCAGACACCAAAGTACCTTAGCTACTTTGAATATTCAAAATCAAAACATAAGCAACCTGGTTTGTTTTTTTTCAATACAGAGTTTAAAACATCACAGAGACCTACAAAATTTCTAAATTTCCCACTTAGGAAAGTATGTCCTCAGTTCTTCTGTAAGGAGACAATGTTCTTATATTCTCAGGTATCTAAAAATGTTCACATTTCCTCACGCAAGGCCGCAGTGTTCTCAGACTTTCACGTTTGCTCCGGTTTCGTAGTGTGCACGATTATGATCATAAGTAATGCTGTTACAAGTCTCTTCGTTTGATTATGGAAAAACTACAAGTATCACCGGGGTCACACACAAATGAATGTATCGTAATTGCCCATCATCTTTCAAACAAACTTTTTTTTTTTTCAAAGTATACTTCATAAGCATTGATGCACTGAAGTGTATGACGCGACAAGCGAAGTAACCTTGAGAACGTTTCAATGTTTCTCAATGAGAACATCACCTCTATGACGTGACAAACATGTGATGTAGCCCCTTTGGACAGGAAATTGATAGAACCTGGGGAAAAAAAATCAAATCCGGTTGAACTAATGTGTGATGTATTATTTGACGTGGAATGGTCGCGCCTTTGAGAACAATATTTAACATTTGATCTCCTTCGGCAAGGAGGTACCTAGAAAACTGAACACCAGAGTGAGATGTTATTGGGGTAAGGTAATGACATCTGACACTTTCCAGTAACAGGGAATATTTGGGTGGCAGACAATATCTGCTTGCTAAAACTGCAATATTGCAAATTAAAGGTTAAAGAGGTTTTGTTTAACACTTGAGACAAAACACAGCCCAGTTTTACCTACAGAAGTAGACGATCAGTTGGATCGAATAAACAAAATGGCTCGTTGCTTACAGACAACATCTAAATCAGACGAAAGAAAACATCAGCTATTACTAGGAAGCAAACAAAATAAAATCAAACATTATATACACAAGATTCTGTACAGAAAGCGTCTATCCGACACAAACTTGCAAAAATCATAAACTGTAGAGATGAAAATGCTAGCATTAGTGCGTTCAACTGACCCGA
Source organism: Batillaria attramentaria (assembly GCA_018292915.2). Lineage (NCBI taxonomy): Eukaryota > Metazoa > Mollusca > Gastropoda > Batillariidae > Batillaria > Batillaria attramentaria. Next base: position 1,429,772 of record JACVVK020000050.1, on the reverse strand, counting down.
TCATCTGTCCCGATACATTTTTCAAACAATAACAAGATGTACGTTTGGAAATAGTTGTAGTTTCACAATAAATCATTATTATATTGATCTGAGAGAGAGAGAGAGAGAGAGAGAGAGGCAGGCAGGCAGGCAGGCAGGCAGACAGACAGACAGACAGAGACCCTGTGATAATGGACATCATCGATTAAATTTTACACAAAATCATAAACAAACAAAAAATGGCCGTAAATGACACCCTTGCTTCATGAGCTAATTCTTTTACCGTGTGTGCAATTAAGTCATCGAATCAAAAACGCGAATTGTCAACGTACTCTGTAAATGAAAGTGCTTCCACATTAAAAAAAAAAACAACAAAAACGTAACCCTGTAAAGCCTCGCATTAGGAGCATGCACTTACATTTGTAGATAGTCTTGTCATCAAAAGAACCCTTCAGCTCAATTAAAAAAAAACCCAGCAACATTTCAGCCACATATATAAATGCCGTATCTTCTGACCAAAAGCACAATATATGCACCTCTTCAACAGTCCTGCCTTGAGAAAACATACAAACATTCACAAAAAAAAGTCGATACGATGTTCAGAAGAAAAACAAATCACTAATATTTCTACTTCGCCAATCTACAACACCACGAACACGTTCTACTTGCTCAGCACTTAAGGAGACAGACGAAAGGAAGGTACAAGGAAAGGAATTGGGTGAGGCTTCAAGTTCAAGTCTTCTGTTGTGGTCAATGACGGGATTCCTGGAAACAGCCTGTGCAAATTTTGGCCTTCTCAGCCGGGTTTCAAAACCGTCGACCTTCTTATCTCAGAGTTCGACGCTTTTCAAAACCGATTCAGCTACTCGACTCCCCTAGAAAATATCGGGGGGAAAAGATTCAGGCGCAGTTTATCGACAGAAGTGAGGGAAATACCAGTTTCCAGAGCTCAAGACGCTGAGGGCAAAATCGCATGTGATGTTATCGGCTTTGACACAAGGATAAATAAGATTCTGCTTTCTGCGCATGAAATTTGTCCTTTCGGTGAGAAATCAATGTCAGTAGGTCTCATCTGGTAAAAAGGCTAAACTGGAATTGCCCCGCTAGGTCATAGTTGCAAGCCCCCGTCCCCCCCCCCCCCCCCACACACACACACTCCCCCGGGAGGCATTATTGCGTTCGCCATTTTTCCCCTTTGACATGTGTGTCGTGCTGTGTATGTGCGAGTCTAGAGATCTAAAGGCCAGAGGAATGGATCATCACGAATTTTGCTGTGCATGGGTGGGTACATGTGTTTGGTCTTAAAAGGAAACCCATTTTGAAGTAACTGTCCCAAGTTTCAAGGACACGTATCTCACCTGACTCTCACGAACCTTTCACACACACACACACACACACACACACACACACACACACACACACACACACACACGGGGTGGGTGGGTGGGTGGGTGTTTGAGAGTTTAACGTCCTTTTCCACAGCGTATGGGTGATATCAAAGACGGGGGCAACGAGAAAAAGGCCAGCACAAATATTTGGTTCCAGCCGGGATTCGAACTCACGACCCGAGCATTGAAAGTCCAACGCTCTACCATTCGGCTACCCCCCCCCCCCCCCCACACACACACACACACACTAACCCCCCTGGTACTCGAGGGTGAGGAAGGGGGAAAAGTGAGTGAGGTAGGTGGGGGTGGTGGGTACAGACGTGGCAGCTTTATACATGTAACACTACAATGGTGCTATAACGCAGAACGCACATTTACGCACCCGCGTGAAACAAATAAGTTAAAGCCCCAATCAACAGCTGAAAAAGAGTCAATCAAAATTCTCCTCTTTGTCGTCTAGCTATCACACGAGCACATTTTGCCCTCAGCTCTAGAGTGTTTGAATAAATTTTCCAACAATTGCAACAGCTGTGTTTCCTTTTTCTTTTCAATTGCTTACATTCCACAGAAGTGTTGAATCAGTGTTGGGGGGAGGGGGGGGGGAAGGGGAGGAGGGGAGGGAGTGCAAAAGACCAAAACACGAATGACAGATGAGAGAAACAGGTGCGTGAAAGCATTAAGCTTAATGCTGAGGACGCTATGTATAGTTGCCATGCGCTTGCACCACTTGCATTAATTATGTTAATCGTGTCACTGCTAGCACCATGGAAACCAAATCCAGCACGCCAACCAGAGGCGTCGGAGGCAGGACACATTTACATGTACTGAATCTACCACTAGATCTACGACTACACTCTGTCTACATGATAAGCGAAACAGGATGAGTATTTAGGTGACGAATACATCAGATTTCAATGAAGTGGACTCTCTGATTTTTAAAACTAGACCAAAAAACAAACAACAAAAAAGGACAAAAAACCAAGAAATTCCCCACACCAAGTATGTTCATGCATACTAAAATGAAGGTGAAATATAATTTTATATATAAAACATATATTTAAATATATCAACAAGAAAATACATGACGTGAAATAATAATAATAATGCCAGATGAGTTATGTGTGGAAATTTAACAGATGCACATATCATAAAATTTTCATGATCAGCTGGCATATATCTTCAAATATATTTCTCTTCATCCACATGAAACGATGTTAAAAGGCAAACAAGTCCGTCGCTCACTACTCTTTAAATATTCTTTGTGGCCATGTGTGCCTTTAAATCTCCAAAGGACACAAATAAATACAACAAACGCCAGAAGCGATTTTTGTTTTAGACATTTGAGACTGATGCTGTTTTGGGACAGCGGATGATACGGAAACGATCTAAGCTGCCTCACTGAAAGAAAAGTTTTGGCGTAAACAAAAGCAGATCCCGTCTCTGTTAAAAGCATAGAACGTTCCTGTCAAAAGCAGATAACGTTTTTGTCAAAAGGGGGTAACGTTTTTTTTTGTTAAAAGCAAATATCGCTTTTGTTCCATGTGACACGAAATGTTTCCTTTTCTGTATAGCTTAAGTGCATTTTCCTAACTTCGGCTGTCCCAAAAATAGCATCTGTCGCAAATAACAAACTCTCTCTCTCTCTCTCTCTCTCTCACACACACACACACACACACACACACACACACACACACACACACACACACACACACACTTGAAACTTGAAACGTCCATGAAAAAAATGTTTTCAACATCCATACTTGGTCCACTGGGTTGCTGCTGTTGACTGGTTTTGAATATAATATATTTATGGCGTGGATTATGGATGGGGAAAATTTGAGGAACTTCTACGTGGCATGGAAAGTCCCAAGTGTACGCGTGCGTGATGACGATGATCAGGACAGTCACTGAATGGGGTTTGGATACATTCGCAGTCACGCTCACGACAAAGGAAGCCCTCGAGAAAATAAAATCCCAATCCTGTTTGCAGCCTTCTTTGGATGAAGAGTTCAAGCAGGGGAGGTAACCCCCGGTTACCAAAATTCCATTCCTCGTGATCCTGAATCAGTGCTTGAGTTTCTTTTCCGTGGCACGCCAAAGGCAAAAAGACATACTTTGTTTGTTTTTTTTACTTGACTTTCCCACTGACGTGAGGGACGATCACAACCAACGATAAATAACTGGTGTTAAAGTTATACCACTTCGCACACTTTGTATTCTTAGTTTTCGTCAATTTTGGTTTATGACAGACAGAAGTATGGTATTGCAGTTCCGCGATACATTATTTTAGTCAGTCACTGGTCCCACCCTTTCACCTATGAACTCTTCAGCATTTTCGTACATCCCTGTTTGGTGTCTGAACTCTCCGGAATTTCGTACACAGTCCCTGTTTGGTGTCTGAACTCTCCGGAATTTTGTACATTCCTGTTCGGTGTCTGATTTCTCCGGGATTTCGTACATCCCTGTTTGGTGTCTGAACTCTCCGGAATTTCGTACACCCCTGTTCGGGGTCCGAAATTTCGTATGCAGTCCCTGTTCCGCGGTGTCTGGACTCTCCAGAATTTCGTACATCCATGTTTGGTGTCTGTACTCTCCGGAATTTCGTACATCCATGTTTGGTGTCTGTAGACTGAAGCAACTCTGGCTGCTTGGTTTGAAGCTTCTCTAAGTCCCAGACACCAGGGGAGTGGGAGAGGGGGTGCAGAGCCCCTACACACAGACAAGTTCAGTATTGAGTCGACGCGTTAGATTTATCTGGTAGTCTTCGGCTTGGTTCAGTTTCAAGCTAGCACGTGGCATATGATCAGATGACTTCGCAGATCATGGCTGATGTTCAGTGTTCAGTCTACAACACGTGTGTAGGGCGTGTCCATGTAGCTGGCTACACGCTGTCACAATGGTGTGAAGTGAGCGGGCCCCGAGACAGCAACAGGGTTAATCCAGCTATCTCCAGCGATACGACTGAAAACCAGGCCACGGGCAAGAAACCCCAAAGCTGATGACGTTGTTGGTGTCAAGGGGGGTAACTAATGACGACGTCCGGGACACACACCAGGACTTTGGTCCCTTGTAGAGTCAAAGTTTGTCCACGACCATGGCTCTTTGATGAGATGCAATTTGTGTGCGATGAGGGTGATGAGGGGGGTGGGGGTGGCTTCATGTGGCTTGGTATGTAAATAGGCCACGTCTGGGAATGGTTTGGTAGTTCTGCTTTGTCAGCTAGTGTACACTGATATCAAAAATAGTCTCTCGAATGCCGCGGTCGAGACGCGCCAAGGGGCCAGCACGTGTCCTTAGTGAAGGACGCAATCGATTCAGTTGTTCCCATCACACACTTCTTCCGATCCACGCACAAAGGCAAGATTCAATCTTTCTCTCTCTTTCTCTTTCTTGTAACGGGACGGGGCTTGCCAGGCGTCCGCACGCCCACGTGTGTCATTTACATAACAGAAAAACACCGGCTCACCCAAATTGCCGTAATGGGAAACACCGGCCTCAGTATCTGATAGAGCCAGCTGATGCTGATCGCCTCTTCATCTTGAGGCTGGCAGGGGTAATCGCTTTGGCCAGCCACGAGCCGACCCCTTGAAGGTGTTCGTCCACAATTGTATCTTAGAGATGGATGATTTGCGCGTCCTATGTCCACTCACACCACTAGACAACCACTCGCTCGGAGGACCCCCCTCCCCCCCCCCCCACCCTACTCTGGAGGAGTTTCTTCTCCTCGCTTCCCGGCCCTCCCAGAACTGCCGTTCTGATGAAGTTGACACAATGTCTGGGTGAGTGTGATACGATGTGGGCGATCAGTTCGAAAAGAAAATCCAATTCATTCCAGTGTACATTCTGAAGGGTTTGCCTATTGACTGGGGGGAAGGCTGAAACACGCGATAATGGTATGACCATTCAAGTTCAACAAAACGATTTCAACATCAGCAGCACCTCACGCATGCAGGCTAAATCAGCGACGACGGAAGCTTCACTGTTTCCTTCACAAAGTAATGATCAGCACGAATAACTGGACTGTCGACCCTGGAGCGAGCCCGTCCATGCTGGTGCACACGAATCAGTCTTCATGAACATGAGTTTCTCTGGCACAGTTTTTTGGCAAAACAGGATGATAGCTTGACGACATTCGTGAATATTCGTGGCCCAGGTAAGTCGACATTTCGCAGATTGTTCTTGCAAAGATTTTCGGCAATAAACCCATGGCGCTGTTGGTGGCACAACAACAACCAAAAATAAAAAAAAATAAAAAAATAAAAGCAAAACTCAAACCACCCCCGAATATTCGGATCCTGCCTTCCGGACAATGTTGCACACACGTCAGGTGGGTGACGTGGAAGCAATGCATAACTCGAAGACGTACCAATTCTTGGGAAGAACAGTAAGAATCTCGCGCAAACCACCGGCGAAACGGACTTAAGAGTTGGATGGCGTAAAACAAGCTGCCACAGGAGTTACCCTGAACTGTTACACAAGCACTGTCAGAACAGGTCCTTCTGTTCACACACTCACGACGCACGTCAAAGCCACTTGATGTCAAGAGATGCACTTCAGGACAACCAGGTGGAAGTCTCAGTCATTCCCTCATCCGTAACGTGAAAGAGTGACCAGTGCCGTCAGCCACTCATCCATGACTGTGCTAATACCGCAGGAGCAAGCTTCGTCAGCCGGACGTCACTGGGCGAACGTGGCACTGGTGTCTAAACTGCCGGCGTCCAGATGTGAGAAGGGCTGCACGGACTCCACGCTCATCGACTCCACCTCGTTGCCCTCAGTGTCACTCAAATCGCCACTTCCGTTCAAGTTATCGCTCGCCACGGGTAGCGAGTACGGGGCTGTCTCTCCGCGAATCTCACATATCACGTTCGTCAAAGCCTTGATATAGTTTTTGGCCAGGGTCAAGGTCTCGATCTTGGACAGCTTGCGGTCGAGGTTGACGTGCGGGATGACCTCGCGCAGGTCCTGGAAGGCGTCGTTGAGGGAGTGCATCCGCTGTCGCTCCCGCTCGTTGCTCTCCAGCCTGCGGATGTTCCTCTCCCGCGCGCTGACCCCCTTCCTGCGTCTCGCCGTGCGTTTGGACGTCCTGGGTTTCTTCTCCGTCATTTCCTCTGTTGTCGAGCTGCCCCCGGAGTCCGAGGGCGAGGACGGGTTGTCTCCCCGTTTGGAGTGGCCTCGCTTGCCGCGGGTGTTGGTGTAGTCGCTTGATGTGTGTCCGTGGTGGAGATCCCACTTGCCGTTGTCGGGCGGGAGCTCGTCTGTCGGGGAGAGGTCCAGGTTGGCCATCATGTCACGAGGGCGTGATCGCATGCTCTGCAAAACACACACACAAACAAATGCACACTTAGTTTGCCGTACGGTACACCTGAGAACAATCAATGAAATATTTTCCCACATCGTTGTATAATAATTACAAATGCAAACAACCATTACCTGGAGGTAACACATAGGTACAAACACGTCACCATACACCTAACTTTGTAGTGCGATCTTCAGAGAGGTAGTCGAGGTAGGACTCCATATTTACTCGGAATGATTTTTGCTGAACGGTACATCTTAGGACGATCAACGGAATTTTCCTCCACAGTTTGTTGTACATTAGAAAGCTATATCCCTTCACATAGCGCGCAGGCGCCAACTGACACAAACTTGATCATACACCGAACTTTGTACGACGATCTTCAGAGGGGGCAATCGAACACTCGGCGCCGTATCTGTGCTCGGAATATTTTTGTTCCTGGTAGTATAAAACATAATATATAAGTTGTTGAACTGGTTCGCAGAAAGAATGAGGTGTGTGTGTGTGTGTGTGTGTGTGTGTGTGTGTGTGTGTGTGTGTGTGTGTGTGTGTGTGTGTGTGTGTGTCGGTATGCGTGCGTGCGCGTGTGTGTGTGTGTGTGTGTGTGTGTGTGTGTGTGTGTGTGTGTGTGTGTGTGTGTGTGTGTGTGTGTGTGTGAGGGGGGGGGAGGAGAGAGAAAGAGTGCTACACGTACAAATCCACGTGTACTAAAATGGTCCTCACGGGAGACAACTTCCCCAAACCAAGAAAAAACCACTCGCTCACCCGGTCCCGTTCAATTTCATCATCGATCACCCACCTATCAATCACTCTGTCCGCCGACGCGCAAAAATCACCTCTCGCCCAGTCTGTCCATTCTGCAGTCTACCCCCCGTCACAATCCATCCACCCAACCGTTCACCTCCAACTCTTCCCCCATAAAAACTAATCAAGCGTTCATCTTGATTACGACATGCCAGTCATTCTCTACGATTACCGGCCCTCACGTCTCACACATGTCAAACAAGTCAACTCCTACTCACTTGGCGCGGCGACCACACTCAGCGCTCCAGCAGTGTAACAACAGTCGTAGAATTTCAATGTTCGAACGCTCGTGTGTGTGTGTGTGTAAGTGTACACAACATTTTATCGCATTAACAGCCATATTAGCAAGAATTCTAAGGGATCTTTCGGCCCTGGGAGAGGATGGATCTCCAGCTGGAGATAGTATGACGCCCGATGGCTTATATCTTGATGGTTACAGCCATATTAACCATCAAGATAGAATATTTTGAGCGTACAGTCACGAGCGAAAATGTTCCAAAACATGTTGGCTTAGCAAATACGGAATTAGCCCATTAAAAAAAAAAAAAAAACAGTTTACGTGGACCTAGTTATGGCTAACCCATGAGCGATCGGGGAAGTCACCTCCTCGATGACAGGAGAGGGGGCACCATGACTAACGTGGACCTTGCTTTGGTTAAAAAGGCACAAGTTGGTGCGGACTGAATGAAAGCTGTTGGGGGGGACGTGTTCACCGTCTTGTATCTACTTGACCAACTCCTCCCAGCGATTCGCTGCTCAATCTCTTTCTCATTTCCTTCGCCCAAGCTCAGCCTAATGGCGATTTAGGCGTGCGTGCGGGCCGAAAATAACCCGGTCCAGAATTGACCCCGCATGTCAATCGACACTTGATCGGCCCGCTCGACAATCCTCAGACAGGCCCTAGTGGTAAAGTATCCACAGCTTTAGACCAGTAGCAGAGTTTCCACGGCCTTAAAACCAGTAGTGGGGTATCCAAGGGCTTAAACAGTAGAACAGTATCCATGGCCTTAAACTAACAGAACAGTATCCACGGCCTTAAATCAGCACTACAGTTTAGCACCCAGGTCCTTAACCAGTAGAACAGTATCACTGGCCTTAACCAGTGGCACAGTTTCCATGGCCTTAAATCATTAGCACAGTGTCCTTGGCCTTAAATCATTAGCACAGTGTCCTTGGCCTTAAACAGTGGTACAGTTTCCATGGCCTTGCAGTGGTAGTTTCCATGGCCTTAAACCAGTGGTACAGTTTCCATGGCCTTCAGTCATTAGCACAGTATCGATGGCTTTAAACCAGTAACACAGTGTCCACGGGCTTAAACCAGTGGTACAGTTTCCATGGCCTTAAATCATTAGCACAGTATCCATGGCCTTAAACTAGTAGTACAGTATCCACGGCCTTAAACCAGTAATACAATATCCATGGCCTTGAACCAGTAGTACAGTATCCATGGCCTTAAACCAGTAGTACAATCTCCATGGCCTTAAACCATGGCCTTAAACCGAAGCTGTTAATCCTAATACCCAGCACCCCATCAGTCATAAATGCTTTGATTTACCTTCCCGAGTAAATTAATCCGTTTATTCCTTTGCCGTTCAGCCAACGCCAGTAAATTAAAGATTGACGATTTGTTGGGTTTTTTTCTTTTCTTTCTGGCCACATCTTGCCGCCATTTCTTGCCTGGCTTTTGAAATAACACGCTAGTGACTGCAAAAAGCTCTGATCAGCTTCAAGGATCTCCAACACGAAGAAGAATACAGATCAAAGAGATCAAACGTAAGAAGACGGACAAGGCCAAAACGTTACAAAGAAAAGCTTTTAGTCGGCCATCAGAACTGAAGTCAGAAATCATAACTGTCAGCTTCTTGTGTCCCTAGAACGATTAGATGGCGGCTTGTGTCCATACGCTCGGTTTTCAGGTACAGACTTATGATGCAATTTGGGCGACTGATGTTAAAAGAGAATTGAACTGCCAACCAGCAAAAGCATGGTGGGACGTTTGAAAGTGTGATTACTTCCGCCTCGGAAATGTTCAGCCCACCAAATTTGAAAAAAAAATGCAATTCTAAATTCCAAAATTTAAATAGCTGAGCTGACCCTTCGCACCACGTGATTGTGATGTGTTTATGTCCAGTGTGTGAGAGAATGCGTGTGATTCACGTGAGCGTGCGTGTTGGGTTCAGTTCGCGGCGCTTTGCGTTGATTCACGAAATTGGGTAAAGCGCCTATACAATACTCATTATTATTATTATTATTAAGAGCGCGAACCCGACCACCCCCTGACCGCTCTATGATAATACTGGTTAAAAAGAACAAGCCACTGCACACCAGTACGAGCCACTTGAAGCAACTCTTCCGCAAGGCGTGGGCCTTCCCGCTAGGCACAAGACCACTGCAGACTGCGTAATAGTGGCTTTAAGTGGCTTCCAGTGATCTGAAACTTTCAAGTAAGAATGCGATTTTTACATGGGCTTTTAAAAGTTAACGTCTTCCATCCGCCACAAAAGAAGAGGGACACGAAAATACAGGCACAACAAACAGTAAATACACATTTTGATCCAGTCGGGGTTTGAACCCACATCCTTCACTTCCCCCACCCGACGCTCAACCAGCCAAGCGACCCAATTGGCGAAACGACTGAAAACGGATCTACACGGACGTTCAAGAACGCACAGGTGTGTGTTTACGGCACACCGCGCAGTCTTCATTCCATTTAGCACCTCGTTCTTGCATAATGTATAACGTATCGTAATCGTGGCGTGCAAAGAAGCCTCTCGACTTCCCTGAAAACCTGGGGTGTGTGTGTGTGTGTGTGTGTGTGTGTGTGTGTGTGTGTGTGTGTGTGTGTGTGTGTGTGTTATAGTTCAATAGACTGGGGCTCAGCAGGACGCGGGAGACTCGGGATGTCTCTACGACAAAGCTCACGCAAGCACGCGACTTTTGCCCGGGATGTTAGGAGGCAGCGCCGATCTCCCATTACCCAACAACAAAAAGTGTCAATTCTGGTTTTCTTCGCAGATTCGCTCGCTATCTACGCCAGGGGTCGCGAGCAAAGCTGAAATTCGTGGGATGGAGTAATGTTTCACAGATCTTTTACCTGATGAGACTCACATCACGGCTGCATAGTCGTGATTTCATTCAGGAAAAGGGTCTGGCACGAAGCATTTAGGAGAAGTGCGCGATGAGTTGAAATTTCAGCTCTCTCATGCACGGCCAAAACGTGTTTTTGTTATATCTCTTCTTTATTGATTACAGGGATTGTGTTGTACAATCAATCTCTCACAGCAAGAAAGGAGACACGCAGTTCCATTCTCTCCACAAGGAATCGCTCTCTGCCTCATTAGGCACAATTGCAAAAACGATGTTTTTTTTAACTGTGCATTTGTCCAAAACTTAACATCAAGCCACCGGTGATTTTCTTTCAGAAAACGTCTTCACCCGTAAAAGTTTGGAAGACAGATACTGCTGATCGCTTGTTCGTTAAATCAAAGACGAGTTGGGAAGGGGGAGGGAGGATTTTGCTCTCAGCCGGGAATCAAACTCATGACCTGAGAATTTTCAAGTCCTAGACAAGCTCGACTATCCAGAGTTTAACGTCCCTTTCCATCACGTGAGGGTGATATCAAATACGGGGGCAACAAGAAAAAGGCCAGCACAAATATTTCACCTTAGCCGTGATTCGGACTCACGACCCGAGCGTTGAAAATCGAACGCTCTACCATTCGGCTATCCCGTCTCCCCGAGGAAGAAAAAGAAAGAAATGGGGAAAAAATGAAAACAGTGGGAAGGGAAGGGATGTATCGTGAGGTTCTGTCTGCACGACATCGAAGGCTCATAACCTAACTCGAGGTTGGTCTGGGTTTGAATAAAAAGCAAATACATTTCTTTCCGCCACACAACCTCTCCAGCAGGAGAAGACCAGAGTGGCCTGACCTGGGTAAACGCCTCTAAACTGACGACGGGCGGATGGCCAGTCCGAGCAAGCCCTGAGTTACTGCATTAGCTAGATTGGCCAAGCCTGGCCACAATTAATCTCGAAGGAAATTCAGGGGGAGAACGCGAGTGTATCCGATGCCTAGAACAGGACTTTTTTATGTTCTTCATAAGCTCCTGAGAGCGGCACAGATCTAGTGTTTGCAATCGATAGGAAATGGCCGTGGCAGCAGAATTACGTGTGAATTGTCGGTAGCCAGCAAGGCTTTCCCCGACCACGATTAGAGGGCGAGCTGGATTTATCGACACAGTCAGAGGCGCGATCGCAGACTTCGGGGCGCTTGCTGCTGCCGCCGGACAGACCTTCTGGTTGCCTCTCCGCTGTGGAGGTCGACCACGATACCTTTGGGAATGGTCTCGGGTTCCCCCCCCCCCCTCCTTTTTCTCTTCCTCTCTAGGGAGACTTTGGGATTGATGTTTCAGTTATGGTAATCGGGCAGTGCTGGTTGGTACTACCACGGGCCACGTTTCTTGATGAACTCGCCACCAGGCTGACCTCCATCATCGGTCGGGAGCCGGGATAGCCGAATGGTAGAGAGCGGGACTCTCAATGCTCGGGTCGTGAGTTCGAATTCCGGCTGGGGCGAAATACTTGTGCTAGCCTTTTTTCTCGTTGCCCCGTCTTTGGTATCACCCTTACGTGGTGGAAAAGGACGTTAAACACCAAAACATCATTGCGCGAAATGGACCAGCGGTTTTACCAGGTGATATCAGCGTCACAAAAGGAGTAGTCAGTATAAGCGTGTATACATACCACGCAGAAGACGGTACCATCAGTCACCCAGTCAACCAACCAATCAATCAATCATGATAATATCAAATTCAACTATCAAGGTCCAACTCTACACACATCGCCAGAAAAGGACACCTGTTTGGTGAACTCTGACGAACAAAATAAACCTCTCCTGTCCAAAACAACGGGTAATTGTCAATGGGTGTGTGACATCGAGCTCCAAAAACCAACCTGGGGGAGCCGGGGTGGCCGAATGGTAGAGCGTTGGACTTCTAATGCTTGGGTCGTGAGTTCGTATCCCGGCTGGGGCCAAATATTTATGCTGGCTTTTTCGTCGTTGCCCCGTCTTTAATATCACCCGTATGTGGTGGAGAAGGACGTTAAACCTCCAAACCCCCACCCCACCCACCCAAAAACCGACCTACAAACATTGCAATGCATCCATGTAGCATCAGCCAGGAGACGACATCTTCAGGGAAGAGGGCGGGCGACCTTCAAGTGACCAACTAGCAGTCCCCAGTCTGAATAAAGCCGGCGAGCACTCAGGGTAACGGAAAAAGACCCTGTTTCCATCCATGGTCGGAGACTCTCTGTTCCTCTGATGAGCAGACTCGTTTTTGCTGTTGCGTTTGTTCTCCCAAGTACTGTACGGATTTTGTTTTTTTCTCCCCCTTTTTTGTCCTATTTGTAAAGTACCAACTTCAGCCGATGCTGCTGGAAGTTGTCTTAGAACTGAGCCGTCAGGACACTCTCGTAATGACGCGAGGCTATTGGGTTACCGTGCTCCGAGTCCATTAATTTTACTCTCCGCGCTAGTCCTTAATAGCATTCAGTCCGGGGGAGACTGCATGTCAGACACACAACGACCTAAACCGCGGGGCAGACATTGCGCAGTCAGTTATCAAGTTCTGCCATTCCGCCCCCGTACATATATTGCAACGATCTAAAACGGGGGGAAGGGCGATTTTGATGCCTGGGGGGAATGTGTGTGTGTGTGTGTGTGTGTGTGTGTGTGTGTGTGTGTGTGTGTGTGTGTGTGTGTGTGTGTGTGTGTGTGTGTGTGTGTGTGTGTGTGTGTGTGTGTGAGAGAGAGAGAGAGAGAGAGAGAAAGAGAGACGTATGTGGGTGTACGATCGGAAATGAAAGACCTGCATGTCCATCACAGAATTCTGGATTCCATTACCGTGTCCGAGAAACACATTACAGAGAGACAATATACAGCAAATGCAGCACCGTTTGAACGCAGCTCGAGTGCATATATGGTCATCAAAGAAACAAATAACAAGTCTTTTCACGACGAAAATCGATACTGGCCTCACATGAAGTACGTCAACACCAGAACTGACGCTGGCTGCCGCATCTCACAGTTCCGGGCGAGAAAAAAAAAAAAAAAAAAAACCTGCAGTAGTATGTTGTGCTAGATGTTCTTTTTTTTTAATCACATGAATGGTAAAAGCATGCAGCAACGCCAATGAACAGAGACGACATGGAATGAGATGTAAACATTTCCATCGATCACACAATTACTTCCCCCGCTGATCATCAACGCGCAGATCTTGTGCCCGTTTCGTCGTCAGAGCTTCACTTTATTGTTTCATTTTTATACAGTTTCGGACTTTTCCCATTAAGAACTTTAACCGGTTAGTTTTGTTCGCCAGTAAAACAAACATGGCTTGATGTTTTTCACTGATGTAATCTGACCAAGCCCGTTTATAAGTGTCATAAAAGAAAGCAGATTCCAGGAAAGAGAGAAACAAAACACGCGCGCGCGCACTGTGAAACACACACACACACACACACACACACACACACACACACACACACACACACACACACACACACACACACACACACGCACGCACGCACACAGGGCATGGGGTAGAGCCGGAACATAAGGACATAAGTAAAAGCTCGGATTACAAAAGTAACCCACTCGAGCGTTCTCGTCCATCGGGGTCGCGTGCCGAGTGGGCGCCAATACCGCCGGGACACGGCTCCTCAATGAACAGGCCTGCCAAGCGAAAATGCCAAGGGTTGAAGCCGCCTCTGACTTTAGCACTGGACCAGCTAGTAATGAACGGTCGCTCGATACACGCTCGACGCGTGCACTGCTTTCACAAAACTGTTATTTACATGATTGTTTGGCCGCCCGGTTTCGCCCGCAACGTCTGTTGGTCACGTAGTAATGTAGGAGGGGGAGTACCGGTGTAATTCTATGCTAATGGGCTGTTACTCTGCATAAGCTACCGCGCTACATGGCCGTTAATTATTTTTCATTGGTGGTGGGGGAAAATGACGCCAGAGAACTGACTGCTACTACGCTGAGACCTGACCTGAAATGAGAAGCCCAGCGAGTGGTTCGATGGAAGAAGAAGAAGAAGAACAACAACAACAACAACAACAACAACTCCAATGGCCATCCGAGAAGGGGAGTTTTCATATCTGGGTCAAAATGACGCTACTGGACGGGATATTTCCTACCTAGGTCGGCTCCTACCCAGAGCGGGTGTGCTTTGGGCCCGATGGGGAGGCTGTTGCCACACAGCCGAGTTTCACCCACTTCACGGGTGCGACTTTGGGGGTGCTTCCCTTAGTATGACACGTCTTATGATGATTACACGGCCGGCACCGCAGGTGTCGTAGTTCCCGGGCCTGGTTAATGCCGGGATATTTATGACAGGAAGCGTGGAATGCGGCCCTGTCCCGCAGTCCCAAACCACATGGACCTCCATAGCATCATCTTACTATCATCCTCATCTCCATCATCATGCATAATAAAAATTGTCCCAGCTTCCGAGTCCTCCGTGGGTTCCACCCATGACCTGGGAGGAACACCACTTGAGTTGGCAAAGAGTTGGGGCAGCAAAAAAAAAAAAAAAAAAAAAAAAAGGGCTCAGTGTGGGTCGAAACCTACATTTTCAACTCAATTCCCTACGAAGTAAGTTTCGGGTTGTGCGCCAGTGGCCTGACTAAAAAAAAAGAAAAGAAAAATCGTAATTAATTTATGTCTGCAGGGATTTAAATTTGGCTTAGTGGAAGTGCAGCATATTGATGATACTCGTGTTTGCTGCAGTAAGAGCCATCAAGGAACCGTTAATCTTGCTTGATTTTTGCATACAGGGCCAAAACCGAAAAAGAGTCAAACACGTGGGGACATTCGTGCTCGGTACAAAATGTGCTATCATGTTCTGGACTGACACGTTCACAGCTATAATCAAACCAGGCCAGTTCAAATTTCTTAAGCGATAGATATTCTGGTTGGATGAACGTTAACGTCAATGGTATCATTATTCTGACACAACGTTTCGAGAGCGAACGAGAAAACGAAACGAAGACAGCGTTAAAAACATGAGTGTGCAAATTTGTTCCGGAAATCAGTGTTGTCGACAACATTCGATCTGCGGACAAAGGGGATGTACACATGCATACTTACAGCAGATGTAAGCAGTGTCATCGTTCTGTCGCGGGTGAATAACACATGACGATAATAATAGCAATAATAATGAAGATTTGTATAGCGCCTAATCTCGGGTGGGTGGGTGTGTGGGTGTTTAGGACGTTTTACTTCCTTTTTTTAAAAAAACTTTATTGTCCCTTTCGGGAAATTCGGGCTGCTTCCCCCGGGGGAAGCGCGTCGCCGCGGTGCAGCGCCACCCAATACCTATCCTTTTTTAAACAATTTTTTTTTTGGCAATTTTTTTTTCAACCACGTATGGGTGATATCAAAGACGGGGCGACGAGGAAATAGGCCAGCACAAACATGTGGCCCCAGCCGCCGGGATTCGAACTCACGACCCGAGCAACTCACGTCCAACGCTCTACGATTCGGCTATCCCGGCTTCCCTAATCTCGGAAGAGCTCAAGGCGCTTTCCAAGTAGATAAATAAAGAAGGGGGTAAATGAATACATGAATAATAAATGGCAATGTGTAATACAAGAATCAGAATCAATTTGACAGCTCGCAATATGTCAAATCCGCTGAAGCTGCAAGAACATCCGGAATAAGAAAAAGACTCCACAGAATTTCAAAAATTGTTTGAAGGAACGATGTGAAAATAAAAAGATCTTGGAACAAAACGGCAAGAAACCGAGCTACCATTGTCTTGCAAAAAGGGGAGTTAAACGGTACGGATCTCAAAAAGCGTTTACGCCCTTTGCCAATACAATGGCGGAGAAGAAGGAAGGGGAGGTAATGTACAAGTTCCTTACCTCAGCGGCCCACGTAGGTTCGTCAGAAAATAGATAAAAATGTACGCAAACTCAGAACTTCCTTAAAGACAAAAAAAAGAAAAGAAGTAATGATCAGTCGAAATAAAAAGGCCAACCTTGTATCAGGGCGCCACGAGCAGGAAGAACTTGAGAAGGACAATGATACTGCCTCACCCCAACTCGCAAACCGCCATCACTTAACAACAGTTCGAAGCGACGAGATCTCGACAGGCTGGGCCAGCTACGCGATTTTCCGATCTGCTGGTGCCAGTGTTGGCTGCCTGAAAAGCGATGATGAAATCCCCGTCGGTCTATTTGAGGTCCCTCCCCCGCCTCCTCGACATACGGGGGGGCCCCCGCAACGGTTCGCTGTTCGCGTCATCAGGCTGACATGTAAAATGCCAGTGGCGTATTTCACACGTGACCGCGTCAACTGGTAGATTTGATTAATATTGTTATTCCTCCCACCCACCCCCCACCCACCACCCGCTCTCTCTCTCTCTCCCTCTCTCTCTCTCTCCCCCCATGGTTCGGTGTAAATGACATTTTGACTACATCGGCAATGTTGTACATCCCTTTCACCCAGCTCCCCCAATGCTCTCTCTCTCTCTCTCCTTCTTCTTTTAAATGACAGTAGCAACTGGAAGTTTTGACATTAATTTTGGTACGCATATGCATGCCTGTAACTTCTACTGTTGTAAAATAAAAGTTTTTGTACTCTCTCTCTCTCTCTCTCCTGTAGAGCGATCAGAAGGAAACTATCGATTTATGTAACCGGAATCCAGTGTCACCACAGAGTCGCCAAGCCCATAGAAATGACGCGTGAAAACCACTCACGAAAACAGATTTATCTCGCTTCCTCTCTTTCCCACCCGTTTCTTCCACACACACACACACACACACACACACACACACACACACACACACACACACACACACACACTCACTCCACTCCTCCCCCCCCCACACCTCCCTCCGCTGCCTACAAAAACCATGACGGAAAGACGATATGAGAAATTGCGAGATTTAAACAAAAGGCGAGCAGAAGTCTCCACGACAGACTGCTCTACATCCGTGAATGAATGTCAAAGTATCTATTTGGAATCGTGAAAACGGCACTGGTTGGTATATATCTATCTATCTAGCTCCCATTTCAAGTGTGTGCTAGTGCGTGTACGTCAGTGGTTGCGCACCCAAGACCCATTAATTCAACTTACGCGGAAACGTCAGAGGTATCCGTGATGTCAGTACGGCAAGCTTCCGTGATACGTCATTGTTTGTATGCAATCCTGAACACGCTCTCATTGTATTTCTCCAATTCTGCTGGTGTTTGCGGGGGTATGAATCCAACTGCCGTTTTCGAGTGTTTGTGAACGCACGCGAGTGTCTGAACCTGTGAGGTCTTACATACAGATAAACTGAGGACTTAGTCTTTTGTGTAAAACGCACTCATGAAACCTCCCTTTGTTGTTACCGCTAACAAGTAATCACCAAGGGTAAAAACATTCCACCATTTCTCTCTGCCATTCCGATTTTGTTGTTGTTGTTGTTGTTGTTTTTGGTTCTGTTTTTGCGAATGTGCGTGCAGGCGAGTGTTTGCGTACTTATGCATTCTATTTACCTTTAGGTCAACAGCACTTATTTTCTTTGTGAAAAAAAAGAAGAATAAAAAAATAAAAAAAAAGAAGAAGAAAAAAAAACATCGCAATTAATGGTGTTGCCAGCCTGACCCCCGCTTGCATTCATCAATTTACCGTGGCACATAAAATACATGCCGGCACAGAGCGAACTTATGCATTGTATTTACCTTTAGATCAACGGCACTTATTTTCTTTGTGCCCCCCCCCCCACCCAAAAAAAAAAAAAAAAAAAAACACCGCAATTAATGGTGTTGCCAGCCTAACCCCCGCTTGCGTTCATCAATTTACCGTGGCACATAAAATACATGCCGGCACAGAGCGACCCATTAATGCGGTATTTGTTTCCTGCACATTTGGCATCCGCGCGGGCAGAAATAATGTTATGAGCCCACTGTGCCGTCAATCGATGCTTCAAGCGGAGGGTCTGCCGACTTGGAGCGTGTGGGATTGTCGCCCTCCAACCCTCGTTTACCACTGCATCCGTTGCAGGCTAAAGGTTTGCTGTCAACTTAATATCGTGTAGAGCATGCGGCTCTGCGATACACTGACGTATACACACCGCGCGGTCCGCAAGGGCGGTAATCAAAATGGGCGACCTTTTCATTCCCCTCGCTATGCCGCTTGTAAAGTTTCCACGACGTCATGCTCTCATTTAAAGCCGTTATTTTTAAACATGAGATATGCATGTCTTTAGAGTGTAGTAATGTATTAGTACAAATCGGTTTCTGGTAGTTAACAGCCCCTTTCAATCGTTCTAACTCAACAACTGAAAACCCAAAGCGTTTTTTCCAGTGCTAAGCGTTTTTTTTTTGTTGTTTTTTTTTTGGGGGGGGGGGCGATGCTATGACATGGGAAGCCGCTGAAGGGTGATGAGGGGGATGAGGGGGGGGGGGGGGGGCGCGGGACAAAATTGACGTACGTATCTCCGGTGCTATGCCGCTTTAAATCATTGCACCGCGAATCTGAGTGACCTGTACCCCCTTTTTCCCTAATTCAGAACCGGCTGGATTCTGGGGGTTCGACCCTTTTGATTGACTGACAGGAGTGGAGTCGTCCATTACTGACGTAATATTGTAATCTCGCAGCGTAATACTGACCGAATGGAACAGACTCTGGCAACCGTTCGCTCAGACTGCACGATAATGAACGATCACGAGGGCAGCGTAAACTGAGGTATGCTCTCAGGTCAAGCTGATGATTATAACATTTCTGTCCGTTTCAGTACGTAAAAGTTCATACTGCAATTTCCCCTAGTAACCCACGCATTTGCAGTAAAAAAAAAAAAAAAAAAAAATGGAACGAAAATATGTTACTGTTGCAGAACATCTTCTCTAACGAAGGGAAGCCGGGATAGCCGAATGGTAGAGCGTCGCACTTTCAATGCCCGGGTCGTGAGTTCGAATCCCGGCTGGGGCCATATATTTGTGCTGGGCCTTTTCTCGTTACCCCGTCTTTGATATCACCGTCTTGGAAAAGGACGTTAAACTCCCCAAACACCCATATATCCACCCTTATCTAATGAAAGCAATAGTCGGTTACTGTACACGACAAACACTCAAAACATTAACTTGCCTGCCAGCTTTGACAATGCACAAACGATGAGACGCACGCATCGGCCGAAGCAGAAGGGAGGAACACGTAGTTTACAACACACTCTACAGGATAACACTACTCTTGACGTCCATCTGTTCCAATGAAAATCAATACTGACAAGAAAAAAACACACCATCCTATGGCTATTATCAGTCGGCCTGGCCAGCCAGAAAAAACAACAACAACAACAACAACAACAAAAAACCCACTGGCGACCAGGTCGGCCAGACAAGGGATAATCACGGTCCAACAGACACGCGGTGGGAGTGTTTGTATCCCAGAGGCGTCATAACCTCCTTCAGGTCACAGCGGCCACAGAGCTGCACGTGCTCAATTTAAAGGAGGGAGTCACCCGCACTGACTTCAAGGCAGCACTGTCGCAAATCTACACTGAACCTTTACAAGTTCAAATGAGATGAGGTTTGGTGTACTCCAGCGTGACTTGTCTTTCCTGCAGTGTGTCCATCAGTTGGAAGTATTGAGTTGTGAGTTGAAGAGTTGTCATTTGGAAGCAAATGCCATATGAGGACGAATAAACTGATTCCAGATTCACGATACAGGAGTACTTTATCAATCTCCAATCTTCATCTATCCCCCGTGGGAAATGAAATGTGATTGATTGACTGATTGACAAACCGATTCAAGATACAAGAGTACTTTATCAATCTCCTACTTTATCAATCCCTCATGGGGAAATGAAATGTGACTGATTGATTGAGTGAGTGAGTGAGTGAGTGAGTGAGTGAGTGAGTGAGTGAGTGAGTGAGTGAGTGAGTTGAAGGTGACCGTTCCAGCAAGTCTACTTGCGCTGTACTGTTTGTCGGACAGTTTGGTACGTTGATAGTAGTTACACGCAGGAAACAAGAAAATACTTCGTCAAGACAAGGCGATCATTCACAAGACGTAAAATCTTCCAGCTACTGATGCACGATCATGACCTATCCAGACTCATTCTTGAAAACTGTCACTGCTGATACAGTAGCTATGAATCAAAACTCCACAGCATCCGTGTTTTATCGGCTGGTGTTCAAGATCGTCATCTCCAGATACAGCATAACAACTCGAAGTATTCAGCCACTACGGTGTGTTTGGTACATGTTCTTCAACAGAGCAGAAGCGATAGAGAGGCTCCGGGAATTAGACTGTCGGTTCCCTCCAGGCAGCAAGGCTGAAACTGAAGCACTGCAAGCACACAAAAAGACCTTGTCCATCGATTCTGAAGTCACTCAAATTACGCCACCCTCTCACACACGTATCAAGATTCAGAAAAGGTCCTTGAGGACAGGCAAGCAGATCGTGCAAGTCCGATAAAAAGACAGAAAAAAAGAAGGAAAGAAAGAAAAAGAACACCCAACCCTCGTCATTATACTGTCCGGTGCTTTGGGTTGAACAAGAATCCCCAGACAAATTTCTCTGGTTAAAAATTGCGACGTCCCCAATTTCGCCGCGGAGAAAAAAAAAACCAAACTAATTATCCTATCCTTTATAGCTCTGCGATGCACTCCCCCTATTTTTAAACTCTCTTTATCTGCCGTGAATGCCCACACGACCATTACCGTGAAAGAGGAGATGAGGTTGTTGCAAGCACCTACGACAGCATGCCGGCCGCTGTTCGCGAAATGCCGAACAGATCAAGGGCCGGCTGGAAATAGATTATCATCAATGGGATTGCCAGAGCCGATTGGAAAACCGCTGCTTTTAACGTGGCCACAAAGGTTTCGTCAGCAACGGCCGTAAGAGCCTTCGTTGTAATAGCTTCCGTCTCCATCCGCCGCCGACTGATTGGACGCCGTTCATACACATCCCCGCTGGTGTTACGTCTCTGTATGATGTTTGTGTGCAATGGCTGAAAACAACTGGTCTACTTATTTATCTTCTATGTACTCAGTCGTGTGCACTTTTACTTTACGAATGGTTATTAAAACACAGTTTTGCGAGTGCCTCTATGTTGTGAGTCCTCCAGCTATGGAGTGAGTTCTTGGAGACAATGATAATGACAACGAGGCTTTATTTTTCAAGGATAAATGATTAGGTATGCAGACCTGTCTACAATCTTGTCCTAGTATTTATCTTTGTTTTACCTAGTTGTAATTGTTATTTGTTTTCTACGCTTTTTTGTAACCGGGAGTTCGAGAAATTAGCATGAAGGTGCAGCGTCTCCTGCATGTCCTAGGTTTATATTGCCCCGTAGATCAGTTTGCATCAGTTGCTCAACGTTACACTTTGTTTTTTTTTCACGTAGTGCAGACACACTTAGCCGCGAATTAGTCTTTGTGGCTTGCGCGGCGTTAAGCCTCAAAATCTCTCTCACTCACTCACTCACTCACTCACTCACCACAGACCCCCCTCCCCCCACACACACACCTACACATGTACACACACTAAGTTAACATAGACGATTAAAACACTTAAAAAAACAAATATTCAAAGACACAGCGTACATGAAATATTTCGATTATCAGGGGTACCATCCGTCGATAGCGACGGAAATGGCCCAAGCCGTTGCGGGTGCAAAATAGAATTTCGTCTGGAAAATTGCAAACAGTCAGATTTTCGGAAATGTAATTTTTTTTTGTTTTTGTAATTGTAATGATTTTTATTGTCAGTTTTTGTCTGAGCAGACAGCTATGTGGTGGAAAAGAACGTTAAACCCCCAAACACCCACCCCCACCCTGAGCAGACAGTGCAATTTCCCTTCGAGGGACGAATAAAGCTTTATCTTATCTTACACATGCTGTGTAGCACAGATAAATGTGTCCTCAAAATGGTGATGACGCCATGAGTGACGATAAGGAGACAACGGCGATGAAAGGTCAGCTGGTATACACGATACAAAACCAACCATCCGTTTACATTTCTTGCAATACACACACACAAATGTTACAGAAATGTATATTTTAACTCTTTGACGACGGAGCGCAATTTCTGACACACGATTTCCTATAGGAAATCGTGTGTCAGAAATTGCGCTCCGTCGTCAAAGAGTTAAAAACAAGAGACGAGTAAAGTCCAGGAACACAGCACGCTTAATATTCACAATGACGTGCTCTTTGTCGGAAACGTGGCAGCAGATTTCGACCTACGTACGTCAATCACTTGAAAGACAGGCGTCATCGGAAAGTGTTGACTGTCAAAACAGAGGCTTGCACCGCCCCAACGCAGCCCGCCCGATATAATCACCACTACTGCCACCTTACTCCAACACCAAGTGTCAATGACGTGATTGTAACCAAGCATGACCGATAAAGATCAACACATTTACAAGCCATTCACAAAAAGTTTCTTTAAAAAAAAAAAAAGTCCTCGTGGGCAGCTAAAGCGGAGGCGTTTTCTAATGATATTTTGGAAGGTCATCAGCTACTTGAAAGCCTGCGTACCGAAATAAACCCATTGTAAAAGGAACCTGTTTCCTTAAAACCCAAAAACAATAACAACGAGCGAAGCGTCTTGGCAGCCTGTGAGATGTTTGGTTTTTCCCCTACTGTGTAGAAATCTGGTCCCAAGGAACAGCACAATGACTCTTTTATTTCACAACACCACTCAACTCCTTCGACCGATGCGAATCAATTTTTCATAAAAGCGACGTTTGAAAATAGTCCCTGCTCGACAATCCGGAAGCCATCCGGCGCCATCTCGCGGCGTAGGAATATCGACCCTGCACACAACAGGCACGTGCGGTCCGGACCCTCTGTCTGTGAAACCCAAACAGCAGCTTGTAAAATGAGCCGAAGGGCCGAACCCAAGGGAGTTTCTTTCACTTACCGTCACTACAAAACATCGGGGAGTTATCTTACACTTCTTGCTGACTTTCGACTGCCAATTTTTCCATTGGTCATAGCTTGTTTATTTGATTTTCTTTATACTTTTTTTTTCTTTGGTGGGCCCCTATGGGAGCGCGTCATTCATAAAATTAAAAAAAATAAAATAAAATAAAAAAACCTTTAAGCTGGATTTGTGTTTGGTTGAATGTAAAATTTTTATACTGTTCTCATTCCGACTTACGTAGACACCATAAGAATTCTTCTCTAGGGAAATCATGATTTCTTTCGATACAGGCATCATCAACCAGTATACGCCTGAGTGAATGGCTGTGACACGAAGCAGACGACATAAACCGAGAATGTGTTTCTTGCTTTTCAATCCCAAAGAGTAGCGAGGGACGTTTTAAAAAAAGAAAGAAAAAATAAGCCATTGTTTCCTTGCTTGTCCTGTGAAGGTTGTTTGGGATGTTCAACTCCGCGCAGCCCACGCAAGAGGAGAGTGTGCGCGCGCAGTTGACAAAAGCAGCCCGGCGGAGCCTTGTTCGTGCTAAATTGTCAGACGCCAATTTCAGTTCGAGGGGACGTCTGATGATGGATGAACATGGCCGGTAGAGCAGAGGTTTAACGGTTTTTAAATGTGGCCGTCCGTTAACATGATGGACAGATCGATTTCGGCCGGTTACACGCCTGAAAGACGTGGAATGGGAAAACATAAACCAAATACGATTTTATTGAATTGCTCGCCTGCCGTGAAATAATAATAGACACGGTCGACCTATGAAGACGGACCTGAAATAAAATGTTGCGACGCTGCGAGAAAAACTTGAAAAATAAATGCAATTCTAAATTCCGAAATTTAAATAGCTGAGCTGACCTTTCGCACCACGTGATTGTAATGTGTTTATGTCCAGTGTGTGAGAGAATGCGTGTGATTCACGTGAGCGTGCGTGTTGGGCTCAGTTCGCGGCGCTTTGAGCCGATTCATGAAATTGGGTAAAGGGCTAAATCCGACGCGCTGCCTATTAGACCACCGCTCACCCCGTGAGTATGACAGGCATACGACAATGCGTGGAAAACGTTTCGTCGAATGCGCTGACTTCGTGCTTCAGAATCACTCACTTTGGTCACAATAATTATAGCATTGTGGTGACTCGGACCGGCGTGTATGTTGTTCTAGAAGTGTACCGCGTACTGAGCAGACGACGTTATTTGGTTGCGGACTGAGGACCAGCCAGATGGTGTTGACTGGTGACTACTGATTTAGAAGCTTTGTCGAGTCCCAGTCTGCTCTGGAATGGACCTTAGGCTCAAACTCAAAGAAATTTGCATTTCTCTAATATTAGAAGCCTGAAAGTCATGAAACCGGTCGAAATGGCCAAATGAAACATCATTCCATCTGGCGAACAGCCTTCCACAGTGCTTCTTACAGCTTTTATTTTTTATTTTTTTATTTTACAGTAGTATTAGTTCATGTAGTGTAGCAACGGCAAGTTTTAAAATTGGTATGAATATGCCTGTGCCTGTAACTTCTATCGTTGTAAAATAAAGGTTCTGGTTCTTGTTCTTGTTTCAAAACTGAGGGTCACTTTGACCATCTCTGTCAAATTCAGAGGGTCATTTTGTAAAATCAGTGAAGCACAGCCTCAAAATCTATGCGTCAGATTCTGAAATCTCTGCGTAAACGACGCACATACATGCGTAATCAGGAAGACTGCTCCGAACTTCGAAAGCGGTAGTTTTCCCTCTCAGCGGCGTTCCGAGCACAGAGGCTTAAAGATTTCCAAGAAAAGGTCACTACACTGAGAATAAATCATGCGGAGAAGAGAGATTGGTTTCTGTGCACTGTACACAGTTACCGCCTCCTTCTCATTAAAACCGTCCCTCGGCACCTGCGCCCCGCCATTCGTCTCCAAGAACACGTCTGGGATGTCTTGGCATTTTTGGTTTATTTTACAGTCAGCAACAGTGTGTATTAGACATACATATAGCTTGACCTTTTCAGCTTTCATAACTGCGCCCAGTTTGCGTGGGATCAGGGTTTTCGGGCACAGGCTCGTGCTACACGTTACCAGCCTTCATCGCGAGACGACACTCCTGTTCTGAAACATGATGTACTATGAAACCAGGCTAGCAACACTACGCGTGCCTGTGGTCTTCAGCTCTTGAAAGCCTAGTGAGAAGGCACTGTAGTCGACCGATCAATTCGACCGATCAACTGAGTGAGTGGGTGAGTGAGTGAGTGAGTGAGTGAGTGAGTGAATGTTTGATTCATAGACTGGCTCAGTCTGATTTGGCAGAGAAACTCTGTATCTAACTGGCACAGGTGTAACAATATCAAACCTTTTTTCCCCCAACAACTCTGAGCAACAGATCGTAAGGTCGGTGGTGTCGGTCCTGACATCTTTGTCAGAAATGACCCAGACCCCCCTTTTCTTACCGATACTTTCTCCGTCAGAAAAGATATGATGATGATTATTATTATTATACCCATGAAACCTCTTTACACCAACTTACCCACCCACCCACTCAGATTCGGGTGGGGTGGGTGTTTGGGAGTTTGACGTCCTTTTCCACCACATAGGGTGATATCAAAGACGGGGCAACGATGAAAAAGCCAGCACAAATATTTGGCCCCAGCCGGGATCGAACTCACGACCCGAGCATTAGAAGTCCAACGCTCTACCATTCGCCCCCCCCCCCCCCCCCCACTCAGATTCGCTCCCAGACAACAAGATATCTCTGAGTACGAAATCGTAACTCATACGCCCTCTCCTAGTGAACCTGGTATACACGTTTTATTTCTCCCAGGGGAAAGGGCACGGCCCCGGGCCCAGGGTGACGCAAGACTGAATATGGAATCCCATCCGTCTGTCAGACACAGGCCAATGGACGGGCCAGAGCAACCTGTAGGTTCCCTCTTTGGCCCCCCAGCGGGCATCGTTGTCGGGACGTGTAGTGGCGTGCTGTGCCTCAAATGCACGTCGTGGTGCAAAGATCAAGTTTGGTGAAATTTTACGAAGTGATGCTTGGCACTTGCAATGCCCACGAGATACCCGGAGTATTGTCAGTCGTATGCCGTTCACCCAAGTCAGTCGCGTATCAGTCCCTCATTCATGATAGTTTTACTTAAGTGGATTAATGAAAATATTCTTATTCGACTGATGTAGCAGAACCTTTCTTCTTTTTCTTTCTTTTCTTGGTCAAGTCAAGCGAAATCCCCTTGTATTTTGTGCACCAGCTTGGGCAGCTCACACACACACACACACACACACGCACACACACACGCACACACACACACACACACACACACACACACACACACACACACACACACACTGTCACACACACACACACACTGTCACACACACACACACACACACACACACACACACACACACACACACACACACACCAAAAGCTTTGAATTCCCACGTACTCGGCCCAACTGATGCTCAAATTCCGAGTATTTTGAGTTCATGGCTGCGGTACATTCGGTTCGGCACCTGCGACTCCGCATTAACCATCCTTAAACTCTACATAACCATCTGAGATGTCGTCTCTCTTGTTTCTTTTAGAGCCAGCACGTGACCCCGGTGCATAAGGTGCACGCCACGCGACTACAGGGCCATCCCGTGTGTTCCCGTGCTCGTCGTATCCGTGTCCGCGTGCCCCCGATTTGGTCCGACGGTCACCTTAATCGGCAGTTATTTATCATATCGAGTCCCTGTAGCTTGCGGAATAAACCATTCAACGTGATCACAATCGGCTCCAGCAGTGCGGACCGGCAGAGATGTACGGCAGGGAAAGGTCAGCACAGTCTTGCCCATGATGGCAACCCCTTGACGGACGAGAAGAGAAACGGGCCCAAGTCGCTATAGGGCAATGACGCACGCGAAATTTCGGGCCGAGTATTTTATGATCCCAGCTAGCTGTTCCTAGCATGCTGGGAGAAAAACCGAAAACACTCAAAAAAGCTTCTATTGAATCTGGCAATGGGCTAAGGAAGAGTAAATGCGGTGTGCGAGGAGAAAAGACACAAATCTCTTCGAAGAGGACCTCAGAGACCTTTTTGGGAGATCCCAGCATGGAAAGACTGATCGACAGGGATTATTTTTCCTGGCAGAGGAAAAATCGCACAAAGAACGGACCAAGATGCGACCTCGCATAAATATTCGCCCGCGATTCCGTGTAAGAGAGAATGTTACGTTGGCCCAAATCGTGTTAGCATGTTGGGGTGACATTGGGGACCCGTCCTCCCTACTGGTGCAGAGTGTGTGTGTGGGAGGAACCGAAGTCTGCCCACGCAGCGTCCAGAGATTGACAAGAGGATCTGTACCGGCATTTGGAAGAATTTAGGGAGGGTTTTGGTGTTTGTCGCTGTGTGCGGTTCAGTTTTCTGATGGCTGCAATGATTTGGGATCGCGGTTAATTGCTGACTGATGCCCTGGATTGGAAATTTCGCGTGTCTCTTAGCTTACTGGCCGATCTCCTATCAGATCTGAACGTGGCTAATCACAGGATATGGCATGAGTGGGATGTGTGGCAGGCAGGGGGAGCAGACTTTGCTGACAAAAGCGAACTTACGAAACGCCCCTGATTGACGAGTTTTCCCTTGTTTGGGGTTTTTGTGGCTGTACATGCCGATGTTTCCGTGCTGTGAACGAACAAAATAATCACAATAATTGATCCATTACAATTCTTATTGTTTTCTGTCTTTAGCAAAAGGCACAAAATGAGAGAGAGAGAGAGAGAGAGAGAGAGAGAGAGAGAGAGAGAGAGAGAGAGAGAGAGAATTAAATTTTTCACCGACAAACCAAAACGAATCCAAATTCGTGTGAAGACTTTTCAAGTTCACAAACATCAAATAATATTTGTGACGATGATGATATCGTTATGTCGACGGCACGGCACGGCACGTCTCTCTCTGTCTGTCTGTCTGTGTGTGTGTGTGTGTGTGTGTGTGTGTGTGTGTGTGTGTGTGTGTGTGTGTGTGTGTGTGTGTGTGTGTGTGTTTGTTTGAAAACCTACCCAGCGTCAAAATTCATCAATATTACGCACGCACACCCGAGCCTGAACACCGTCCCCTAAGTCAAACGCAAATTGTTATTGCTCAGACGGCAGTAATCCCGTATGACAGATGACAACAACAGATCCTCCCCCGGTATCCCCAGAAAATACCTATCTCGACAATCTAAGGCCGATCGAGGCGCGGAAGGAAGCGAGCGCAGCCTGAGATAACAAGCGGAAAATGATAGATGGTGTTTGCGCAATCGATCGTCGATACCCATTTCCCTTCTGGTCAGCACTGTGCCGGCGGATGTGTGCTATTGTTGGGGCTTCTGTCCGTGGTTTTCATGCCCTCTCAGTGTCCAGTAGGGTTGGCAGCAACTAGCAGATAGGATGTTAATACTAGACGTTAACCGCGATGTTCGGCCCATCATCGGAGCGTCAGAGGAGGACGAGGGACGTAGAACAGGTCAACTGATCAATTTAGGGTTGTTGTTGTTGTTTTTCAATTTACCGCTGACGTCTTTTTCTTACTATGTTCTGCCCCAGGCATGCGGCGCATCATACGACCTTTTTTTTTATCATGTTCTAGAATAGTTTTAATTAGCTTGTAACTGACGATGCTTTCAGTCATTGTTTCCAAGGTTTTTTTTTGGGGGGGTCATAAGAAATATTTTTAAAAACACACACAAAAATTCTCCATTTTCCGAGTGGCACTGTACAAAAATGGGCCAATGTTGACAGGGTTCAAAAGTAACACTGTATTTTCACACAAACGCGGGTTTTCAAAAACAAATCAAGTCGGTAGGGGAAGTTTTCAGTCTACACGTGAAACTGCTGGAAGATGCGTCCTTTCCACGCTGAAGTTTCGTCGCTGTCCGATCCTTGCCAAAGCTTGTAGGTGATGCACGACTCTCGTTGTACTTATACGGTTTGACGAAGACATCGACGACTTGCAACGGCCACCAGCAAAAGACGGCGTGACTGAGACGGCAGAAAGTGTAAATCTGCGTCATTATTCAATGAAGGACCTGGTTCCATCTGCTAGTTTTGGCCAACGATCCCACTACAAACGGGGGGCCTGTCCCCTGGCTTTGACGTCCTCTCTCACAGACTACAGATCGTCGCCAATCACGCACGGGGACAGGAGAAAAACGGATGTATAATTCATACCCACAGCTTCCGGTGCTCGGGCGCTCGTCTCCTCCGCAAACTCGCTAATTGGCCGCGCGCAGATGTGATTCCATGCACCCGCCAAAGCTCGGAAAAGCGCTTCGCAGGCCACGTCAATCGAAAGTGATTGACTGACTGCAGCTCACACACACACACACACAGAGGAAAAGAAAACTATTTACCCGAGAGGACGCACAGTGAACGGCGAAAAGGGAAAGTCGGGCATGTTTGCTGTGTGTGGGTGACACGATTGAACAGGAAATGAAAATGTGGTTGAGAAAAATGCACAGGAGAGGGGGGGGGGGGAGTTTTGTGTCAGTGCTGAACAGACAGTCGGGGATTGGAGTCATTTCAAAAAACCACTTTATAAAATTGTTACAAGCTAAAGCATCCACCCACCCATACTGCCTCTAAAGAAAACACCACCACCACGACGGCAAGACAAGACAAGCCAAGTCTAGGGTTTACATTTACCGTGACAGACAACGTCAGAGCGTGGTTTATTTTGGTCAGGATAATACAATCGATTCTTACGCCCACCACGGCACCACTAAAAAAGTGCAAAGTCTTTTTTCCCCCGAGGGCACATGAGTACTTTTTTTTTCTTTTTTCTAAGACACCCCCAAGACAGCCAGTTTTATGGCTGGTCCATTATTCAACTTCTGTTGTGGATTTTTTGTCTTGACATAAAAAACACACACAGCGGGTAACTGGATAGAATAAGAGGCCTTTCACACGCGACGATTTTGCACGCATACCAGCGACAGAATACCACCCAATCAAATCCGCTTGCCAGGGGCATTGTCAAGGGACGCCGTCGCCACGGCTGTGGACAGCACACGGTCCTATTTTTTTTTTCCTCGCCACGCCAGCCAGTCGCCGCTGACCGCGCGCTATCCGCTTTGTGTACTGTCCAGCGCCAGGTCGGCAGCACAGTCCGCCCAGTGCACGCTGGGAACGTGTGAACAGAAAATCCGCTCGGCGAGCGTGCGAGCTCGCTACAGGCACTCAGCGTGTGCAAAGGCTTTAAAGTTGATCTGGCGGATGCCGACTGACATTTAAGCTACATTACTATTTCAACGCTGTTCAAACTCGGGCTATTGCAAAACAAGCACGGTCCTGTACACACTGGATGACACAATACTGGCCACAGAGTTCACGAACAGGCGGCCATGCACCTTGGGGCTTCATGTCCTTAGGCTTCCCCACCACGGACATAATGCGCATAGTTAGTTAGTTAGTTAGGGCTTAACGCCGCGCAAGCAACAAATACTATTTCGCGGGCTAATCAAGGTCCTTCTTCGCCAGATTAAAATAAAAAGAAAGAAAATAAAACAAATATATATTTTCCAAAAAAAATCTATCTGGTTTAAATTCTGGTTCACTTCTTTGTGCATCGAACATATGGAGGTCGAGGATACAATCATAATGTGACGGATAACTGCAACGTACAAATCAGTTTAGGAGTTTGCCTGACGTCGCTACAAACAACACTGGACTTATTTGTTAAAGTGATTTTTGTCGTTCAATTCAGTAAACAAAAGCAACAAACGAAAACAGGTGTCTCCAAACTGTCAGTGTCTCTGAAGTGAACAGTGTTCAGCTGGATTGTTTGACCTGAATCGAAATGAACTGAAAACAAAAAACAAAAAAACACCGGCTTCATCCCTAAAAACGCAAACTGCATATGCCCGCAAGACATGACTTGCCGGCGAAACAAGGAAATACTTAACCCTTTATATCATCTATCATCATTAAGTCTGATGTTAGCTGCCTGAGCCCTCGCGGTGACACCAAGCCGCCTTTGCTTGGCAATTCCTTTTACCGCATAAACCGCATTTAATTTTTTTTTTTTTTTAACCAACGCGCCCAACGCTAACCAACGAAGACAGAAACCGTTTCTAAGGGAGATCACTCCAACATCACCCTTAATGCGATACAATGTTGTTTACACTCTGCGCGAGCGGTCGAACATTCAAACTCTACGCTTGTTGTTGCACCACTAGGGCGCTGACTTAAGTGTCGTCGCCGTGTCATCGAGTACGCATCTGCTGGCTCAGTGCGAGCATAACAGACGCTGTCACTGTCCAGGTGTCTAAGTGGTGTGATGACAGATATCACGAAAACAGCTCAGAACGATCTGTGAGCAAAAACTGGTAGCATTAAGCCCGATAAGTATAATTAGGGTGGGCGGTGGTCTAATAGGTAGCGCGTCAGATTTACCCGCTGCGCTGCTGAACGGTCGTCACCAATGTCATGGCGATGAAGCGTGGGTTCGAGCCCAGATCGAGCTTGTGATATGTGATGCCGGTTTTTCCTGGCTACCGGGCTGCTCATCGGGGGGTTTCTCTCCGGATTATCCGGCTTTCCTCCCCCAGCAAAATTGTAAAAATGATATAGGATAGATATTGGGTGGCGCTGCACCACGGCGACGCGCTTCCCCCGGGGGAAGCAGCCCGAATTTCCCGAAAGGGATAAGAAAGTAAAATAAAATAAAATAAAATATCGACATCTAGAGCCTTGTTCACGTACATTAGCTGTTTCTCCGCCATGACCTTGCCTGTAGCGGCCGTCTTACTAAACCATCCTTGACGTTAAACCCAAACTAACCAACCAACGCCTACACGGAGCGTGGTGCGGCCCCCTGACCACTAAATTGGCTTTAAATCTGCATAATACGGCTTCCAGCATCGCCCCACTCCTAGCTAATTCTTCCTTTGAGTGATTTATGCGGCATGTAACAGCACCACACGCGTCCAACAGCTCTGTTACTGGCGCCGTTATAATGCTATCACAGACTCGTGATCACTCGGCCGCCGTTGAATAACGTCAAATATACCACTTTAAGGCTCGGTATATGCCGCGCACGTGACAATGCCGGCAGCGCCGAGAATGAAAAAAAAAAATCGAGAAAAAGATATCTACGTTGTGTAAGGTAGGCGGGGTGGCGGAATTCCGACTGAAAGTAGACTGTGGTGGTCTAGTTGTTGGTTTTCCCAAGAAACAAAACCTGAATGTTGTTCACAGGACGGCGCAACACGCACGCTCACGTGAATCACGCGCATTCTCTCACACACCGGACATGAACACATTACAATCAGGTGGTGCGAAGGGTCAGCTCAGCTATTTAAGTTTCGGAATTTAAAATTGCATTTATTTTCAAATTTTGTGGGATGAACATTTCCAAAGCAGAGGGGGGGGGGGGGGGGGGGAGCCGGAGTACCCGGGGAGAACCTCCCGACGGTCGGCCCGAATGAACGATGCCACGTACAAGAAGGGAAAAATTCTTTGCTCCGAGTGGGACTCGAACCTGACCTCTCGCACTCGTGACGAAGTCTCTTAACCACTAGACCACCGACCGCCCACTGAACTTATGTCGAAATGGACGAGGAGGATCACGTCATCTGACTGGTATGGAAGCCTGTAGGAACACAGTGCTCGTGTCGTATAATAACCAGCCCAGATGCCTATACTGATGTTGACTGGTGTTGACCGAAGGGGCGTTCGATACGACACTGTCGAGAGCCAGTGATCGGACCCAGACACACAAGAACACATGCCAGGAATCGGGCTGACCGGATACCAGTCCAACCGATCCTGCGAACGTAGTTTCTTGGCGCACGCGTTTTCTGCCCCTCTGACACAATCTGACGGGTATAGGAGAGACCTGAGAATTCGGTGAGGCAGTTTGATCTCTCTCTCTCTCTCTCTCTCTCTCTCTCTCAGTCATTAAGTCTCATTGAACATTGAAAATAAATAAAACGAAAGCGCACTGCTTAACCTTGCTGGAGATTTGTTACTTGGCAATATTATGTTACAAGTGGCTTGTTTTGCTCTGTGACCCCCCCCCCCCCCCACACACACACACACACTCTTTGGTAATGGGCTATGACGGCCTTCGCCAATAAACCATTCGTAGTCTCTCTCTCTCTCTCTCTCTCTCTCTCTCTCACACACACACACACACACACACACACACACACACACACACACACACACACACACACACACAAGCACTGTCAGTTTCCATACACCTTGTCAGAAATCTTCAATCAACGACCAGTGTTGCCCTGTTGCCTAACGTTTCGGCCAATCGCAAAGCGCGGCTATCGCGTGGATTACTTCATTACCACACTCATTCCATCCTGAAAACTGCCCTCCTAAATCTCGTAACTGCACGAACTGGTCAGAACTCTCTTGCACAAGGAGACTCCGCGCTCTGTTTAAGTTCAAGGGTGATAGTCTGTCAAGGATAAACACTACAACATTGTAACCAGACGGCCTCTGTGAGTTTATCTCCTCGCCGAAACCCTGCCATGTCCTGTCCTACGTCAGAAAGACTGGGCTTCTACATCGGCAGCCGAATCGATTCATCAATTCCAGAGTCTGTTGAGATCTTCCGGGGACTGTAAGCTCCTGCAGCCCGACAAACCTTCCTTGAACTTTTTGTCTGAGGAGCTCGAATCGTTTACATTGGTGCTAGTCGCTGACATCACCTTACCTGGTTGTATGCCAAAGCGGTATGCCAAACCAAGTTCTCCAGTCGATCTAACGCGTGGTTTAAAGGACCGATTTTTAAGATTTTCAGGTTCACAGATGGTTCTGAGTTGTTGGTGTCCAGCAGCATCGCACCAGTAAGACACATACACAAATACATGCTTTGACAGGCTTGTGTTCAGGGCCCGTACGTAAAACTCGAGGTTAATTTAACCCACGTCTACGGGCCAAACAAACACACAAGGACAAAAGAAACCCCAAAACAAAATTAAATATAAAAAAAGGAAGCGAAGAAAGAAAGACAAAAATCCTTATATAACGGTATAGCCACCTTGCTGGAATGGACCCGCTTCCTGATTTAAAACAAAAAACAACAGAAAATTTAACCCTAGAGCTAGTTTAGGCCGAGGTTAGACTCTAACCCTGGGCTAAACTCCCTAACCCCGACTTTTACATGCGGGCCCAGCTGACCGAAGCCAGTAGCCGGCGACAGTGTGGTGACAGCCGACCTTGTAGGTCACTGAGTTCGAGCTACGAACAGCTGAGTTTTCCTCTGAGTTTACGCGGCCACCAAAGGTCAGTGTGTTGCATTCGGAGCTCTACTGATCTCCAAGAGACACTATTTCTCGCGCACAGTCATAAGAGCAACTGTTCCAAAGGAAAACAATCTCTCTATATAGAACCTAGTAATGGTAGCAATAGCGCCTTTAAGTGTCTAAACGAAATCCTGTTGACATTTGAATGAAATAAAAAGGAACAGATATGTCAGGTTGTTCTGATCCCATTTATTCCTTCCACTGCTGCGAGTCTGCGTTATTGAGTTCTGCGAATGAACCCAGTACTGCCCCATATCTAAACATTAAAGCTCTGGGCCCGCACATAAACGCCGCGGTTGGGGAGTTTAGCCCCGGGTTAGAGTCTAACCTCGACCTAAACTAGCTCTAGGGTTAAATTTTCTGTTGTTTTCAGGAAGCAGGTCCATTCCAGCAAGGTGCCTATGCCGTTACAGAAGGATTTTTTTCCTTTCTTTCTTCGCTTCCTTTTTAATTTAATTTTGTTTTGGGGTTTCTTTTGTCCTAGTCTGGGTTAGGCCCGTAGCCGTGGGTTAAATTAACCTCGAGTTTTACATACGGGCCCTGATCTATAAACTTCTCTGAGTTGAATAATGCTGTTACCACCTGTCGGGGGGGGGGGGGGGGGGGAATAATGTTCAAACAGGACACACACGAACAGCAAATATCGAGATTTTACCACAAAGTGGGTGTGGGTGTTTGGGCGTTTAACGTCCTTTTCCATCACGTAAGAGTGATATCAAAGACGGGGCAACGAGAAAAAAGCCATTACAAATATTTCACCAGAGACCACACGGCAGAAATTCACCTGGGAAAAACAGCTGTTTTCAAACTTAAGCCATTTCTTGAGGGGACGTGCTTTCGTGACCAAGAAATCAAGGCTTACGTCGCATTACGGCGACCAGAAAAAACGGCGGAGTAATCGAAGCCAAATGGTTGCGAGGAAAAAAAAAAAGGCGCAATCTGGGTCTTGTAAACAGCCTAGTTTAGTACCGTTATTTTGGGTAACGTAATTTGGTCTCGTCTGCCTTCGGCAAAGAGACACAAAAGAACAAATGCGTCTGGTGAACTACAGACAGCAAGGGAACACCGCCATCTCACAGTACAAACTTTTCATGAGGTGCACTGCGCAGCTCGAAATAAAGATAATGCATGTATCGTGACACATGGCTGAGACCTTTTTTGCAAATACAAAGCGTATGAATGAACTCAGGGACAGCACGAACAAATATCGTGCACAAAAGTAGATCTTCTTTTGGATATTCGTAACTTCGTTCAACAACGAACGAACAATCACGTCTTCGTGCCCAGAATAACGTTGTTTTAAATCGTAGACAACCGTCTTATCAACATCGTGAAACACGTGGACGTTCTACGTCTTCGGGGTCGGGGTGTGGGTGTGGAGGGGAGGGGGGTACAGTGCGTGACATAGAGATTGAGGCCGAGTGTCAGACTTCCTTCCAGCAGTCCAAGACAAGGAACAAGGAATGACAACGACAGTGACAATGGCACTTTATTTTCCAAGGATAGAAGATTAGGTGCGCAGACATGTCTTACATCTTGTCCTTGCTACATGCAGTACAAACACATATATAACTCGTAATGAAGAGAAGAAAATAAAGGAAGAAAATAAAAATACAGGAAAACTGTTAGAAAAACCTTGGGAGTTATTAGAGAGTTTATGACAGGGACAAATGGGTAAATAGGAAGGAGGGAGACGTTCGGAGAGGGGTGAGTGCGTGAGTTTTTCGGGCTTAAAGCCGCGCAAGCACCAAAGACTAATTTGCGGCTAAGTGTGCCTGCACTACTTGAAAAAAAAAAAAAACCCAAAAAAACCTAAAATGTAACGTTGGACAAATGATGCAAACCACTCTACGAGGCAGTATAAACCTAGGACATGCAGGAGACGCTGCATCTTCATGGTTCGGAGAGGGGATGGTTCAAGTCTCAGTACGTTTGACAGGCATACAACAACGCTGTGTAAAACTTGTCATCGAATGCGCTGTATCCGTGCATCAGAATCAGTCACTTGGGACACACTAAAGCCTGCTCTTAACTGGGCACAGCGCGCGATACACACCTGTGCACATCACAGTCGTTGCGCTCGGTGTGTCTACTAACTACAAAACTGAACACAGCTGTGCTCGGTGACAAACCGACTGAAGATGCACTGTCCGCCATGTCAGTTTTCGCGTCGAGTGACGTAGTACAGCCAATCAGAATCTGTTGTGGAAACCACACTCACATTAATTTTGTGGCTATTTGAAATCCAGGTTGCTGTGATGACGCCACAGCGGCGGAAACCGCCCAAAATCACAACTGTGTCACAACTGTGGACAGCACTGTGGCGCTCCGCAGTGCCCAGTTAAGAGCCGGGTTTATATAGCATCTGAAACCATTGTGGTGCCTCTGGTTGGCGTATACGTTGTTCTGCGTACGTAGCAGACGACGTTATTTGGTTGCGGACTGAAGACCAGCAAGACAGCGCCGATTGGTGGCAGTTTTAAGCGACTTTGTTGATCGGGTGGGTGGGTGGGTGTGTGTTTGGGGGTTTCACGTCCTTTTCCACCAAATACGGGTGATATCACAGACGGGGCAACGATGAAAAAGCCACCACAAATATTTGGCCCCAGCCGGGATACGAACTCACGACCCGAGCATTGAGAGTCCAACGCTCTACCATTCGGCCACCCCGGCTCCCCGACTTTGTTGATCGGCGTGTAAGACAGGTATGGAAGTATCAGGTAAACAAAAACGTCACATCTCTCTACGATTAGAAGCCGCAGAGTCCCGAAAATGGTCGCAATGGCCAAAAGGAACATTATTCATTTTGCAAACAGCGGCAGTTTGGGGGGGGGGGGGCGAATGGTAGAGCGTCGGACTTCTAATGCTCGGGTCGTGAGTTGGTATCCCGGCTGGGGCCAAATATTTCTGCTGGCTTTTCCATCGTTGCCCCGTCTTTGACATCACCCGTACGTGGTGGAAAAGAACGTTAAGCCCCCCCCCCCCCCCCAAACACCCACACCCCACCCACCCCTCAGAACTGATAACGAGCATAGAGGCTTCAATGTTGCCAGTTATCGACTTTCACAAACCAGTTTTCTGTGCCAGATTTTCTCAACAACGCTGCGTGACCATCCATAGAAAACTGAAACACATCACAATCTTTTTGACCGACTTTCCAGATAAAGACGAGAATCACGACACGGGACCCTCCACGATGTCCCAAACTCACGCATTGCCATGGAAACGGCGCGTTCGTGTCTATCCGGCGCAACAAGGCGGAAAGAAGTGAACTTGTCAGCGGAGAAGCTAAACTCGGGCTTTGGGCCTCAGGATTGTAATTGTATCAGCTTTTCATTAATAACGCTTCAAGAAAGGCGTGTGATGCATAGTTCTGCAGGTAAGGATCCAGGGCCTTACGAATGAATAGCTTTTCGTGTGTGTGTGTGTGTGTGTGTGTGTGTGTGTATTTTAGAAAGAGGGGGCTAAAATTTTGCTGATTAAGCAGAAAAAGAAAAGTTCTTCAGTGTGTGTGTGTGTGTGTGTGTGTGTGTGTGTGTGTGTGTGTGTTTTAGAGAGAGGGGGCTAAAATTTTGCTGATTAAGCAGAAAAAGAAAAGTTCTTCAGTGTGTGTGTGTGTGTGTGTGTGTGTGTGTGTGTGTGTGTGTGTGTGTGTGCGCGCGCGTGTGTGTGTGTGTGTGTGTGTGTGTGTGTGTGTGTGTGTGTGTGTGTGTGTGTGTGTGTGTGTGTGTGTGTTTTGGCCTTTTCCTTGACTTATCGTAAAAAAAACGAACTTTAATTAAATTCTCCTTACCATTGTCAGGCACACAGCAACGTGGTGGAAATCGTTTCATCGAATGCGCTTTATCCTTTATCATCCCTGCATCTGAATCAGTCACCTGGGGCACAATATAGCAACTCAAAACCATCGCGGTGACTCTGATTGGCGCGTACGTTGGTCTATGTATGTACATCGAGAAATCTGCATGAAGGTGCAGCGTCTCCAGCATGTCCTAGGTTTATATTGCCCCGTAGATCAGTTTGCATCCTTTGTACAACGTTTCATTTTTGTTTTTGTTTTTTTCATGTAGTGCAGACACACTTGGCCGCGAATTAGTCTTTGTGGCCTGCGCGGCGTTAAGCCTCAAAAACTCACTCACTCACTCATTCTATGTACGTAAAAGCATACCGCGTACTGAGCAGAAGACGTTATTTGAATGCTGACCGAAGACCAGCCTGACAGCGCTGATTCGTGGCTATATTTAGCGACTCTGTGGATTGGTGGGCAGTACAGGTAATGGGTGCGTTAGGCCAAAGAAAGTCATTGTCCTCTACGGTCAGAAGCCGCAGTCGCGAAAACGGGTGTAGTGGCCAAAAGGGAACATCTCTTCATTAGGCAAACAGCCTAACAGCTTTGTATTTTGTAAGCAGCAGCCTCATTACGAACTCATTACGAACATAAGACAGTCCTCTTGTGTTATCATCGGGGCCGAGCCCACCCAAGACCAATAATAATAATAATAATGAGTGTTGTATAGGCTCGGCTGAAAGCGCCGCGAACTGAACCCAACACGCACCTCACGGCCCGAATGAATGAATGAATAATAATAATAATAATAATAATAATAATAACTGAGTGTTGTGTAGGCGCTTTACCCAATTTCTTTAACTGGCTCAAAGTGCCGCGAGCTGAACCCAACACGCGCGCTAACGTCAGTGAACAACACGCACCCTCTCACACACTGGACATGAACACATTACAATCACGTGGTGCGAAGTGTTAGATCAGCAATTTAAGTTTCCAAATTTAGAATTGCATTTATTTACAACTTTGTGGGTTGGACAGTTCCAAAGCAGAGGGGAGGAAGCCGGAGTACCCGGAGAGAACCCCCGACGATCGACTGCGGCCGAATCAACGGTGTCACTGATCTACAAGAAGGAAAAATTCTTTGCCCCGAGTGGGACTCGAACCTGACCTCTGGCACTGGTGACGACGTCTCCTCAGTAACCACTAGACCACCGGCCGCCCCGATAGAGAACGCGTTGTTGTTTTCTAGCGGTAATGTTATAGCTCACAACAGAAAGCTCACATTAACGACAACCCGACAACAAACACGCTTTCACAGCCAGACCCAGTTTGCAAACACAGAGAGGAGGGATGCAGCTGTTGCCCTTACAGTGATATGCTTGGGAAAAAAAAAACGACTGATGGTGAAAAGAGGCAGACTGGAAATCGATTGAAACCCATCACACGGCCCAGTACCTATATAACTCACCAGCGTCAGTTCTTCAGACCTATTACTGACCCGGCAACATGTAACTAGAGTACACCGAATGACCCTAAGACGCGTGTTCAGTTCTTAGGCGGACCTGGCTAACGCCGGGGATGTTTTAGGACGGGAAGCGCAGAATGCGGCCCTGTCACGCGGCCATCCCAAACCAGATGGACCTTCATGGCTTCCTAGCGCATCATCATACCATCATCCTAATCCACAGGCATGATACAACAACAACAACAACAAAAATTGTCCCAGCTGCCGTTTCCTCCGTGAATTCCACTCACGACCTGGGAGGAATATCGCTGAAGATGGGAAAACAGTTGGGACAGCAAAAAAAAAAAAAAAAACAACAACAAAAAAAAAAAAAATCAAACAAACAGAGAGACAGACAGAGAGACAGACAGACATGCAGAGAGACAGACAGGCGGACGAGAGACAGACAGGAGACAGAGAGAGAGAGGGGGGGGGGCAGACAGACTACACCCTACTGAGAAGGTACCTTTTGACCATATTCCGGGTTGTTGAGCAACCTTTAAGTATTTGTATCGGCTGGAAAGACAGACACTGGGGACAGAGAGAGAGAGGGGGGGGGGAGAGGGAGAGAGACAGACAGACAGACAGAGACAGAGACAGAGACAGACAGACAGACAGACAGACAGAAGCAGAAGAAGAAGCAGAAGAAGAAGAAAATATTAAAGTACGTATACATATATAACTGAGTAACCAAATAAATAAATAAATAAATAGGCCGTGGTGCAGATGATTGTTCACCTGTTTCCCTGCCGCAGGCTGGGAACTCCATCAATCCTGAGATGGAAGTGATACGACTGTATCCGGGCTGTGGCGCACGTACATACCTACTTCCTGAGCACGGTACTTTATTACAGAGGCTCCGCACCAATCGGGCGGCTGTTTATTATCGCTGGTCGGCGGGGTGCCAGCATGGTGCAACCATAATTATTGGCTATTCTGATGCTGCTGGATCCGGCCGCCCCAATTTCATTTCCGGGTGAAAGAAAAACTGATTCCATCGTGCGGCACTGACTCTGTTGTGTGTGTGTGTGTGTGTGTGTGTGTGTGTGTGTGTGTGTGTGTGTGTGTGTGTGTGTGTGTGTGTGTGTGTGTGTGTTTTGGTGGGTTTTGAAGTTTTTTCAGTGACTACCGCCGGTTACCGACCGCTCTCTCTCTCTGAATGTGTGTGCTTGTGTATGCCACGTTGTGTGCGTGCGTGCGTGCGTACGTGTGTGTGTGTGTGTGTGTGTGTGTGTGTGTGTGTGTGTGTGTGTGTGTGTGTGTGTGTGTGTGTGTGTGTGTGTTTTCACCGCTGCTGACTGCTGTTTTCATCTGTGCGTTACCAAGTTAATTAACATACAGCCCACAATAACAGCATAGAATATGTTTTGAATTAACTTACAACTCTTGATCACAGCATGCTGTTTCACACATCAACACACCACACAACCGTTGTATCAAGTTCACATCACTATTTCGCTGACAAGCCACAAACAATTCATCAAACAGAAAGCAAGCTCTATGGGCCGTCAGACGATACAGACGTGAGATTGCTATCCTCAGTTCGGGTCACCATTCTCCCAACAGCTGCTGTGGTGTTAATATCACCCGCCTGTCCCCGCCACTGCACCATTTAAAAACACACCACAATAAAATGAGCCATATCTCAAAACTACTGACAAACCGCACTGTCAGCGCATTCATCGGCTTCAGTCACTGGAAACACTAGGTCGTGTGCCAATAAATGAAACCAATTAACCATCCAGCCCGAACAAATCTCCTCGTACTTGGGGAGATTGCGTGCTGTCCCTACGCCGCGCTGCGCACCAAAGGGCACGTGATTCTTCGGGCTAAACTCTAGACTGCATCGGCTATCTTACAGTGAGCGTTACTGGCTTTTGTGCGGTACGAATACCTTTTTTATGCCGATGCGTGCATTGCTAGCAGCTGTTTGTTTCGTTTTTACTAGTAGATTGTTCACTGATGTATCAAATGTTATGAAAACAAACAGCACGGCTTGTCTTCATAAATAAACGATGCAGAAACTAGGTCTTCTTTGAAAGCGTATGTATTTATTGTGTGAACGAATCTCGTTGGCAGATTGTTTTTGTTGTGTACGTATGTTTTTACATGTAGATTCTCCATTCATGTGACACGTGCTATAAAAACAAACAGCAAGAACACACCTGATAAACAAACGATGCGGAAACTAGGTCACAGTTTTTACACAACGTACGTAATTCAGTGCAGTAATTTACCTGCACATTGTTTAGGTTTTTTTTTTTCTTTTCCAGATACTGTTTTAGGTCGTTGAGAAACCTGTTTTAAATGCTTCACTTTTTCTGCTTCACTGACCTGCGCAGAAACAAGAAACTAGGCGTGCATTGCCAAAGTAAAAAAAACAAACCCAAAGAAAACAAAGAAAACAAAATTAAAACACAAACGCAATCATTCAAGATAGAAACCCAAAACTTTCATTCTTCAAGACCATGTTCATATGAAAATTATGACACACACACACACACACACACACACACACACACACACACACACACACACACACACACAC
This sequence comes from Batillaria attramentaria, assembly GCA_018292915.2. NCBI lineage: Eukaryota > Metazoa > Mollusca > Gastropoda > Batillariidae > Batillaria > Batillaria attramentaria. Next base: position 1,387,264 of record JACVVK020000050.1, on the reverse strand, counting down.
ACACTCAGGATTTAAAAGACAAATAAACAAAACTTCCATTCCTCAAGACCGTGCTTTCCTTTCCCATTCAGTTACTTTTTTTTTGCACTGTATTCAACTTGACAGCTCGGTGAGCAGAGCACTCCACTCGCTTCATGTCTTTCAGTGGCCTCTGCTCTGTGCGTCTATGAAAAATGAAACCAACTGTCTGGAGATGTCCTCATCCCCCGTGGCCAGACAACTACTCGCGTCTTTTGCTGATAATGCCAAAGGTAAGCCATTTCAGACCACTTTCAGCATTACGCCTATCGTTCGATTTTTTTCTGTGGCTTCCCTCCCGCCCTCTCCTTTTCTCCCTCCTCCTTCGGGATACACCCTGTGTCCTTGTCTCGCATTCTGCTAGGCACAGATGAAATTCTCCCGCTCCAACATTCGGCTCTGCGGAGATGCCAACCCAAACCAGCACAAGCACGCTCAGTGACCTCTCAACCCCGACGTGATACCCGCAGCAGTCAGATCCATCCTTTGGTTCTGCTGAAGTGGAAAACCTCAGACAGCAGCAGTGCAGCTGGTTCGTCATGATACCAGCGGAAACGTCTCTGATTGGTCTAGCGGGCAAACTTCGCTGGGGGGAGGGGGAGGGGGAGAGGGTCCTTCACCAGATTTGGGTCCAATGTCCGCAGAGAGTGGGACAGTGGTAAGTGGCTCAGTGCAGCGCAGAATGCCGTCCTACCAACAGTTGCGATAAGCCGGTCAATTTACACTTCATCATTTCGACCTCGGTTGACAAAGCGCTGGCAGGACTAGCGTCATCCCTTCGGCGGCCCTCCCAGACAACATCGACAAATCGCAATGCACCAATAATCGACAGGAAGTCTTCGAGACGGCAAGTGGCTCCCAGTAACGGTAGAGGGGGCATTTTCGCTATACAAATATGTGGCGCGTTTTCTCAGCAGAAACCTTTCAACAACAGCTTCTTAGACTTTGGCGTACGTCTGTTCATTGGTGCAACACTGGTGCCAATCCGGATTTTGAAACGCGTAAACCACATTTGAAAGTTATAGAAAAACTTCGCAGGTAATTGCTGCCGCAGCGAAAACAAAGATTGAAGTTACCGAAATTGGACGCTGTAAGTACAGTACCAATACCAGCACAGTTTCCGTTCTTGCGGCGTCCAAGCCTCGGTTTAGGTACCTGCTTTTGAAAGACAGTCTTGAAATGATTCCCATGAGAAAGTCGCCAGGAACGTTTCTTCCCGTACGCAGTAGGTCGACAGAGGGGGAAAACCCCCACAGCAGTTGCCTTCTCCGATAGGAACAGCTTTACTTCAAATAAAGTAAAAAGGCCAGAAAAAATTAATTAAAATAAATGCCCGGCACAACGTTCCACAGCTTTACATGTGGACACATTTGCAAGTAAGCTGAAGCGGCCGAATCTCGATTTCGGCTACGGTAGGAAAGTAAAAGAGCCGAGGGTGGGTGGGTGGGTGGGTGTTTGGAGGTTTAACGTCCTTTTCCACCCATACGAGTGATATCAAAGACGGGGCAACGATGAAAAAGCCAGCACAAAATTAATATTTGGCCCAAGCCGGGATTACAGAGCCGTAAAAAAGAGACCAGACGACAACTGCGACGAGCTTGACCCAAGAGAGAGAGAGCGAGAAAGAGAGACAGGGGGGGGGGGGGGGGGGGGGGCAAAGCGGCTGCTGCCTGAAAAGGGTGGGACATCTGAGAAGGGTTGCGGGCAGAAGAAGAAGAAGAAGAAGGGCGGTGGAAATAGTTTGTCTGGAATCGTCTTCATCATAAGTGAGTAAGATTTGCTCCCCGAGCCGTCTAGGTCCTGCCCCAATTGTCGCGTGAGAGATGGCCGCCGGCCAATGGTCATCACTAGCAATTGTCCGCAAGGGAAGTGAAGGAGCGGAGTGTTTACCGCGGCGCGCCGACCAGCGGCATGCGGTCTTGGGGAGAGAGAGGCCAATGATGGATGGTTGCAATAAATTTCTATCCATCGTGCTGCATTACCTCCGTTTAACCCTCGCCCGGGTCCCATGTTCTTTGGCTCTTGTCCTTGTCCGTCCGGAACGGAGACTAAAGCCAATGAGTGGAGGCGTTATTTCTTCGGGAACGGTTCATTACGATCATAGGCCAATCATGCTTACAGCAACTGACTGACTGTTTACGGGCGAAACTGAGATGAGATCAGGGCCCGTATGTAAAAGTCGAGGTTAATTTAACCCACGGATACGGGACTAACCCAGACTAGGACAAAAGAAACCCCAAAACAAAATTAAATTTAAATAAAGGAAGCGAAGAAAGAAAGACAAAAAAAATTCTTTCTAAATCGGCATAGGCACCTTGCTGGAATGGACCCGCTTCCTGATTTAAAACAATATTTAACCCTAGAGCTAGTTTAGTTCGAGGTTAGGCTCTAACACGGGGCTAAAAGCCCTAACCTCGACTATTACATACGGGCCCAGCAAGCTATAGAACCAGTTTTACCACCTGACAATGGGACAGTATCCCCTGTGTTTTCAGTACGCCATGTTTCGGGTAATGAACACAGTACTTCCATGAATGTTTGAACGACTACGGAGGGTAGATCGTTCCTATAGTGCATGTTGCGCGGTACGCGGTAGTGAGACAGCCCAGGAAGCTTTATGGCCACGTGCTGTTGAGGAATCACCACCTATGTTTACAGTTCATCAATAACGCAAGCTGATGTGTACAGCACTAACTGACGGTATGTATTCTGCTGTGCCACTGATTAACTGATGGACTGGACTGGCTAGTTGCTTGGCCGACTGCTTGATTCATAGAGTAGATAAGTGGCCGTCTGACTGATCGGCCGATTGATTGATCAATTGATTGATTGATCGGCCAATAGATCGCTTGCCCGCATCAGTCCCAGAGATTGACTGATTGATTGATTGAGTGAGTGAGTGAGTGAGTGAGTGAGTGAGTGAGTGAGTGAGTGAGTGAGTGAGTGAGTGAGTGAGTGAGTGAGTGAGTGAGTGAGTGAGTGATCGGCCAATAGATCGCTTGTCCCAGAGATTGATTGATTGATTGATTGATTGATTGATTGATCGATCGACAGATTGACTGATTGATTGGCTGAAGAATTTGCTGACCGATTAATCGGTTGTTTGATTGGTTGACCAATCGATCGCCTGTCTGTGTGGTAGGCTGCCTATTTTTCCTTGCCCAGCAATGTCCTTCCTCGGAGCGGAGTTACAACGCAAATGTCAGTCAGAAAGATTTGAAAATCCTGAACAGCCAGGCCGGAGATGCCGCGGTTTCGGATATTAGCCCGAATCTCAATTTCACTTCACCTTTCGCTTGACATTTAAAATACCACTTGGTGCGAAGAGTTGGTGGTGTAAAACAAGGCGATTACTGTAAATAATAAGGGCACGGCACACTTTCACAACTGTGCCTGCCTCTCCTGCACATTGATTTTCCCATAATCCTCTCTCTCTCTCTCTCTCTCTCTCTCTCTCTCTCTCTCTGTGTGTGTGTGTGTGTGTGTGTGTGTGTGTGTGTGTGTGTGTGTGTGTGTGTGTGTGTGTGTGTGTGTGTGTGTGTGTGTTCATTCTGACGCAACGGCTGACTGAAAAAAATGTCAAATCACCTCCGTTGTTAAGTTCTCTCTCTCTCTCTCTCTCTCTTACACACACACACACACACACACACACACACACACACACACACACACACACACACACACACACACACACACACGTTCACACACACGCACGCACGCGCACGCACGCATGCACGCACACATATTTTGCGTCAGTTTAAAACTAAGACTTAATAGTTCAAAACAAAACGAAAACAAAAACAGTTTCCAACAGTTTGCCAACAACTAGAAAACTTTCACGAAAAGTCAACATCTCTTGACGGATCGTCTTGGAAGTGAAGCAGCAATGCGAGCTGCGCGCCGCTATCTCCAGCTGCCAAACTGTCGGAATCAACCAGCAGAATAAACAGGCTGAAATCTCGCCTCGCGCTCCCCCATAAACGCGATTGTACGAGACTCAGCACAAACATGATCTGGTGTTTTGTCAGCCTACGCTCCAACGTTTGCGAATTTTTTTTCCGACCAGAGCATCAAAAGAATTCCAAACAAGCTGAGAGGACAACAGAAAAAAAATCAAAAGAAATTAATAGTTTCTAAAACTTTTCGTAAAGCGCGCTATTTCCAGTTTTCCTAGGCCTTGCAGAAGCCGGCTTATGTTTGGAACAGTTTTGCTTGTGACTGGGGGGAGGGGGGAGGGTATTTAGGAGTTTCACGACCTTTTCCACCACGTAGGGGTGATATCAACGACGGGGCAACGAGAAAAAGGCCAGCACAAATATTTAGCCCCGGCTGGGATTCGAACTCACGACCCGAGCACTGAGAGACCGTCGCTCTACCATTCGGCTATCGCGGTTCCTCGTTTGTGAATGCGCCTGTGCGCGCTCCTAATAGTCTGTCATAATGATAAGTAGAGCTCTGAACACGAGACAGTGGCGTCCAAAGGCTCTGTGCAGGGGCGAAATTTCAAGTTCTCCTACACAGCGGTTGGTCGTGCCACACCACTAGCTGACTTGATTCGCGTCAGGTAAGCGTTCTGTTGGCTCAGTGCTAGCCTGTGAGATGCTGTCACTGTTCAGAAGTCAAACTCAAAGTAGTACCGCCGCCCCCCCCCCCTCCGTTCTGCTGGCTCAGTGCTAGCCTGTGAGATGCTGTCACTGTTCAGGCGTCAAACTCAAAGTAGTACCGCCGCCCCCCCCCCCCCCCCCCTCCGTTCTGCTGGCTCAGTGCTAGCCTGTGAGATGCTGTCACTGTTCAGGCGTCAAACTGAAAGTAGTACCGCCCCCCCCCCCCCCTACAAAACAAAAAACAACAACAACAAAACCAACAACAAAAACCGCTAGTAGTGATCTGTGAGCCTAAAATCTTTAAACTTCTCTTTCCTTTATGGGGCCTTCAATGAACAGACGAACAAGTGCACAAGACAGCGCCACGTATCTCGATTAGTCAATGAACAACAGCGGCAATGAACCATCAGTAATTGAAAATCAGTGGTACTCTGACAGTAACACAGTAGCAGTCCTTTTCTGATAACTGGCTCTACTGAGCTCAGTTCAGCTCAGGTGAGTTCGGTTCAAAAGTGATATCTCTACGCTCGGAAAAACCCATACGCGCTCTACACCATCTCTCGGCAATCTCCCCAGTGTTGTCTTTGAGAGTGTTTCGATGTTGATTCCTGTCGATGTTGTCTCTCGAGCGTTCGAATCCCGGCTGGGGCCAAATATTTGCACTGGCCTTTTCTCTCGTTGACCCGTCTTTGATATGACCCTTACGTCAGTGGTGGAAAAGGACGTTAAACTCCCGAACACCCATCCACCCACCCCCTTTGTCTCTGGAGCTTCACACGTGTAGCTGTCTTTTGACTGTGTGACCGACCTTTCTGTTCTATTCTCAGCGCTCAAGTGTCCTGCTCCTAGACATGTCTGGTCTGCTGTTTTTTGCCGAGAGAAGAGTACTGGCAACAGTAACTCGCTCACAGACGGCTGCGGTAATCTGTTTTGCGGTGGTCTAACTTTGTTACAAGTGCTAATGTTAGTCTAGGCTGGTGAGATGCGTACATGACTGTACTGTGCTTTGAAATTCTCGTCACGTAACTTTGCGGTGAAGAGATGACTTGAACCAACTGGCACATCAAACCCACATAAAAATGACACCACATTACAATCGCGGGGAGCCGGGATAGTCGAATGGTAGAGCGTTGGATCGTGAGTTCGAATCCCGCCTGGAGCCAAATATTTGTGCTGGCCTTTTTCTCTTTGCCCCGCTTTTTATACCACCTTCACGTGGTGGAAAAGGACGTTTAACTCCCGAACACCCACCCACCCACATCACAATCACATCATACTCACATGTAATGACGCGTTACGTGAGATGACTCCGAAATTACCCAAACAGTAACATTACCGCATCTTTTTTACTTTTTTTTTTATCTTTTATCTGTCATAAAACACCATCGACATTAAGCTGAAATAGAACTTCACTGATTTCTGCTATCGATCATAGCGGCCCCAGTATGCGCACTCTGGGGAAAAGGCGTGCCGGTTAAGACAGACTGAAGTTTGCCCACCCACACACACACACTGAACCTAGACGGGGGGGGGGGGGGGGGGGATGAAGCCCGCGACGGCTTCTGATGTCGGCAAGACATAAAACCGAACTCATACTCATAGGAAGCACAAGAAAGCAATGTTGTCTCTTCCAGAAATCAAAAGGTCTCAAAGGGGAGCCTCTGAAATACGGGAACGCCGTGTTGTCTCAAGCCGCCCACGTCTAAACCTGCACCCGACCCAATAGGAGTCGTTCTACAAGTGTTGACATCTCTCGTCTAAACCTATAAACCAAAATCAATGAGAGTCGTTCTACAAGTGTTGACATCTCTCGTCTAAACCTATAAACCAAAATCGATGAGAGTCGTTCTACAAGTGTTGGCACCTCCTCGTCTAAACCTACGCCCGACCCAAAGAGAGTGGTTCTACAAGTGTTCGCATCTCTCTAAACCGATGAGAGTTGTTCTACAAGTGTTCGCATCATCTCTCGATCTGTCACGCCTTCTGCACGATGTGTGTCTGTCGTCAGGCGTCGGAGCCGTGACAGCCGAACTGCCATCTAGAGCGTTGGACTCTGAACGCCCCCGTCGTGAGTTCGAATCCTTGAGTGGGAGCCAAAAATATGTGGGTGGGTGGGTGGGCCTTTGGGGTTTAACGTCCTTTTCCACCACATAGGGTGATATCAAAGACGAGGCAACGATGAAAAAGCCAGCACAAATATCTGGCCCCAGCCGGGATCGAACTCACGACCCAAAAATATGTGCTGGCGTTTTCTTTTAGTGCTAAGTCATAATGACAAGGTGATTTCATTGGAATTTGTTGTTGCTGTTGTTGTTGTTGTTGTTTTGGGCACTGAGGGTTGGGGATAGGGATGGGGTGGGGCGAGAGGTCATCAACCGAACGTGCATATGGTTAACAAGTTTCAGTTTTTTAAATCTAAAAAAAAAGGGGGGGGGGGGGGTGCATTCTCGTCTGTTATCGCTACTTTACACAGAAAACCCAGCAAACGCCGGACAGCTTTACATGGCTTTCCAGGGGAGCCGGGGTGGTCGAATGGTAGAGCGTCGGAGCTCGGGCCGTGAGTTCGATCCCGGCTGGGGCCAAATATTTGTGCTGGCTTTTTCATCGTTGCCCCGTCTTTGATATCACCCTATGTGGTGGAA